>JANHMN010000001.1:157101461-157145470 GCA_030674055.1 Rhabdomys pumilio
ACACACACACACACACACACACACACACACACACACACACACACACCTTTCCTCTACAGAACTGGTTGATTTGGCAGCATATTCTGCATTCGAGCTAATAGCTTCCACCTAAATGCAATGAAGCCAGTTGTGCAATGACCCAAACCATAAAGGGCTCCCTTACTAGTTGACAGTTCACTCAAGACAGAAATGCAGGAGAAACTTTGCCCTCCTCCAAAATTAGAGGATCAGAAAATACCTTCATGGTCACATCTTTCTGGTCTTCCTAAGGGTTATCAATCAAATGATGGTCAGGGGGTGTCGTGACAGTCTGGAAGATCTTAGCCCACAGATCTTAAACACTCTAACCAACCACCAGCACACAACAAGGCTGAGATCTTTGAAGGGAAAACAGCCCACTTACCTGTGTTGACTCCAGTGTTTCTTGACTTTATCTCTACATGAAAAGCTCTGATCATCATAAACCCTCAGATCATTTTCTTATATTAACAGTTTCCTAGGGACCGTGGTCTATGTGCCAATGATTTAAAATTCATCCTTTTAATAATAACAGAACAAAGTTCAGAGAAATAAAGTACCAGCTGCTGGATGCCCTAGGGAGCAATGCTAGAATCCAAGCAGTGTAAGGGTCTCACACTTGTTTTGCTGGACAATATTAAAGGGGGGGACTAATTTACATGCAACCTCTATACAGGTATGCTCACTTGTGATTCGTCTATACCACTGGTTTGACTCATTGCGGTTTTTCTCAGGAGAGCCTCTTTTGGGCCCCTTTGAAGTCCAAGCCATGCGAATGATCATGGCCACTCTCGAAACATGAGCCTGGCAGTAACATCTTGTCCAGTCACACACAGAGACACATGGCTGTGCTCACTGCTAAGATGAGTGCTGCTGAAAGATAAAAGACTCAACTCACATTCGAAGACCCTGACTTTAATAAATGTTACCCTCACATCTGGTTTCTTGGCTGGGTTCCCTGGGTATCTTCCTATGGACATAACCCATAACAGTCTCCTTTTCTTTCTCTGGAGTTAAGGTTCTGGGATTGCAGGAAGTGGGCAAGCTTCTTACTTGTTTCTCACATCTTTGAGTCAGTTGATTTCTCTCAATTAAAAATTACTGAGCCCACAAGTCAACTCCATTGCTCAAAGTGTGAGAGAACTCTCAGGGTCAGAAATGATAACCAGTCTGGTGCGGAATTAGACTGGGAGCCAAAGTTTAAAAGGAAGCATTGACAGGTTATAAAAACTCTTAATGGTAAGCAGAGGGAGCTCTCTGCAATCACTGCCCCCAACAACTCACCACTGCCCTGGCCGCTCCTATCAGTGTCTTTGATCTCAGCCCACTCTTCTGAATGTCTAGATTGGGCCAGGTGGGAGATTCCCAGGCTCTCGGGGACTCTACAGGGTTGAGTCTAAAAAAATGATAAATTGCCAGATGGCAGCTGAATTATGAAGCCTCACTCTCTTGTTTGTGTTAGTAGCAAGCTATTCTTCATCGTCTGTGTCTTGGAGACAAACTGCAGGCCTCACTCAGGCCTATCAATAGCAGCGACGCAGAACTGTAAAGAACTCAGTGGAGTGAGAGACACGGTGCTTCCTTTCCTCATGGGAATGGTTGTTGATCAAATCATCATGTTCAAGTACCATGCCCAAACAACAGATGGGGAAAAAAAAACCCACCCTCTGGATTCTTAATCCTCTGTGGTACTGGGTTTCCTCAATGCTAGTCCTCAGTTCCTTCAGGATATGGTCTTTCTCCTGATTATTTTCCCTGTATGCCAGGGCAGTGTCTGTCAATATGTAATGTGCACACAAATCATGGGGAATTTCTTGAGCTCCAGCTTCTAATTCAAGAGGCCCTGGCTGGGCCCTGACATGCTGCATCTCTTAAATCCTTCCTGGGTTAACGCTACTGCCTCTTCTCACCTAAACATCCTGAGCACCAAAACTCCAGCATATTAAATTTAGGGCTGAATTGTGGTCATGGTTTCTGTCATGTGTTCAAACCAATCATCAGGCAGTGGACTGGATTTCACAATAGTTGCTGGGAGTTGGTGTTAAAAGTTAGGGATGGCCCTTACAAAGCAGGGTGCCTACTGAGGCAAACGAAATGAAGCAAGATCACTTCCCCCTTGGAACCATTTCCCTTCATTTATCATCATGGTTCATGAGCTTTGGAATTTTCCAGCTGAAAACTGAACGGTAAAGGGCACCCCGTGGCAGGTTTCAAGAGGTACTCACTTGAACTTCTTTTTCTCTTTTGCACACTAATGGAGATATCAGACCTCAAAGGTTCCTCCCAGTTCTCCCTTGTCAAACCTACCTTTGCCAGGCAAGGCCAAAGAGCAGAGGGGGAATTAGATCAACATTTGGATGAGTGTGGTAGATTTTTAAAATTCGATCCATTTGTATTCACTTTGGGCAATAAAAAGTTAGACACTGCATTTGAAAGGTAGGTCAATCCTGACTCTCTCCTTGGCTGGTCATCCTCTGAGTGTAGCCTAAAGTGCTCGGTCAGTTTCTTCATTCAGAACAACCAACCAAGGTACTGGAAACAAAGAACAAAATGCTTGTATGCTTGGAGCAGACACTGAATTAGCCTGGTACTTTCCACATGTGCAATAGAAAGTAAGAATGGTTATGGAAGGCACTGGACCCTCTAAGGACTGGTGGAAAAATAGAGACTCTCTCTAAGGAACATCCCAGAAACTTTTGTTTGTGAAAGAGGATGGGAGTTGGCATGGTGAGGTACACTTTTATTCCAGTACTGTAGAGGCAGAGGCAGCCGGATCTTCGTGAGGTCAAAGCCATATTTAGTTCTAGGTCAGTGGGAGTTACTTAATGGGACCCTGTCTTAAAAAAAAAAAAGTGGGAAGATGGGTAGGAGTTTGAGAGATGTCTCAGTAGTTAAAAGTATGTCACTTGAGAAAGTCTGTGACTGCCTGTACCTTCAGCTCTAGGGATTCACTGCCTTATTCTGACCTCCACAGACCAAAGCACTCATATGCACACTCGAGAACACACACACACACACACACACACACACACACACACACACACACAAGTGCACATACACACTCACACACACAAGTGTGTGTGCGTGCGTATGTGTGTGTATATATATGAGTCACATGTACATAATTTTAAAACATTTAAAAACTAATGTTAATTTTCTCTTAAGAGAAATAGCCCTCACTCAATGCTTGTAATACTAATATTTAGGATGCAGAAGCAGGAAAATCACTTCCAGTTCCAAGCCAACGAAGGTTATAATAATAAAGCAAACCTTGTCTCAAACAAACAAAAAAATCAAGAAGGGAGAGCATAATTTTTTTTCCGTTTTTACTGAAAATTAATTTTTATACAATATATTTTGCTTTTGATTTCCCCTTCCCCAAAATCTCCTCGATTTTACCTCCATCTCCACCTAAATGCGCACCTTTTCTTGCTCTCTTGTTAGAAAACAAGCATGCATCTAACTAATAATGATAAAATAAAATTAAAAACAAACAAACCAGAATAGGAGAGAGAGCCAAAGTAAAAGCACAGGAAAAACATATAGACACAGACACACATAAACATGTTTGCACACAGAGGAATCCCATAAAAACACAAGAGAAACCATAATAGATAGATAGATGATAGATAGATAGATAGATAGATAGATAGATAGATAGATAGACAGACAGAGAGACAGAGAGAGAGAGAGAGAGAGAGAGAGAGAGAGAGAGAGATAAAGGTGTGTGTGTGTGTGTGTGTGTGTGTGTGTGTGTGTGAGACCCTTAAAGTTAGAGAAGGAGAGAGACAGAGACAGAGAAAAAGGCTCCAAAATATGTCACTGACTTTGCTTTCTGTTGGCTATTTGCTACTGAGATTTAAACAAATTTATAAATTTTTTATTAAATAGAAACATAGTCTTTCCTGAGATGGTATCTTAAAAATGAAATTTGAGTTTAACTTTGTATAAATCAAGATATATGTAAAATAATATTCTTATCCAAACTTTTTTTTCTAGAAAGATTGGGGAAACTTTGGCTTAGGATAAAACACTGCCACAGCCGACTCCAAGAAGTGATAACATCATTCAAAGGCTGGTGTATTGTCAATGAAGGATGCTGTTCACCCCCAGAAGAAAAAGTGTCCAGAGAAAGCTTGTTGGCTGAGGAGCCCTGAGTATTTTGAACCAGACTGTGGTGCTTGAAAAAGCTGTGTGATGGTAATTTCTCTATTTGCAACAAGAAATGGATGGAAGCCTTTTTATTCTGCCATCAGCTTAAGAATTCTCATTAGATCAGCAGCAAAGGTGAGAAACTTTGGTCCCCTTGGCTTTTGATTCTTATAGAGGATGTCACTATTCATTTCTGTATTAAAGTCAAGATTTATTTAAATATAATAATTTTATGTATTAATCTCTAACACACTATAGTACTCATGTGTATCTCTTCTCTCTCTCTCTCTCTCTCTCTCTCTCTCTCTCTCTCTCTGTGTGTGTGTGTGTGTGTGTGTGTGTGTGTCGCGCATGGGGGACAGAGAGGACAGCAGATTCCCTAAATCCGAAGTTACAGACAGTTTTGAGCTTCCCTAAATGAATCCACTTTAAGTACAGAAAGAGTTTTACTTCTTTTTCTTCATTTCTTCATTCTTCTTTTCATTCTTGCATATATACGTGTGTGTAGGCTTGAGATTGACATCATGAATCTTCCTTTACTGCTCATTTTTCCACCTTATTTTTGGCACAAGGTCTCTGAATCAAACCCTGAGCTCACCCACAGGACAGGACTAGTCTTGCCAGCCAGTTTGCTCTGGACATCCCCTGGGTCTTCCTTCCCAGCCTTAGAACTGCAAGCAGGCCACCAGGCCACCTCACGATTACTGGATCCTGGGGTGGATGTCCAACCTCTGGTAAGCAACAAGCTGTTAACCACTGAGCCATCTTCTCAGCTGTAATTGTTTCTCTTTAATAAACAGCACCTAGGCATTTGTCATGAGAGGGTTTTCTAAGCATACATGTTCCTGTCAGTCCTCACCCCCTCTAACCTCTTGTAGTCTGCTATCTCAAGCAGCCCACTTTGCGCTTAGCACGCTGACTTTATCTCTGGTTCCTTTTCTCCGTCCTCCCATTTTTTCCTTCTACCTGGCTGTCAAATCAAAATGCATGTCCATCATTTCCATCTATTTTAGGAAGCTTCAACATAGAACATGACTTAAACTGAAATTTTTTTTGGAACTTTCTTGGAAGTCCCACCACAGAAAACAGAAATTGTAATGACATTCAAAATATATTTAAGGACAGGTGGTAATTAACACCACATGTTATCAATTTAATTTGTTATACTGACCCCTTAGAAATACAACATGCTTTTTATGTTTAGGTTTGTAGGATGCTGCTGAGAAGTAGGGCCAGTATTACATCTTTTGATGGTAGATTAAATTCAGTTTAAGTGAACACACACAAACAGTATCTAGCAGTTCGAATGCTTGTTTCTGTTGGATACAAACTCTTTGTTCTTCATGTTTCAGGGGACTAGTTTTTATTTGCTTAGTCTCAGACTGCTTCTTTTCTTAATTATGCTGCTGATTTAGAGAAATATTAACCAACAGTGAACATATAATTTCTTTATATGACTCCTAAAAAGAAATATTTACCTTGATATAAAGCTAATCATTAAAACAAATCAGAACAGAGTCCTTTAGTCTCTGGTATTTTTGACATCTTTGCAGTGTTTAAAGTGGGCTGCAAAACAAAGGGGATAAAAACATTCAAACATCCTAAATCTTTTATTTCTAATCAAACCATGAAGTAGTCTTCAGACTAGCTATCCTGAAGGAAATTCGCTTCTTCATAAAGGTAAGACCCAGGTGCTGTAAACCTCGACCTTCTGACGACATAAAACAAACTGTAAAAGCAAGAATCCTAAATTCTCAAGGTATTAGGCCAAGTTTATGCCCTAAAAAATAATTTTATTTTCTCACTGGGTCATTAACATAGCCTGCCTCCACCTACGGAGATGGCTCTCAGTATGAACTGATGAATGACGTTATCCTTTCTGTGGTTTAGCTTTAAGGGGTACAGGTTATATTTAGAAACTTGTTTGTGACCCTCAGCATGCACGGGCTTTCTTTTACAGACAAGCCTCGTGGTATGATTCTTCTTAACCTTCTTATTGCTTTTTCTTTATTTTCTTTTCTCAGTCTAGAGACGATAAACCTCTGTCATTTACAGAGATTTGTGAATAAACTCCTTGGGAAGCCTTAAGAATCTGTAAGGCTATTTTCTGACTCTTGAATGTAAAGTGAAACACAGGGCGCCTTACTCTGACCTCAGCTGAAAGTCACTGTGGTCTTGAATGGCTCTCTCTTAGCAAAATTCTGCAAAGCTTCCATTCACATCAACAGCGAGTGCAGACCTCATTCATATCCGCACATATGCGTTGCTGTAGGTGTTGTCCTGAATAACTTATTTAAGTCACTGCCCTATCCATCACACCACTGAAAACCTGGCATTTGTAAACATTTCTTACTTTATGGGGTGATTATAGGGTGCTATGCCTTATGCAAAATTCTCTTACAAGATTTTTCTATTCGTTGACTAATACCTAAAGTGTTTGGCATCCTTGATTTTTTTTTAAATTCAAAAGATCAAAATAAAATTTAAAAATAAATAAAACAAGGCCAAGCTTGCTGGCATATGTCTTTAATCCTAGCACGTGGGAGGCAGTGGTGGGCATCTCTCTGTAAACTGGAGGTTGGCCTGGTCCACATGGATAATTTCAGGCCAATTAGAGTTAGATTTGTAAGACTCTGCCTCAAAAAAAAAAGTTTCTGTGTTCCTTAATACCAAATTTAAATCAACGATCTTTCATAATTTCTCTGAATTAAAAGAAAATCAAGCCTTTAGCTTGAATTCACTAGAGTTCAAATCCATTGTATACATCAAGAGTTGCACACACTCACTGCTCAATGCTGCCTGGGGTTCCACAAACCACAAGTAGAATTTGGTCTTGACCCCATCTCAGTGTCAAGGTTTCTAAAAATGCATTCTTCCCACTGGCTGTCAGGAGTTCAGAGAGTCAGCATTGGAAGTGACCCTAGCAGTTTACAGTCCCCTGTTAAGTGAAACAAACATAGATCAGGCTCAAGTTCATCTTTTCTTTTCAAATATATATAGTTCTGTGCATTCCTTTATTTGAAAGCAGCTTCTTAATCCTATGATTTAGATTTATTGAAAACTAAGCAAAAGTATCATTCATTCATTCATTCATTCATTCAAAGCAAAACAGGCAGGTATAATGGTTAAAGAGTACCTGACGTAGACACAAAGCTAGCAAGCATCCTGTTGACCAGGTTAGAATTATCCACAAATGCATGCAAGCTTAACACAGCTTCAGCACATGGTTCAAATGTAGAGATGACAGTTATTCTTCATAAAATGTGTCTTTCTTTTATACACACCATTTCTATGCAGACATTTCCTTATCAAAATTAGGGTTCAGTGGCTGTTCTACTGTGGAAAGAGAGATTAAAAATATTTGAGAACTAAGCTCCAATTTACATGAGCTCAATTGTGGTTTAAAGTAACTAAATAAAAGTACCGGAGTCTAAGGCTTTTTATGGCTCACATGAGGAAACGATTCTAAACCCCTGTTTTCTCTAACAAGGAATTCCTTCGGTGTATTTTGGAAACAATTCTATAAATGTCAGTATGTTTTATGCTAATTCTTCATATACAATGCATTAATTTTATGGGGATGTAAATCACTAGATTTTATTATTCCTTTTACATTGTGTTCTTCTTTGAGAAGAATCATGGCTCCTTGATTTATCTTTATACAATGCTCTAATTGTCGGTACTGGCTTTTTAATAGTGGGTCAGATTTCCTCAGAATTGAACAGGCTGATTATGTTTGTATAAATGCCAATACACAGACTCATCATATGAGTATTAATAGCGCCTCCTGGCTTGCCATCTATTATTAACGTTTAACTTGGCATTGTGTGTGTGTGTGTGTGTGTGTGTGTGTGTGTGTGTGTGTGTGTGTTTTAATATGTGTTCGTGCATATGTGTGTGTATGTACAAACACATGTATATGTGCATGCACATGGAGGCCAGATGTCAATGTTATCTCCTTCTCTATCACTTGCCACCTTGTGTTTTAAAGCCTGGGTCTTTCAGTGAGACTGGAGCTCAGCCATTTTTCTAGACTAGCTAACCAGTAGGTTCCAGGGATCTTGCTCTCTGCCTCTTAGCGCTGGGATTACAAGTACATGGTTCAGTGCCGAGCTTTCTATGTAAGTGCTGGGTATCCAAACTCAGGTTCCCATGCCTGAGTAGCAAGTAGTTTACTGACTGAGCCATCTCCTACCCCCTAATGCTTTATTTTTAAACTCTTAAGTGCACACATGTACACATATGTGTGCGTGCACACATAACCTTATTGAATTATGTCAATTTTCTCATAGCTGGTTAAACATACCCATCACTTCGTAAGGAATGAAATTTTAGTTTAGAGAAATTACGTTCTCTGCTCAAGATTAAGATAAGATTCCGCATTAGCGCCACTCTGCTGTCAGCTCCCCAACCCTAAATCTGGACTTGTACGCTGCCCAGATGGATAATATTTCCCTCCTCGTATTCCAGTGGAGATCAGCCCATCATATCCTAAAGTTTCTTTATAAGCTTTAGACTCTGGATCAAAAGATTAGCTTCATTTAATTTATTACCTTCGTTTAAAAGAGCTAAGTAAAGACGGGGCTTAGTGTTGCCAGCCTGCGACTCTTAGAAAAGGATGGAAATCAACTTCAGAGAATTATAAAAGCTACAATCTCCTGATAATATTTATATTAAAATGATTTATGGTTTGTTAATACTTATAAAAAATAAAAATTAACCACTGCTTGGATTTTAGTGTGTTCTTTAAATGTCATTTTGCTTTCTATAAAACGTATACATTGTCTTCACTTAGAGATATATTGTAAGCACTTTCCTTTGACCATACATACTCTGCTGACATATATTTTGTAATCATATTGTGTGATATATTTCATTTTTAAAATGTACTGTAGTAGCCTGAGGCAATTTCCTACTAGTCTCTTCAGTTGCTTCCATTCCCCTTCTGTGTTTCAGAAAAACAAATTTTGTTGATGAAATCTTTCTATAGTTCAGAAAACACCTCTATACAATAACCTTACAAAGGAAATCACTGGCAAAAGAGCTCATGTCTCTTTAAAATTTTTGAAAAATCCTTAAGATTTTTGGAAAATAATCTCTATGCTTACTGGTCAAAACTAGAGTGAACATTTGTACCCTGAAAAGTCTCTCTCAAGACTTCCCAGACTCCGGCTGACTTGCTGGCATTTTCCAAATCTTAACAATTTCCATATTGATGGCTAGAGACTGATAATTGCTCTTGATATGATTTGAGTAGCCACGCTAATATTTTCTCTACATATCTATTCTCCCCAGTTTTGTTATAGCAGTACTTTTGTTTGTCTTTTGGGCATAACTTACTTGTCATTTTGTGAAAAAGAGTTCCATTTCTGTTTAAAATGTCTTCCATATTCTAATATTTCATAAACACTTTTATCCAAAATTGTCTTTGATTTTATTGGTGAGCCTGCAGTTTGGATTGGTGTATTACATAAATATTTCTCATCAACTTTTTTCTTTTTTATAAAGAAAGTTTTTTTTCTAAATATGTTTACTGAATCACAACATGTGGTTTCATAGATTTTCCAAGTAGCAACCCTGCACAGCCAGCTTCTGACACGACTGTGATTAATAGAGGGAAAGCCTTGCATAGAGCCTCTTGTTATAAAATAGACACATATGAGTAGGAATTTCCCTGATGCCAACAGTACTGGTCTGAAATATTTATTTTAAAATTCACTTAAATAAATGAAAACTCATGAAACTTCATATTTGAAATGTCAGGTTTGTCATATTTTAAATGTTTTTATGTAAATAGTTTTTTATGGGTATCCATTCTTTCCCATGAAAGAATGAGAAAGAATCACAACTCACCAATTTCATGACTCTGGATTTATCCCTATTTTATTTAAATTATAGTTGCTTTATAAAGTATTATATAATCTAATGCTAAATATCTTTCTACATTCTGCTTTTAGAACTATTTTCCTAAAATTTGAATCTATTTGATTCTTCCCAACAAAATTCAAAGCCATTTTGTCAAGTTCCAAGAAAGATTTTATGGATTATTAATTTAAATAACTTTAAGAATAAAACTGAGTTGAGAGAAAATTTTTTGGTTTTAGACATTTTTCTAGGAAAAAAATATATTTCCAAAACATCAATTGGCATTTATTCATTGTACAAAGCATTTGGTTTCAGACAGTTCTTCAGTCACATCAGGCATTTGATCACAATCATTTTCTCCCACCCACCACCCCTTAGTTCCCACCCCACTGATCTTTTTTCTTCCATTCCAAAGCCTCCTACTTATATATTGTTTTACATATGTTCTATAAAGAACTCTAGGATGAAAACCTGAGAGAGAACATGATATTTGTCTTTTGTTTACTTAAGATGAAGATTGCCAGGTTTATCTGGTTTCTTTATTTTAATTTTGTTGTTTAATTTTTATGCTATTAAAATATAATAAGGCTTTCTTCCCCTTATTTATTGGAATGGTACAATTGTCATCTTAAAGCTCATTATTCCTGTGTGTATATATTATAACAAGATGCCCTATGGAAGACATTACCATCTCAGTGACAGTTATGTGGAAAGCTGGCTCAGCTATGTGGCTGGTTAGAAAATCTGATGATATCTTCCAAATCTAACAAGTTTGCAGGGTTCCTCAACCATGACTAATGACTCCTTTATTATTAACTAATTTAGACAGGCTTTCATTCATTCACTCAGCAAATATGTATGATTCTTCTATAGTCTCAGGCTATAACAAACAGGAAGAAAAATGGGGCATAGCAGCCTTGGAAAAGTCTTCTGGGGCTACCATAGGGGCAGTGGCAGTTTTTAAGATCCATTTCATAAGTCATCTCACTCTAAGGGCTTATACTAGTACTCACACTTTATAGAACATCAAAATCACATATCGAACTCAGTAAAATGCCCATGCCCAGGCCTAGGTTTCTTTTCTTTAGTCCTTTCCAGAAGGTTCTGGGATGCACCCACATTTAAAAACTGTAACCTAAAACAACCTCAAAAATTAACTGTAGGGGGGATTAAGCAATTTTACTTATCTTAATAAGGATAATAATGTCTCGTGTTATTTGCTGAGCACTTAAACATACACATATTTTACACTCCAAACCAATTTAAGTGTTAACTACCACCACTATCCTCATTTACAATGAGTCCACTGAGGCCCAGGAAGGAGAGGTAAAACACTTGGACACTTTCTTCAAGCAGGTGGGAAGTCCATAGTCATGTCGTTCTCCATAACGACTCTCCTGCTTCCTGCTAGCGTGCACCTCACTTAACTGTTACATTAATGTAGTTTTATATTCTTTTTGCAGAATTTTGGTGAGAGTGGATCAAAGAATTAACTTACAATGCTTAAATAAAATAGAAAGTATGATTAAAAAATATTGTTGAACACTTAGTCAAGCAAGAACTTTATAGACTTGAGAGCAATAAAAGAAATGAGAAAACCATCCATTTGTTTGATTATGAAATAAGTCTTTTAAAATGGTGTATATGAAAAGTGGTGGTTTGAGTGAGAATGCTCCTTATTGTATATTCCTGGGTCTTGTGGCTGTTTGTGGAGCCTTGGGAGGTGTGGCCTGGCTGGAAGAAGCAGATCACTAGATCACTGGGGGTGGGCTTTAAGAGCTGAAAGAGTCAAGCCATGCCTGGGTTTGTTTTCCCTTTGACTTGTTGCTTGCATTTGATGGTGGGAACCTTCATATTTTGCTCCAGCTGTGGTGCCCCATGCCATGATCACAATAGACCCTCTGGAATTGTTAGCCCAAATAAGCTCTTTCTTCTGTAGGTTAGCTTGATCACAGTGTTTTATCAGACCAATAGAAAGGTAATTAGTACACCAAGTAACCAAACGGAAGGATAGTAAGAAGAGAGGAAGAAAGAAGGGGAGGGGAGGAAGGGAAGAAGGGAGGGAAGGAGATCAGTACAACGTTTCTCAGCATCTCCAGCTTAGAACTGCCTCCCCAGGTTGCTTTGAAGAACTTTTCTAAGCCTATCAATGAATTTAGCATCTCTGCTGGGACTATGATAATTGGCATTTGCTTAATTGCAAAATACAGAGCACATAATACTTTGATTTTTCTAATAGAATGTGCTCACATAAGTGATTTTTAAAGTATTAAATAAAAAGATAAATGAAGAAATCAAAAGTCAGGAATTAGTTTTTCCTCTGGCTCATGGTTGAATTGCTTTATTGCGGTACGTTTCTACATTTTTCTAGTTTATTTTTTTTTTCAAGCATGCATTGTCTCCGTGTCCTGAAAAACTTCTCAATAAACATTTTGGAGAGTAAAAGTATAAATGGGTTTATAAATAGAGACTCGTGGAGACAGTATTTACCAGAGAGAAAATTAATTCACCTATACTAACTGGAAAAACTCAGTCATATATTAAGTCTATCAAATCTGGCTTTTAAAAGTCCATTAATAAAATTTTGTTCTGCATGAAAAATAAGGTAAGTATGCAGAAAAAAATGATAGCAAAATTCATCTCTCTGTGTCTCTCTCTGTCCTCTGTCTCTCTCTCTGTCTCTTTTACACACACACACACACACACACACACACACACACACACACACACACACTTCAGGTTTGTAGAATAACTCTTGGTTCACTAAGGAACCCAATGTCTTAGTATCCTGAAAAAGTTGTTAGGATAGGGTAAGTTCAACTTTCCTATGCTGATGGAGATGCAGGCTCAGCCTCTCTAACTTAGGACTGCCCCCTTACATTGCTTTGAGGAACTTTCTCAAGCCTATCAATGAACTTAGCATCTTTGATTTGGACTTTGAATTGAATTGGTATCTCAAGTGAGTCTCAGATGATTTAATGTGCACCTAGGATTAGAAATGTAAAAAGAGAGTTTCAAAATATGCTTTTTTAACTTGAATTCCTATGCTAATTTTACTGTTTCTAGCCCTGGGAGATAGAGTGCCCACATAGAAAAGTCATACAAACATTGCTTATAAGATGTATCATCTTTATGATATTTAAGGGGCAGCACGGTGGCTCAGCAAGCCTGACTACCTGAGTTTGAGGCCCAAAGCCCACATGAAGCAGGAAAAAGAGAACACGACAAGGTTGTTCTCTGAACTCTATGTGCATGCTGTGACATAAGTGCCCACATACAAACATTACATGCATCACACATGCATGCATGCAGGCACTGATAAAAAATAGTGTGTAAGACAGTGAACCATGTCTTTCTTCTAGAGTTTGGAGTCTATGCTCCTCGTCATTACAAACACCTTAAGAAAATAGCTGTTTAACTACAATGCTAATAAGGGGTATTCCAACATTACAATTTACGTACATATAAAATTAAAATAAATAAAAATTTTAAAGTCTCCTTTTTGAAAAAAGTGGTAAAGAGTCCACTGTGACCTTTTTCTGTCCCACTGGAAAAACCAAAACTTTGACATCTTAGGAATTAAGAAAATAAAAGCTAACTTTTGTTGAAACATGAAATCATATTTCTTTAATGTATTTATGATTATACTTTCAATTACTACATATTTATAATTTATAGCAAAATATCTGATAGGATTACTAAACGTTCAAGTGTTTCATCAGATCTCATGTGTTAATTTTTAATAACTATACTAATAATGAGCTAATGACCATGTTTAATAATTAACATACTGAATTATATATTCAAGAAAATGTCTTCTTTATACATTTATTGGGCAATTGATATTCACGTTATTTTAGCATATGTTTTGGCTGACCAAATTTATGACACCAAATTTATGTGGTGGAGTACATATGTTTGCCGATAGTGCTTCATTTTCTTTAATGTTTTTTAGTACCAATTAATAACCCTCACAGGGTAGAGACCATACATTTACGACAGATGCTTGGAAGACTTTCATTCCATCAGCAAAATACGGAAGAATCAACATCATCCTTCTGCTTCTAAAAAAGTCTAATATGGGTTAGCAATTGAAACAGAATTCTATATGTAAGGAAGAAGAAATATCCCACAGAGGAAGAATAGGGTGAAAATAAAATCTCAGTTTAAAAGTTCAGTGGGGTGCAGAGGACAACTCCCAGGAATTCATTCTTTCCCTCTAGCATGTCAGACCAAGGATAGATTTAGTCCTTTGGTTTGGCAGTAAGCACTTTTGCTAGGCTGAGCCATCTCCCTGGCCCCAGGAGGAGATTTTATTTATTAAGACATATTTGAGTTCTGAAGTTCAGAAATCTAAGTTCAAGTCTTAGGTCAGTTTTGGTAAGTGAATTAATGAATATTGATTAGGTTTCTTAAACAGTCTAGACCATGTTCTATACTTTCAAGATAGTAATTTGTTGATGTTTATAAGAGATGAGAAATGTAAAGCAAGTGATATAGCAGAACTCAAAAGAATTTAGTACTTATTTGATGGGACAAATTTTATATTTTTATTGGTGGCACTTAGTGCTGAGCTGTCAGAGATGGACCCTTCACTATAATTCAAACACATGGAAGGATGGAGCCATGTGTCACTATGTTTACTGCAAGTATGATGCTGTATGTAACCACAGTATAGAAGCATTCGAATAGCGCTGGCCATGTGTCTTTGTGGTATGACATGTTGCTGGTACATGTGAGGCTCTTCAGCACTGTATAAGTAGGGATTTTGTATATAATCAAGGGCAATATTTAACCTACATTAAAAATATCAGATCCTGGGGGAGCTATGAATGACGGTTCCAAATGGAGGGATTTTCCTTTAGCTCTGCAGTCCGTGCCATACTTTTGAGGAGTGATTGAGCCTGATTCAATTAGCCACGACAGAGCACAGGAGACACACCATTAAGTTGTGCCTCCTGTAGCCCACTCATAGATGTAACATGTGTTCTTGTGATGGCATAGTTCTACCCGTTTCTTCATCTCCCCTCCATAACTACACTCTACTATTCAGTACATTCTCAGGAGAGATGGATTCATGAGCTAATGTTTTTCATAGGGATCAACTACACTTCTTGCTTAGATCGATGGATAGTAACAAAAAAGAATACAAGAAGAATTCTGATTAAATTCAGACTTGTTCTTTTGTGCCCTGGAGCATTTTCATCAAAACATGCCAGAACTAGATTGATGAGAAGTTGCCCAAGTGACAGACATCTGACATCCAAATATGTTTAACTACTGTTCAGAACAGGAAGAGCCACCTGGCCAACCCCCAATATTCTCCAAACATATGAAGGCAAAGTGGATTGAATGACACTAAAGCTTAATGGCTATTTGTCACACTGCTTATTTTGACAACAGGTAACTGTTAACATCTATTCTATAAATTATAAGTATATATATATACATATAATATATATATTATATGTATATATATATACATACATATATATAATAGTATTTTGAGCTGAGAAAATATCCCCCAAATAATCTGCTATATGCATACTTTTTAATCTTTCGAAAAGCTTATAAAATAAATGGGATAATTTCAGATTTTTATTACTAGCTGTTTCTAAAGAGATACAGGAAAAGTGACTGCTTGGATGAATGTCTACTCCACGTCTAGGGTTAATGGTCTACACCTAGAAATAACAAACTTCTCCCCAGTGCCTAATCTTCCAATGGTAAGATGAGTCTTTATGTAAGACTTATATAAATATTTTCAAAGGATTAAGTCCCATGACATCTAGCTCATGCACACAATTCTTGTATAGATGCTGACGTCAAAGGCACTTCTCTTTCACAAAGCATTTGTATCTTTAGGTGTCCTTTTCTAAAACTACCAACAAGCAATTCAAAATGTTCACATCCTCTCAATACTTCAAATCCCATTATTTCCTGAAAATTCTGGGTCTGGACTACTTGCCTGAGCTCCAGAAAAACATTGCAAACTGCCAACTAGGCATTTCCAGTGGAAGAGGTCAGGCACCTGCAACCCAACACAGTGTAGAAATCAGTTTTTTTTCTATTGAAACCTGTAATCAATTCTAACTCTGAGTGAGTTCACCCATCACCAGGACAGGACTTGAAAAGCAACCTTCATGATTCATGTGCCCAGAGCCCATCTCCCCAAGCTCTGAGATGATAAAAACGAAAATATCCTCTCGAAAATATCTCCAGTCTTCTTAGCCCACAAGAGCTATGTTTTGTTTGTTTGTTTTCTTTAGTAATTCATTCTCATCAGGAGAAAGAAAACCATGTTCATTTATTTTATATGATAATCTCTTTAAGTGTTTTACCATAATCCTAGGGGATGGGAGCCATAAGGCTTTTTTTTATTTAACAATAATACAAGTTCACCATTTGCTTTTATGGTCCTTAGTCTGTGGACAGTTTTGAGAACAGAAATTCAGAAAAATCTGGGGGAGTAGAATACACCATTTCTAATTAATCCCCTCTCCAAGATCAACTCTTTCCATGTAAGAGTTAAGGAGAAGAAAAGAGAGAGAATTTGAAAGTTAAAACACACTCACAGGATCTGCCTTGAATGTACATTTCTAATGCCTAAATGCTCCATGCTTTGCAGTGGCCTGCTGCCTGAACTTAAACAGAGCTTCAATAAAAGTCACACAGAAAAATAAATGGAATGGAATCCAAGGAGCTCAGCAATTATGTTAGAAATGTTTATCTAAGGAAGAAAGAAACTAAACATCAATTTTTAAATCCCTTTTCATTATAAAATTTAAAGGGACTGAAAGTTTATCTCTAGATTGAATTGAGCAAATGAAACGCATGTGTGTTTGCATTAGCCAGGTTTCTCCAAAGAAACAATATACATACATACATACATACATACATACATACACACACACATACATGTAAGAGATTTATGATAGAATATAAATATATTTGAGATTCTTATTAAAGAAATAGATATAGATATAGATATAGATATAGATATAGATATAGATATAGATATAGATATAGATATAGTGACATTTATTATACAAATTGGCTCAGATGGCTATTTAGTCCAAAGTTTCTGTTATCTGTCTTTTGCAAGCTAAAGAATCAGGGAGCCTAGGGTATCTAAAAAGCTAAGGAGTAGGAAACGTGATGGCTGTATTGATGCGGTAGCTCTGTGTCTGAGTTCTGAACCCAAAGCCCAAAGTTCATGTTCCAGAGATGCGGTTTCAACTCTAGCAAAGGGGACATTTCCCTCTTCCTTCTCGTTCTATTTTATTCAGCTCTGAATAAATGGTTGGTGCCTACCTCCTGCTGCTTGATGGTGCCCACCTTCCACTACTTTTCTCAGGTCACCAATTCAAATGTTAGTTTCTTCCAGAAATATCCTCATTAACACATAGAAAAGTGATTATGTTTTACGAGTTATGTGGGTACTCCTAAGAACAGTCAAATAATGTTTTAACAGCTACCTACATCATACCTAAGTCCAGCCAATTTGTCATATAAAATAATCCTCTATAGTGTGCAATATATATTGATGTTCCCCAAATAATGAAACTGCCACATGACTTATTCACACTCCCACCAATTGTGAAATGTTAAAGGCTCACTTCTGATCTTCAGTCTAGAAATCTGAACATATGAGGAGTCTTGACGATTCATCTTATTTATAGAAGATGTGTTTCTGCCCATGTGGAAGATAAGTCATTGATGGAACCGGGATTGTGATCATTTTGCTTCACATTGGGTTTTTTAATGGTAGTATCGCATTGACCTAATGTGCCTGGATGTGCATGTGTATGTCCATGTCTGTGTCTGGTTGAAGAGTTATTTAATGATAGGACACCATGCCCATTGTAGGAAATGTAGGAGAGGAGATTTGGCTTTCATCTCTTTGCAAAGAAAAAAACACAGATTCACACACACACCTGCCTTTATGTCTATAACTTGAATACAGAACAGGGGGGTCAGAATTATTACAGTCATAATCTTAAAGAGTCAATAAAACAATAGAACAATAACATGATTTTAAGCAGAAATTATATGTGCAACAGATGACACAAAAAGTGAGTTATACATTCTGGGCTTCAAATACAGTGAACATCAGTAAATGCTGAGACCTGAGACTTGTTTCTGTCTTGACATGATACTGGCCCTGACTAAACTCAGAGACATCTCAAAGCATCAGATCAAGACAGTATGGATACAAGTAGAAGTAGTATCAAGATGAAGTTATAATTTCTTAAATGGTACAAAATTCACTTGGATTTCAAATTTAAGGTTTTCATTGGTATGAGCTTCTTATTGATATGAAAGTGAAACAAATATTGATACTCTCATGGGCATTGTGCCTGTATAACACAGTTATAAATACAAGGCTTAGACCCAGTCCTTCTTTAACTTTTTTAACTGATTTGGGATGATTAGCCTGTGAGTTAAGGGACTATAGCAAATTCATGACTTTGAGTTTATTGTTAGGGTGTTTTCTATATTTTATTTAGAAATAGCTGAGAGGAGACAACAGACAACAGTCCAGGTTACCATACATGGATAGTTGGATTTCAAAACTTCACAAATCCATAGAATTGATGTCACAAATATTTCTATATTAATGTTCATTTTGATTAGAGACCTGTCTGCTCCTGACAGCTTCCTGTCTTGGATTCTAAGAAGAAATTGAGCATCCTTGGAGTTACTCCAGTTGTGGTGAGACAGCCACTAGGCAAGAATTGCCTCTCTCCATCTACAGACAAATTACTGTCCAGAAAAGGACACACTTGCAGAATAGTAGACTGATTATATGTGCCTAGAAAGAGTAATCAGCCCTTAATAATTCTGCAGCACTAAGGTCTGTCAGATGAGTTTGGGCCAGAAGGCTGAAGATTTGATGCTCCAATGTTCGGTAGTATAGGGGCTGTCCAGGTGTTCATCAGTTTCTATAAATTGGCTAAGTTTTAGAAGCTATGCTTAGTGCTTCCCATAACTTCAGTTAACTTAGTCATTCTGGATTTCTGATGGCATTGAAGACCTATAGTCTCATAGCCAATCCAGGCTATTTACCTCGAGAGAAAAGATCTGAGTTGATGGTTTTCAGCTGACATTCATTCTAAAGCCAAGAAAAAGCCAGGTTCAAAACTAAGTGTTTTAGTCAAGAGAGAGGACAGAGGTTCTGGTTAGTCAACAAAAGGATGGACTGGGTATTAAGACTATCTTGTACCTCACTGGTACAAATAGGAATAATTATGTCCTAATTGTATTCTGAGAGAGAAGCTTTATTTTAACAGGAAGGGTAATATGTAGGAGGAGCTAAGGGGAAAGGAGCACGGAGAGGAAGAGATGGAGTAAGGAGAGGAGAAGATGAAGTAGATGAGAAGCTCGGTAATGAGAGAAAAAAAGAGAAAGAAAGAGAGAGGGGGCATGGAGGCAGAAGTTCACGTGTCTCCACCAGTCAAAGATAGTTTACATATCTAGGTTGGGTATTAGGTTACACTTCTGATTGAGCATTACCATACTTATAAAGCCTTTGATTAACATTTAAAAAATTGTATAAAAGCAAAATGGAAAAGGGGGCACGGGATAGGGGTTTTCTAGAGAGGGGAAATGGGGAAAGGGGATGGCATCTGAAATGTAAATAAAATATCCAATAAAGAAATTAAAAAAAAAAAAAAGAAGTGTCTCAGGCTTAGATAATATTTGGAGAACAAGAACCCAGGCTGCCCCTAAACAAAGCCATCATATTGGGTAGTTTAATCAGACAACTAGAAATGAACATTCAAGTTTCTTAATTAAATAGTGACAATTTGATTGATTAATGGTACTGAACTTAAAATATCTCTATGAAGTAATGAGAAATAAATGATTTTATTTCTGTATTCGTGGTGCAAGGTGAGTACATAGTAAATGCCAAATGAATAGATGGTGTTTTTTTTTTTTTTTTTAGTACTTTGACGCAGGAATTTATGATTCTCAACAAAATCTTTAATTGCTTGATTAGATTTTGCTTTTCATTCTCTGTAACCAGAAGATGCATGTACTAGCTTTGGATTTGTTTATTATTGTTTGTCTTGTTTTACTGTATAAAAAATTATTATAATTTATTTATGGATGAAACAATAGTTCTACCACAATTTCTGCATGTCAGGAATCTGGAGGCTGTCTGACTCACAAGAAGTATGAGAGGAAACTAGAATTATCTCAAGACCTCAATGTGGTGAATTCACACCCAAGTCCCTTTGTGTGATTGTTGACAGGGTTCAGTTTTCTCCAAGTGGTTGGACTATGTAGCTCAGTGGAAGATTAGCTTCAGGATAGAGGGTTTTTATACATATATATATATATATATATATATATATATATATATATATATATAACCACAGGTCACAGTCTTTCCTGACCTGATCCTAAAGTGACTTCCCAGTGCTGATTTTCTATTCTATTCCTTAGAAGGAATTTGTGCCTCCAGTTCACACCCAAGGACAGGAATGAACAGGACTATAAGCATTATAGGTCAAGGACCCCAAGGAGCCAACAGGAAGCTGTTGACCACAGAGTATGTTGAAAATAACACTCTGCAGACTGAAGTCTCCTGTTTTATCTTGGAGATTAGAACTACCCAATTGCTTGGTTTAAGCAAAGCCCTCAATGCTGCTGCTAAGGTACTGACATCAACATGCAGGTCTGGGGATACCTCAGTAGCATTTCAGTCACACTTCATACACAGTGCAACTGAATGAGATATTTTAAATTATTTTTGTGCTTTTGCTTCTGGGATGCTAGGGATAGCACCAAGAGCTTCATGTGTTATAGGCAAGTGCCCTTCCACTAGCCTCCATTCCAAGCTGCAAACTGGAAAAATTACTACACTTCTCCATAGTTCACTTATCTATAAACTGTGAATAATTGTAATAATTCTTCATACTATTTGTTGAGAGAATTGTGTGAGTTGATACTTTTGAGTAATTTAACCAATAGCCTGAGATAACATCTGTATGTAGACTGTGTGATGATTGAAACCATAGAACAGAAGAGTAAGTGGCAGTCGTTATCACTAGGCCTTGCTAAGTTCACTTCCCACCAGTGCTATGTGCTCTCTAACAATTCAATCATTTCCACTTGTGCTCTGGGTTCTACTCCTTGTTGTATTCTTCCCAGCTTGCTGTAAGGAGAATTATCTGAATCTTCTTACAAAACACAAGTCAAAAGCTCATATTGTGTCAGCCTGTAACAGGGTAGCTCTTTGACCTCTAGTGGTTTAATGATGCCCAGCCCAGTACTAAGGGAAAATCAGTATAAATTTGGACAACTCTTTATGGAGGGCATAAAAGAGGCCTCCACAATAATTCTAGGGGATTAGAAAGAACTATAGAAACATAGACATGATACCAGGTAGGCCTGCAAGAACATATGAGGTTCTGCACTGGAGAACTGGCTCCTGGAGAAGGGGACAGTGAGACTTGGTTCTAAAGCTCTGGGAAGAATGGAAACATTTTGCACAGTTTTGAGATCCTGTGGAGCAGTGGATGGGGGAAAATGCTTCTAAGCAGTCTTCACACTAAGGAAACAGTGGCATTTTCAAGAGGTAAAATAAAGCCCCTCTGTTACTTAAGTCCAGACACTAGAACAAATACTAGAATCATGGGTCCTTTTAATGTCATTTCAAACCTACAGAAAGACACACAGTAAAATTGAGTAAGGATTTATGTTCTATAGCCATCTACATGAGCAAGTTGCCTGACTGGCAAACACAGCAGAGTCCGTATTACAAGGTAGATCCAGACAGTATGTGCAAGGAATTTACTGCACTGGGGAACTAAGCCTCCTATATTAAGTGAAGCACCCTAGACATTTAATATGCTTTTTACAGCCAAAACAGCTCTTTAAATGGAGAGCAGTGCAGTCATAGGGCAGGGGATGGGTTGATCAAACACTGAATTCTAGGGCGACCATATAGTCTATGTTTCCCTTTATGTAACAGTAAGATATATTTTTCTATCTTTTCCTTAAACTCAAATTACCCCCATGACCCTCATTGACAACCTTTGGTCTTGGAGACCCCACATCATGGATAACAAAGACACATGAGAACTTGGCTGAAAGCCAAGCAGCCACAAAGTATCTTTTAAGTGGAATCTGTTAAACAAATTTGGACAACAATGGAAAAGCCCATAAGAAAAGTCCCTTGAGAGGAAAAAAAAAAGAATACTTCTTACATATTATACATAGTTTTCTACACATATATATATGTATGTATGTACCAGACATGTAACCATATATATGCACAAAACAAGCATATATATTCACATATATACACACACATTAAGATACCAAATTTGTGTGTATAAACTTTGATGTAGGTATATGCATATATAATGGTGGTCCTAAACATATAATATAGTTAAAAAAGAAATAATGTATAAATATTAATTTGTGTGTGTGTTATATTTGCATACATGTGTGTGTGTGTGTATGTTTTTGTGCATGTATAGTTCAAAGGTTAAGTATCAAGTGTCCTCCTCAGTTGTTCTCCATGTATGTATGCATGTATATATATATATATATATATATATATATATATATATATATATATGTATGTGCATAGGTGCATGTATAATGTGTGTGTGTGTGTGTGTGTGTAAAGAGAGAAAGAGAGGGGGGAGGGAGAGATAGGGGGAGGGAGAGAGAGGGGGATGGAGAGAGAGAGAGAGAGAGAGAGAGAGAGAGAGAGAGAAGGCAGGATTTCTCAGTGAATTTAAAGCTCAGCAATTCTGCAAGACTGGCTAACCAGCAATCCTGAAAGATACCTGAGTCTCTATTTCCCCAGTGCTGAGGTTACATGCATGTGCTATTGTGCCTGTACCTGTGCCTGGCTTTTACATGGGTGATGGGAATCCAGACCTAGGTCCTCAGGCTTGTACTACAAGCAGTTTACTAACAAAGCCTTTGCCCCAAACCACATAAATAAACATTTCTTGATTTTCAGACAAAAAGGCATACTGGGTTTGGCATTGCAACGGAGTCAGTGACAGGCCATCTGCAGTTGCATTTTCGAGGAGTAGCTATCAATGGCATCCTTGGGCTGAGGTTCCAGTGTTTAAAAGCTTGAGATTTTCTAACAACTAAGTGGAAGATGCTGCCATGTGATGAGAATATGAGGGGCTTTTAAAAGCAGCATTTCTCAGAAGGAATGACTAAAATCCTGAGCATCTTTTTGAGAATCGTGATTATTTTTGTTCCGCAGACAGACATTCAGCTTAAAACCCTCCTTTGATCTTATAAAAGCAGACAATACAACAGAGGTCTCCAGAGGCTAGGGGAGGAAGAGGGTCTAGAGGGGTTGGATACCATTAGGCAAAAGATGCTGATCCGGAGTTGATGGAATCCCTAGGTCTAAAATGTACTTTTACTAGATACAAGCGAAACAGAGTCATTAAGTGGAACCGTGTCTACCTTGGGCTGGATTAAAACCAGATGCTTTACAGTAAAATA
This sequence comes from Rhabdomys pumilio, assembly GCA_030674055.1. NCBI lineage: Eukaryota > Metazoa > Chordata > Mammalia > Rodentia > Muridae > Rhabdomys > Rhabdomys pumilio. Next base: position 157,124,991 of record JANHMN010000001.1, read on the forward strand.
TTTGACTTGTTACAATTCATTATAGCCCATTGGTTTAAGTTCAGTGACATATTAACTGTATGTATAATCATTCCTGTGTGCAATATGGAATGACCAAATCTTGGTAATTAGCACTTGTGTCTACTTATACACGTCTCATTTTTATTCTAGGAATCTTTGAACTTTTCCAGTTCATTAAGAGATATATGACCCATGGCTGTACACTATAGGTACCCTACTGTACGGCAAAGCATTTGAACTCTCCCTTCCTATGTAACCCGAGGGATACTTTCATCTAATTGTCTTCTGCAGTTCTCTCATCTCTAACCTCTAGCAGCCGATACTTTATTCTCTGCTTCTATGGACTACCAACTGTTTAATGTCAATCTATTAGTAAGAACATGCAACATCTGCCATTCTATGCCTGCTTTAATTCACCTATATTACCACCCTACACTTCTTCCATCTTTGTAACCTAAAATAACAAAATGTGGTTCCTTTTTATGGTTACTGGACTTCTGAGAAATGTACGTACCTCAGGTAAAAGGTGTGGCTCTTCTGATACTTCAGACTTCTATATTATGCTTTATGTCAATCTTAATCCGTAAGACAACATACTCTTCTGAGCTGATACAGGTTTACAAAATCCATTATTCCTATAATTCCTCCTGTGTGAGACGAGTAATGACTGCAGGGTGGCTCAAGAAAATTCCTAGTGAGTCTCTTCCATGTATCTATGACAATGGGCTGGAAAAGCACTTTGATGAACTGAGGCAAACAGTGGGACTCCGTGCAATGAGAATATTTTACTGTTGAACACGGGGTGTTATCTCTTATAATAATGTGTATATTATTACATAGCATATGGATAACTTCTTTTTAAGACATTCACACATAGCTTCCTTTTGATAAGTTAGCGCTTTATAATGCTTCTATTTCTCAGGTACTTCTTGTTGCTCTTGTGGGATATCCATGACCAAGGTCAATAAGAAACGAATCTTGCTCCCTAGAACTATGCAGTGCATTACTTAGAAATTGGCAGGAATTAAATATGCTGAGCGAAAGCACAGGATACAGGGCAAAGTGATTGCTTTTTCAGCTGGAGACTAAGGAAGACCTCCCAAAGAAGGTAACATCTGAACTTTGCCTTCCAATTCCTTACACAGTATCAGTGCCTCCGACAACTGTCCTATGGGAGATGGAAGATGCCAAATACACTGGAGTAAAGTAACCATGAGAGAAATAACAGAAGCATTGGCTTCAGGGTGACCAGAAAGGGATGGGAATTACAGGCCAGTGCACAGATTCATTCTTAGGACCAGAACCAACCCTTGAAAACAGTTTTAAGGGTAGATTTGAACACAGTCTCTCAACCACAGAATGAGGCAGAGTCACTCAAGTAGTCTGATTGACAGAATGGAAAATCTGGCTTCTAGCACCGCTGCTAATCCATGATCCTCAGGCTGAAGTGGTCCCTTCTCAACATCCTTATTCTCTCCTGTCATCTTTAAGGTACTTTACAATACTTTCATTCACAAAGTGTTTTCCAATTGGAAATGCAAGGTCCTTCACATGCCTTGGGGATGGTGGATTCAGATCACCCTTAAAAACACAGCACAGAAGGCCTAGTGAACATTCTTTAAAATGGTGAGAGCTGTTCCAATCCTCAAACTTAAATGTCAGCCCACCCCAGTGACTCACCACCACCTAATTTGCTACCCTAACGAGGGGACTGGAGGTAGACGCAGTGTACCACACTTTCTTACAAGGAGATCAGACATGCATGATCAGCAAAGAACCAGAAGTCTACATGTTTGAGAGAATTTGGACTCTGTTTCATTATCATTGTATTCCGTGGAACTAGGCCACCTGTCAGCAGCCTGAGAGCTTCTGTTGGTCTTACTGTCTTTACCCTATTGACTGCACAAGTATCTGGTTTGAGAACACAGTGGAGCAGTCGATTGCTCTACCCAGTTTTGTGAAGCCTTGGATTTTTTGTGTAAAGTATTTTCTTAGATCCATAAAAACCCATGCATGATGCTACATTGTCTAGACCAAACACATAGATATTCACATAAGAGGTAAAGTTAATAGTGAGAACATCATGGCTCTTTCTAGAAAGTGAACGGAAATACTTGTGACAGAGCCATGGGACAGGCTAAACTCACTGACTCCTCTGTAGAGATAAGAGATTTTACAACGAGAATATACAATACACAAGTATATTGGTTACTTTGCTATTGCCATGTTAAAACATTCTAAAAAACAAAAACAAAAACAAAAACAAACAAACAAAAAAAACGATTTAGAGAGGAAAGGACTTATTTGGCTCATACATCCAGATCATAGTCCATCATTGAGGAAAGTCAAGGGAGCAACTCAAATCAAGTCTGCTTGTAATTACACACATTATCTGTGTCCAGGGAGCTTGCAGTCAAGGATGTACAACAGAAACCACTGAGGGATGCTGTTTACTGGCTCACTTCCTCACAGGCTCGGGCTTATATAGTTTCCTTACACAATCCAAGACCACTCAAGGATGGTGCCATGCTCAATGGTCTGTGTCTTCCAGCATCAATTAATAATCAATAAACTTCCCTGCAGACATACACAGAGGCTAATCTAATCTATACAAGTCCTTGTGTGACACTTTCCCCTAAGATGACTCCAGGCTGTGCCAAGCTAATGATCCAGGCTAACCAGAACAAAGATTCTCGGAATATATGTACACTAAGTTTCTGTTGTTTATCTGAAATTCAGATGCAACTAGATTTCAAGTATTTTTTTACCTGATAGTCTTTCCTCTGAGAAATTATATGGAGGAAGGAGACATGATGCTTCTGTAGAAGCCAGACTGACATTTCCCTGAGGAAGACAGTACATTTTCCTCTAATATGGTGACAGGCTGTACACAGAACTTACTCGAAGAGTTGTGTCCCATAGAAACTGTCTTCAGTATAACTCCCAGTAACAAACAGTATAATGTTTGTTAGCAATCTTTTCTTTTTCCATTTTTTTCTCCCAACATCATTCAGCATAATACAAAGTTTCTAAATAGATCCCAGAAGTGCTATTGGGTAAATGGGGAATCACAGGGAATCCCCTGTCTCTTTCCATGTCAGAAAGACTATTTTATGGTTTTCTAATTCATTTTTGGCTGCATGCTGCCCCCCAGGAAAGACATCAAAGAATAAGTAACAGCACCAGGAAAGGGGGACAAAGGGGCACCAGGAGAGCTGCAGTGCGCATAATCGAACTTGGCTCTGCAATGTACAGAGGGTACAGAAGATGAAAACTCTTTGCCACTGCCCCCTCCTCGGGCTGTATCAAGAAACTTGTGACTACTTAGAACAGTGCTTCTCAGCTTGTGTGTTGAGATCCCCTTTGGTTGCATATCAGATATCCAGTCTATCCAATATTTACATGACAATTTATAACAGTTGCAAAATTACAGTTACAAGGTAGCAATGAAATAATTTTAAGATCGAGGTCACTAAAACATGAGGAACTATATTAAAGGGTCTCAGCATTAGAAAGGTTGAGACCCACTGACAGGAGGACAGGCACACTATATAGAAAGGGGCAAAGCTTTGCCAAAATATGTTTTCTTTATTACCCAAATAGAATAGGATTCATGAGAGTTCATAGCCAAGCTCTCCCAGGAAACTTGAACTTCATCTCCAAAGGAGAAGTGGTCTAGAGGAAGGTGAGCAAGACTAGGAATAAACAGCAAAGGTTTGCAGCTAAAGGTTTACAGTTTTACTCACTGGAGAAACCTTTCCTAAGGAAAGAACTGAAAAGAAAAGGAAGAAAAAAGGAGAGGACGTGACTGAGAGAGTGGGGTGTATTAGAGGGTATCAAAGTGGGGCGTGGAGCCCAAGAGGAATGTGAATCTGAGAGTGGATGTGATCAATGTATGTATGTAGGAAATGGTCAATAAATAAATAAAGCTTTAAAAAAGAAACTAATATCAATTCAGGAATCACTATTAAGGTGTGTGTGTGTGTGTGTGTGTGTGTGTGTGTGTGTGTGTGTGTGCGCGCGCGCGCATGCGTGTGTTTTGTTTTCTCCTGTTTAGGCAATTCAACTCCACCTGCTGGGATGAAGGAAATACTGAGAGCTTTCAACATATTTAAGATCAGAAAAACTTTCCTCCTTGACTCTAAGTCACCGTGGAAAATGCCAGAAAATAATAATAATAATAATAATAATAATAATAATAATAATAATAATAATAATACATTAAATAGATGACAAGATGCCTTTACCTATCCTTGACAAAGACTGAGATGTGATAGACCCAGAGGACGTCTGTAATAAATTCTTCCCTGGAAGAAGTTGGAGACCCCTATCAAAACGTATATGAGGATGCTATTGGTTTTGGATATTTAGTACATATGTCGTGTATACCACCTGGAGTCTTTTGTTATTAAATTATTTTCTGATAGATTTCTTTATTTCAAAACAGATTTTACATGCATGTATAGTTGTTGCCATGACCACATTAACTCTAAAAGTCCCTTATAGAAATTTCTGATCTAATCTCCTCGCTTTGCTGATGAGAAAAACTCAAGACCCTGTGTTGACTGAGATGACCAGGCTCATATACTTGCAATGAAAAATGTCTCCAAATTGAATTAACTTAAATTAAAACATTTTCTAAATACTTTCTTCTCTTTGTAGAAGAAAACTGCAGACATGATGTGTTAAAATGCTTGTGGTTCGTCTTTCTAAGATGTTCCAGCAATATTATCTGTACACTGCAACCTTCTGGTCTGGCTTATAGTTAGTGTCCCGACTAACCTGAATGGCAGTTTCTTATAACAAGCTGAAAAGAATCACACTGTTTATTTGCAAATCTTTCTTGTTTTCACTTTTAGTTTTGAGTCACACCAAATGAATTGGGATAGGAATACATTTATTACTTTAGCTTGCAATTATTTGAGATTTAAAAAAAAACAGATATTGAAATAAAAGTTGTTTTGGATGAGTCTGATACAGTATATTAATTTTAATTACATCATTCATGATGATAATATGGTTTTATCATTTGCTTCTGCATTCTCTTGCATGGGAATCTATTTGTCCAAGAGTGTCTATAGTGCCTATAACAAAGTACTTATGAGCCTGAATAAAGAAGGAGATTACTACAATAATAGCTTTCTTCTCTCTGTAAGGACATTTTAATGTAGATAAAATGAGAGCATATTGGAACCAGAATTAAAAGTATACAGTAGAGTTTCAGTTTTTTCTTAAATGTGAGCTTCGTGTCGTCCATCTTCAATTTAACATCCTGAAAGTCTTAAATATTAAAGACAAATGTCTTGTGTCATTCTTAAATCCTTATGGCAACAGTCATGTCATTCCAGCTTTCCATTTAATTTAAAGTGGTCATTGCATTTTAATTGGGTTCTATCTGGTGACTTGTTTTTGAAAGTATTTCTTAGGCTCTGTGAGATTTGTTTACATTCATTCCATCAGAAAGATCACTTTCCTATTCAAATAAAGTATTGCAATGTATTGAAAATATTTTTTAAAATTTAAAACTCCATAACTTAGGATTATAATTCTTTCTGGTATTTAAGAACAATCATGAAAACTCTATGTCAGACAAACTTATATTTCCTCTCTTGGTGATATTTACAATTCAAAGAAGCTTAAGAATGTTAATAGATAAGGTGTTTTCAATAGTTTTTTGGAGAGATGGTGATGGCCAAGGGGAGTCTTCCACTAGCTAGCCATGACGGATATGGTCTCCCCTTATTCTGTGTTCTAAGTCCAATCCTTCTCATGTGTCTCTTGTTTGGATCAGGAGGTTGTATTGCCTGTCGGCCCATATCCTACCATAATCTCTCCCTGTCTAAGTGCTTTTATTATTTAGAATGTGCAGAAAATCCATCTCTAGGTTGGCTGCCATGCCGTTACAAGAACATACTTGTGTGTGCAGAGATGAGACATTAGTTTCTTAAGTCAACAGATTTCCCTAGTCCACAGAGATGTTTGAAGAGTTAGTCAGCACATTAGAAATTTGTATGTGATTTGTGTCTGGTGTCTATGTAGGGGGGAAATGACAATCCATTTCCTCATCTAAACATCTATTGTCTGTGATGAACCCTCAGACTAATGGATGGAGACAAGTTGGAACACAGACTCTCACCACTTCAGCTGAGTAATGATTTTTAATAAGTCACCCTAGGCCAAACTGTAAATGAGTTTTTATCTTCTCTTTCTTTCTATTTATTCATACCCAGTTCTGCTCTATTTTCTAGAAATATGTAACATATCCTGTAACCTTTTAAAGGAATCCTGATCTATTCCTTTTTTGAAATCTGAATTCTCCCAGGCCATGAGTCATAAAGGCCAGGAGTACCTTTGTATGAGCTGGATTCAGGGATTTCCAAGATCTGTATTGCAGAATCTAGATGTGTCTCTGAATCTTATCAAGTACCAAAACTACGTGGGATGTAAATTAGTAGACAGAACACTGTGTACGTATGAATAGTAGGAGGAGGTGTGACAGCATCACTTCACTCAAAGCATTATGGGTCCTGTATTCCTTACAATTTTGTGTGTTAATTTGTCTAAAAATTTCTTTTACATATTTGAATTAAAAATACTGGAAACATGTATGAAGAAGATGGAACATGTACAATGAGAAAGAATGTAAGAGCCACCAGAAGGCAGGGAGAAGGACTGAGAAATGCTATCTTCAGGTCACATATATCATGCCGACACACATGGTCTCATAGCAACTGTTCTTTCCTGTACTGGCCTGCACAAGACTAGACCTATTGACAACCAATCATAGATGAGAAGCGGCTCATACAGCCCTGACCTTACTTGGTGACTGTTGGATAATAGGAAAAGGACTTTATTCCAGTTGTGTACCTGATGGTGATTCCACCAGCCTCCAGTGGATAGTTCTACACCTGTGACCACACCGACGGTCCTGGGAAGATTCAATGGGCGACAAAACAAAATAACATGAATGTGGGAAAGTACCTACCAGGGAGGATAGGGTGTGTGTGGCAGGTATGAGAAGCAGATAGAGAGGGTTGGGATGAGAGTAAACAAAGTACACTGTACACATTCTGGAATTATCAAAGAACAAATTTAAACAATAAAATTAACAAAATACTAAGACATAATAATATACCTAATACTTGGAAACTATAGTTCTAAGCAGATTAAAAACCACTAACCATAGTTCTCTGAGAGCTTGCTTAATATTTTTGCTCCTGTATTAACAAGACCTGAGTCCTTGCTGAGTGGCTAGATGCTTGCATGCTCTGTGCGTCTATTCAAAATGCATGCCAGCTAAAGACATCATCTCTTTCTGACTGGAATGAAAAGATATGCATTCTCTTTCTGATAATGGATATGTAGACACTCCCCCAAATATACTTGTGTGCTTAGGAATAGCCTTATTTGTATGTTCACTGTCGACATTTCATGATTGTTTTCCAGTCCTTGGTTCTCAAAATTCCAGGCTTCTATGTTTTTTTTAAGATACTACTATAAATGTATAATAACACAAATTACAGAAATAGAGTACAGCCCTTTCCCTCTCTTTGTCTGTTAATGGAAGAAGTTAAGCTCACTCATTTTCCTTTGATTCCTTACTTTTCTCTGAGATTCCTGAATTTATAACTATAAAGGTATGGGTAACCCAGGAAGTGGAGAGGCAATGCCAGGAGGTTTTCCGTGAAGAAGCCATTGGGGAAAGATTTCAGGAGAGCGATAAAGACATTGAAGAAAGACCTGAGATCTGTTTTGAACTGTTGAGTCATTTTGAAATCATGTCACTGAGTACATAGTTACATTTCCTTTTCTGCATAGAGTATCTTTACAGGATTTAAAATACAGTGTTCATAGCTTTGTAGGTGTTCTAAAAGGTAGCAAACTTAATATTATACTTACTATTATAGCAGATTCTGAATTGGAATCTGCTTTGGAAGTTTCTGAGCTCACCATGATTCCTCTTCTACTTCTCTGTGAACCTCCCCTGCCAGCCCACCCTCAGTGGTAGCCATGCCAGTCAGAATTTTTCTTCGTGCCCCTGAGGAGTTAAGTTATTACCCTCCCAGCTTCAGCCCCACTATCTCCAACTCTTATGCTGCAACTTTGCTCCTCTGTCTCCTCCTCTCTTCCCAGAATTCATCTCCGCCACTGTCTGCATATCTAATTCACTCTCCTCTCCCAGCCAAAGAGCTTTTGCTGGCTCCATTTAGATACAACTTTCTCAGTTCCCAGTTTTATATGCTCTTAGTTCCAGACATCAGCCTAAGCTAACTGGTGTCTTCCAGTCCCAATTCCAAAACCACAGCTGGGAGAATGTGGTCATTGCAGCTCTAGGTATTCACACCTGGTGGTATCAGTGTCAGCCAGGCGGTTGCAGAAGTGCCCCCCTAGAGCTGAGATCTGCCGCCAAACACGGGGAAACTATTAATATTCCTTATTTCTGTGACTCTGCTCCTTAAAAGGTTCCTGGCTCCTGTGATCTTCCCGCACACACAGGTTGTGAATGTCCCACACTCCCACAATCCTCCAATTTGCCACATCATTAAGAATTACACATAGTCCATTACCCCACAAGCAAACAAATGCACATTCTGTAATGGGGAGAATCTGGGCACTGAAGCATGCATCCTCTCATTGCTTCAGCCTCACTCTGCTGACGGGGATTACAAGATATTATTTACTCAGAGCTCCAGTCTCTGGAAATCAGAATTGTCTAGGGGGCCACAAGATCCATCAATGCCCAGCCTTTCCCTCTAGTGTCCTGACTATCCCTGGCCTGATTCCAGGTATGTCAAGAAAGCACAGGTGGTTTCTGAACAGCCCATGAATGTGAGCACATAATCCCTTCCTGAGATAGCTGACTAATGGGTCCTGCTGCCAACTAGGTAATTAAGCAGTATCATCTAAACATGATGGAGCTGAGGCAGGGGAACATAGGAATGGCTCAGAAACAGGGAACATCTCCCCTTCGAAAAAATGTGTTGGGCCTTTCCAGTAAGGCAACATTCAGTACTTTCTCTCCTATGGGTTATCTGGGGTCTGCCATTTCCGTACAGGATAAACTGTAAACAAGACTGACTTAAATCAGTATTGGGTTCAAGGGCAAGGAAGGCAAATCTATCCATGAAGCAACCAGTTAAGGGAAACTGTGTTTCCACCTGTGTATGCGTGACTGGGTGTATGCATGCCTAAAATTGCAGTATGTGTGGTCTGTGCACGACTAGATTACCCAAAGTTATGTAACAGTCCAGGGTTAAGCAGCCATCCCATTCTTGCCTCTGAGAAGCAGCTCCTCCCTCTGCCTCAACTCATAAAATAGAACCCCTCACCACCACCACCACCCCCCAAAAACACAATGTTTGGCTCTGAAGTTACATGCTTGCTCCAGCCAGTCTCATTCTATGGAGTGTATCTCTGCTCTAATCTCACTTTATAACAACGAAAATCCATATTTTTGCTACTAGTGCTACATGTCCCGGCCTATTAGTTGTTTGAGACACAGACTGACCCTTATGTTTGAGAGAGCCCAAGGCTCCATCTGCTGATGTATTACCACTTCACTTACACAGGACATTTCCATCTGGTCTCATCTTATTTACTTAGCTATTCCATAGGACTGGTTGACCTATGTGTGTGTCCCCCAACTTACAGATCGACCCCCTAATCCCCAGTGCAAGTGGATTTGGAGATAATACCTTTAAAGGGGAAATTAAGATGAAATGAGATCCTAAGGGTCTGTCTCTAATCCAATAAGACTGGTGTCCTTGTAGGACAGGCTAGCTAAACCAGGGGAAAGTATGAATAGAGGTAAAGGCACAGAAAGATTCAGGAAGTAGGGACTACATACAGCCTAGGAGAGGCAGCGTTAGCACAAACAGCCCAACACCCCAGGCAGCACCTTGATCTTGACCCAGTTTCCAAAACTGTGAGTCAATAAATTATTGTTCTCTAAGCCATTCGGTCTACAGTATCTCCATATGGTAGCCTGAACACATTAGTACAGTGGCCGCTCTGACACTTGGTTGAACAGAACGTTAAAACAGGATGTTCACCTGTGGCCCAGCCACCATGAGCGGAGACAATCCATTTTCCCTGAGGTAGGTTTCTCCAGTGTCTTTAACATCCGATTAGTGCTTCATTGATCGGTCTGATCAGCTCTTAGCTGAACTGAACAGGTCACCAAAATCTCAACTCAACCCTGCCAGCGTCTGCCGTGTTTCAGTTGTCTAGACATGCTCATAAATAGCTGGATGATTGCCCACTATAAATTTTTAATGGGAGATTTTGAAATTGGGGAAGGAGGGAAGCAATTGCAATTTATGGCCTGGAGTTATTCAATAAACTGGGGGCGGGGGCGGGGGCGGGGGTGGGGAAGGGCTTTGAAAGGCCAGCCCTGCTTCCCCATTGGTCCTCTCACAGCCTTAGCCCCCGCAGTTAAGCAAACCAAGAACATCAGTCATAGGCTTCCCGCCCCTCTCTTCCCATACAAACCCTACAGCATCCCCTCCTGAACCTCAGCTTATGAATGATTATCAAGAAAGCATGACATTTAAATGGAATGTAAATGACTGAGGATTATCTATCCATTACAGTAATTAGGCAGTTCTAACACTGACGGACTCCTTTGAAAATAAGAAGATGGATACAGTTCTGCGGAGAATATGACATATTGTAAAGCACTTTAGGAACACTCAGGTGTCCAAGCATCTATGAATACCTGATCAGTGTTTTGACAATACTACCCGTGTCTCAGTGTCTCAGCTCTCTTCTCTAGCACAAGTCTGGGTATTCTAAGCTCTGTTTTTATGTAAATTTTGATACTCAGAGAGCAATATGCTAGAACCACCTAGGATTAAAACTGGTCTTTGATATAGTACCCTACTCTCATAAATGAAGATATGAGTAACATGCTTGTGTATGTGGGTGGGGCTTTTTTCTTTAGTATCAAAATTTAAGTGCTCCCTGTTATCAACGCATCATTTGCATGAACATACTGGTGATGGTTGTTCCCTTCCTTCCCACAGGCTTTCATCTCAGAGGCAATACAATAACACAATTTAAATTTTATCTTCTTTTTCCTTGGCACACGGAAATCCTGTAGCTAAATTATATTGCCTATTATAGTGAGCAACTTATTCTAAGTTCCTAGAAAATTTTCTCTAAGTTTGTTTTGCTACTTTTTATAATTTGAAAAATCTTTTTCAGGCCTAGGAAGCATAAAAAAATGACCAAACATCAAGAAGTGTTAAGTTGTAGTAGGAAAAAAAAAATCTGGATTTTGTAATTTCTTGTGTTGACTCAATAGAGTGAATGGAAGTTTCCTCTCAATAGTACGGGGCTATCCATTGTGCCATCCATGAATGATTCTTGTGGTTTTTTTCAGTAACTTGGATAGAGATTATAATGAGAAGTCAAATACTTTACCAGATGGTCATAGAAGGAAACAAATCAAGCACATGATCTCATGGAATAGACCATTCCTAATTTGGGGGACACATAGCCACTAGAAATTAGGATTGATATTGTAATGACCAATGCTATGTTGGGGATCACACAGAATGCAACTTTTCCATGTTCTTTTTTCAGTAGCTCAACGAATGCTCAGTCCCCATCCCCACCTCTAAACTACACCATTGCTCTCTCATTTGTCACAAAGTAGACATCCCTAAGAGCGTTGCTTTCTCATTCTGTGTTCTCAGCCAAGAAGTATACTTTCAATTTGGTAAAGGACAAGTAATGGCCAAATGTGTCTAAAAGCTTAAGTTGCACTAAATATAATTTCAAGTTACAAGTACATATCTTTTCCTCTGATTAATTTTACCAAAAGAATGTGTTTTCTAAATACTGTAAACAAGGACAATATTTATAATAAAAAATATCTAAAAACCATTCAGAAAACATATAGTCATTGAAAAAGGTACTACAGAAAAATATATACTGCCCTAAAAAACTAAACTCGTGTTACAGCTCTATAATTTCAACTACTTGGGAAGCTAAAGGAAGAGCAAGATGTATTATTTGTTGAAAACAAATCAAATTATAAAATCAAGCAAGTTAATTTTTAAAGGTAAGTTATTTATTTGATTGTATTTCTTGTTTTATATTGAAAATAGATTCTTCTTTCATACAGTACATACCAACAAGCTTCTCTCCCCTCCTCACAGTTACCTCACATCTTCCCCTAGTTATAAAACATAGTATCTAGTAAAATTGGGAGGCCTGCTTGATTGTGTACAGACACATAGATGGCGTAATAGAAATATGTAAAAACACGTGGGCACAAAAATCTAACAATGATGCATTACAGGTCTCTCTCTAAATCACTGTTCTTAGTTTTGTTCTTGATCCAATAGCACAGCGATCCATGGAAGAATTTGACGAAAATGCAGGGTATAGAATCTGAATCTTATCCTCTGAATCAGAACAGTGAAGTGGGGCGGGTATCAGTAGTTAACAGGTTTTAAAGGCAATAGCTGTGCAGAGAGGAATTGTAAGAATTAAAAGAAATGATATGAATGAAAATTTCCAGTTAAAGTTTCCTCTAGATACAAGAACCAACTCACAACAGCTTGGAATGGCCACAGTGGCCTGCTTAGCACCTCGGTATAAGTATAAGTAATAATGCTGTGTGATTTTAACCCTAGAATAAAATCTGAATGCCAGAGTGATAAATTTAAAGAATGGGATACTTTTTGTCCTTATAGAAGAATTCCAAATAAAGCATGAAGGGAGAAAAGGGGGGAAAGAAAAATCACTACCAGGCAAACACATGACAACTGTGTAGATGCTAAAATCAATGGATGTGAAATGGAGAACAGAAAGTTGGCTCCATGACTTCTAAGTCCCTCACTGATTACAAACTGAAGTTTATCTGTTAACAAAAAAAAAAAAAAAAAAAAAAATGTGACAGAAACTACCTGAATCAGGAAGTCAAGATTAACAAATCCAAACTGTGATACAAACTATAGGTTTAGTGTTTCTCAAAAGTGTCAAAAGGATGGGAGGCAAAGAAAAACACAGGAAGAAGAAAGGAAAAATAACTCAAAAATCATAGAACCCTGCCTGTTATCCTGAATAACAAAGGAATGTTTGAGAGACACACAGAGAGAGAGACAGAGAGACAGACAGAGAGACAGGGAGAAAGACAGAGACAGAAACACACACACACACACACACACACACAGAGAGAGAGAGAGAGAGAGAGAGAGAGAGAGAGAGAGAGAGAGAGAGAGTTAAAGGGGTCAGTGAGATGGATGGCTCAGTGCTTAAGAGTATTTGCCATCTGGGCTGATGACCTAAGAGCCACCCTTGGAACACAGATAGTAAGAGAAGAGAACCAATTCTGATGAGTTATACTTTGACCTCTGAATATGTTCTGCTCTCTCTCTCTCTCTCTCTCTCTCTCTCTCTCTCTTTCTCTCTCTCTCTCTCTCTCATGCACACACACAAACACACACACACATACACATAAATAATTTTTAAAAGAACATTAATGGGAAAACTGATAAATCTCAATTTCAAATACAAAGTAAGTTTATTGTCACGCCACAGTTGATTTCCTGGTTGTGATTATTAAACTGTGTTTATGTGACGATGTTAATGTTAGTGGTAGTTGGGTGAGGGATATAAATAAACTCATTCATTGTAGCTCATTTTAATATATTTAAATATTAATAAGTTCCCTGATTTGCATTTCCCAATTCTCACCAGTGATTTGATAAATCATACGACCATCAAAAAAACCACATGAACCTAACTTTCTTTCTGGTGCCATGTATTTTGAAAAATTCTCTCTAAATAGGGCTAGTGGTGTGAAAATGGGAAACCCAGCTGCTAAGCCAACAAACAGCTCAGACCCTAAAAAGATGTGCAGAAGGACTGAACAAAGAGGGTGAAAGATTACTGCTGCTTGGTACCTCCCCCAGCATCTGCACCTGGCCAGAAAACTCTTTAAGGCAGAAAGCCTGTCTATGCAGTATAGCTCTTTGAGGCAGCGGAGGCTCTTTACTTCAGGCACCACCTCCATGGATCTCCACTATCTGCCTGAAACACTGAGACGGTTTGGCAAGCTTAAGGCTCCAGAGACAATGTGGCACTTGGCTCTGTGGTTCCAGAGCTATGGCTGCACCTGCATTTGTTCAGTGCCCAACAACCCTGCAGCATTGAGCTCTGGGAACCAGGGTGGTGAGGCAGCCCTTCTAATGCATCCAATCCAACCTAAGAAGAAAATTTCTGTAGAGAGTAACCCTGTAGGGGCCTGAAACACAACAACAACAACAAACCAATAAAGTCACTGACTTGTCTGAAAGTACATGTGAGACATTCCTGGACTTTTAGAGGTGGTTGAAAACCCTTGATCAGTATTTAGCATACTGGTTAGTCATTACTCATATGAGTCATGGGAATATGGTTTGCGCATCCCATATCTCCTCCCCATACATCTGTCTCCATAAGGATGTTCCCACCCCCACGACCCCTCCTCACCAGACCTCTAAGCTCCCTGGGGCCTCCAGTCTCTTGAGGGTTAGGTGCATCTTCTCTTACTGAACCCAGACGCTGCAGTCCTCTGCTATATATGTACTGGGGGCCTCGTATCAGCTGGTGTATGCTACCTAGTTGGTAGTCCAGTGTTTGAAAGCTCTCAGGTATCCAGATTAATTGAGACTTCTGGCCCTCCTTCAGGGTCACCCTCCTCCTTACCCTCCTCCAGGTTTTCCCAAATTTAACCACAGGGGTCTGCAGAAACACCCTATCCCATCCCCCTTCTCCCTTTTGCTTTTATACCATTTTAATTACATACATGTATTAAGATCAGTTCTAGTTTAAGGAAGTAGCAATACAATAGATGCACATAATCAAGGAACAAGCAAGAGAATAAACACAAATAGTCAAAGAACAAGCAAGGCAATAAACGAAGTCCCATGATCACTCCCATGATCACTGTTTTTAAGGACTTATCAGGATGACCAAAATATCTGAGCCTACTTTCCTGTCCTAGCCTAAAGTCATTTTCATACCTGAAGCCTACTTCTTTATTCTAGCCTAAGATTTAGATTCCTGTCTGAAATTACTTTCTTGTTCTAGCCTAAGATTAGACTCCTGCCTGAAATTACTTCTTTGTTCTAGCCTGACGTCAGATTCTTGCCTCAAGTCCATTTCTTTGTCCTTGGTCAATGTCAGATTCCTGTCAAGCAGCCCCTCAAAATCTCCACAGTTTGCCCTTTTTTACTTTAAAAACAAGACTGAGCCTGTCTTAGGTCATTCTGACAAGAGTGCCTTCCTTACCTGTCGTGGAATATGCATTATCAAAAGCAATGCACTTTGATTTTAAGTTGGTAAAGTTCTGTGCAGAATGTTACCCATCCTTGGCTTGCCAGCCTGTTAAATTAATAACTCTGTCTGGGGTGGTCTATTTTCAGTTTCAAGCCATGCACTTTGGCTGCTCTGCTGAGATTTGATACTGCCAATACTACTGATAAAATTATCCATGGCTTGAGGTCAGTATTTCCATTTTGGTCAAGCTTCAAGAATGGCAAACATAGCTTGATCATGCTACCCCTTTTTGTCCTGGGAATACTTTTATTCCTGCCCATCATGTTAAAACCATCTTTAAAAAAGAAGATGTATTTATTTTATGTATATGAGTACACTCTAGCTGTCTTCAGACACAGCAGAAGAGGGCATCAGGCCGTATTATGGATGGTTGTGAGCCACCGTGTGGTTGCTGGGAATTGAACTCAAGATTTCTGGAAGAACAGTTAGTGCTCCTAACCATTGAGTCACCTCTCCAGCCCTGTCGGGGCTTCTTTCAACCACAAAATTCTTTATACATTTTTTATGTTCATTCATTTTCCTGAATCTCGATCATTCAAGCTCCTGAATTCTTTTAATTTCAGTAGAAGGCAGAAAGCATTTCTTAGAGATGCAGAACCCAGATGTTTGTCCTAGCTCCAGGGTTGCTGAAACTCCAGTTGATACTACTACCTGGTGAAATTTCTGCTGCTCAGCTCTGGAGTCTTTATTACTTCTCAGGGAAGAAAACTGAGGTTCTACAGAGAAATGTCACTCATCTGAAGGCCTAGAGAGCAGATCAGGCCCTGATCCAGGACTGTTTCTTTGCACAGTAAGATGATGGCTAACATTAAGTCTTTCTTATGTGTCAGGCACTAACCTAATTACTTGATGAAGATACTACATCTAATACTACTAGAAGCTCTATTAAGTAAATGTTGCTGGAATTCTCCTATTCAAACTAGTAAACTGGAGTTCTAGAGCTGAGGGACTATTCCAGATGCCAGGCACACAGCCCTCCCATGCTCTGCCATGACCTTTAGTTCAGTCTGGATAGAGAGCCAATTCAGAATTAGTCATAGCACCAGAGTATCTAGGAAGAGTGACACTGCCATTTCTCTCCTCCTTTCTTCTATCTCCTCTTCTTTCTCCCTCCTCCTTCTCCTCCTTCTCTTTCTCCCTCCTCCAGGTCTACTACCATCATCCTCACCTCTCCTCACCTCTTCCCTCTACCTATTCACTTTCCCTTCTTTAATCCTCTTTTCTATCTTCCCCTCTTTCTCCTTTTCTTGCTACAATGCTGATTCTTCTCCTTACTATAGATACAAAAGTGGCCCAAAAGCAGAAAGCAAAAATGGCCTTCTTAGAATTTAAACATGATTTTTTTTAAAGATGAAAAGGAGTTGTTTCAAATCTTAAAGCACATACCATGGATTAATAAGTAAAACCAACCTAACATTTTAAAATAAAACATACAACTTTAAATAATGTCTATCGTGTGTAGCAAGATGATTTACTTTCTCTATAAGCAAAAGAGCTAGAGGTTGGATTCCCAGAACCCCCATAAAAGTTGGTGAAACAGTGTACACAATTAGTTTCAATCCTGGGGATGTCTTCTAAACTCTACATATGCAACATAACATAGCATGCATGTTCCTGTGCACATGCATACTCATACACATGCACATACAGATGAAACATATGGTATGTGCCATAAAAACATCTGCTTCAGGTTATCCAAGAGGTGGTAGAGTTCAGTATTTAGTCCTTTCTGTGAAAACTCTATGGAAACAGCATATATCCCAAATTGTATCCATCATATCAATGAGTCATTTCTGTAATCAACAAGAGATGCATAATGAAGCTTTGAATCTTACTAGCAAGTTCCAGCCACTATGATTAACTCATTGAGCAGGGCTGAATAGATACCACACGTCCTTTGGTTTGAAAGCTCTTGCCTCTCAGTTCACCTGTTGCTTAGCTTCTACCCAGGCTCCTCAGGGAATTATCTGCAGCCCAACACTATCATCATTGTGAGACTACAAATACAGAAACTAGACTCCAATTTTTTTTCCAAGTCAAAAATCTGCTTTTGCACAAATCTCAGGAGATGTCTTTGCAGCTAAAATCTGAGAAACATTCTTCCTCTCATCTACCTACTCTCAAAGATAGAATCACCAAATGTGTGGATCTTATACCACACATTTCAAAAACCCTGGTGACAGGGCTAGAATTCTATGCATTAACCCCTGTAGATGAAGTTCAAACCGTGTTTCACATTCAGTCATCTGGAAGAGATGGTTAAAATCCTAGTGTTTAGATATTTGCTTAGTAGCAACAACAATAACAAAAAGAAAAGTCAATCCCTGGACTTTTGTTCTGGTGGTTGTTCTCACCTCTGGGTGCATGATAAAATCACTAAAACCATTTTCAAAAACACCGATGCCTGAGCCCACTGTTCTGGGATCTCAACTTAGTTTTCGAGGGTGATGTCCAAGTATGAGATTTTTTAAAAAATAACTTCTCAAGTGTTTTCCCCTGCGGGTATAACATCACTTCTAAGACTCCCAGTTTGCCTCTTCTACTCTCTGATCACTTCTATTTGTGGCTTACTCTAATATTCTATACTCTTAACAATATAGCCCTCCCTCCTCCCTCAGATCCACTCGCAACTATTATTGGTACCTATTGTTCAGTTATATGCCTTCCCTCTCTAGATACTCAGTTTCTTCCACACCAAGATGAGAGATCTACAAGAGGCTACTATTACGAACTGGTGCTCACATTCACACATTCATAGTCCAGTCTGATGTAATAATTTTCTCTGAAGTCTGAGGTTTTTTAAGACACAGAAGATCAAAATAAAGCAGTTAGGACTCAGGAAATAAACAACTCAAAAGTCTGAGAAAGTCCCTAAAACTTACCAAATTCACAAGGCTCTTTATTCTTCATGGCTGCATAAGCGTTAAAGGGCTACTGATGAGACACTACTGATGACACTCAGAGAAGATGAACCTTTTTCTAACCTATTAATCCACTTGCAACTTGCACAGAGAGGTTTGAGGTTCTGGCTTTCCTGGGTGTACCCCTGCTGGCTGGGCTTTTGGTGAAGCAACTGTTCCTGTTCCTGTAAGTAATCGTTTTTCTATAAGTAACCCCAATGAGCACATTTGTTAACTCAAAGTTGTATTAATGATATCATGAGTTTAGTCTGTGTCAGTTCCCTGTTTGTATCTTCAGGAAAGCATCATACAATTCCCTTGCATCTTCTTTTCTTTTTGTTCTTTACCTAGAAAACCTCTACATTCTGGTGCATTCCAACTCCTCTGTGGTTGTCTGACTGCACTTGCCTGTGGAACATCATCCACAAACACCTGACATGCAAACTAATAGAGGCCTTTTTGGGTATTCCAATCATGTCTCTAGTGTCTCTCACCCTGACAACCTGACAACCATTGCTAGGTGACATCACTCCCCAGTCTTCCAGACAGCCTGACCAGCTCCTGCTTTCCTCATTCCTGAAGCCTCAGATCTCACTGCTCACTGCTCTGCAGTTATGGCTTATGCCATGTTTTCACACTTTAATACAGAAACAGAAGCAATAGAAGAGAATGTTTTCTTCTACTCACCAAGGCTGCATGGGGCTTGCATCTGGAAAACTGTCACCTGCCTGCCTTTCTGGCTGGCTGGGGTTTGGGGTATAGTAAGACAAAACTGCATCGCTTTCCATCCTCATACTCAAAGACATGGTTTGTGGTTGTTCTTGTTTCTCTTCCCTATTGAATAATACATTTTTCTTCTCTACTGAATCATTACTACCAGCTTTGAAATATTTTCATTGATAGACATTCTTTTACCCTATAATCAACTTCACTTCCAGCATCTTTTCTTGGTTTTACTAGAAAACAATCATTGTCAGAATTAACGTTCTCCATTGTCCACTCACATACAATCAAAACCACTTGTATGAACATTTCTCCAAAACCTTCCTACTTTTCTACTCCAGTGAAACTATCAGCATCACTAGGGACTTTCATATTGAACAATCCAATGGTCAAATTTTTCTGTATCTTTTTGAAAATTCTGAACAGTCTCATTAGGAACATGCCAGTCCCCTGCTTTTGCCTTGTTCTGACCAGGAAATTATAAACTTGACATTAGTTCAGGATTGTTTATTTCCAGGGTATCTAGAGATTCAAGCATAGAATGAAGATATCTATATAAATGTATTTGTATATGTGTGTATAAATGTTCATCATGTATGCCCTTGTATAAGGCAGATGGACAGTTTCTGTGGTTGACTTCTCAACTGCTTTTTTTGCCTGGGTAAGAAGCAAATGCCACTCTAAATTTGTCTCTCTGCTTCATTGATTACCCTGATTTCATATTCTATTCGCTACCTTCAACTTAAAAGATCCTTCTTAGGCTGGGCAGTGGTGGCACACGCCTTTAATCCCAGCACTTGGGAGGCAGAGGCAGGCGGATTTCTGAGTTCAAGGCCAGCCTGGTCTACAGAGTGAGTTCCAGGACAGCCAGGGTTATACAGAGAAACAAACAAACAAACAAACAAACAAACAAACAAGCAGATCCTTTTTAATCACAAACTACTTGTTCTCTTGCTGACATATCTTAGTCACTTTCAACACCATTTGAAATGGTGTTGGACACTTAGTGTCCTAATAGTACAGAGTTACTCATGATGATGACCCTGCCACACTTAATCCCTCTATACCAGGTGCACTGGGCCTCCAACCCCACTGCCTGTTTTCCATTGTGCTCCTCTAACCCAGCAGGGGCAGTTGCTCTTTGATGCTTTGTCCTGGGTATTCCCTCTCTGGAGAATCATTCTCTCACACACATCTGCATTTCTCATTTCCTTCCTTCATTGACATTCCTTTTCAAATCTCACCTCACCTCTTCACAGATGCCTTCCGCTGTCCTCCAGTGGTTTGCTGAAGCCAGCTCATCCCAGCATGCAGGAAATACCCTGACTCAATGACGCCATGTTGGTAGCCAGAACCTATACTCGTGAGAGAATTTATAGTATGGAATCAGTTAGTACTGTCAATTGGAGATTCCCCACCTTTTTCT
Organism: Rhabdomys pumilio; assembly: GCA_030674055.1. Lineage (NCBI taxonomy): Eukaryota > Metazoa > Chordata > Mammalia > Rodentia > Muridae > Rhabdomys > Rhabdomys pumilio. Next base: position 157,145,373 of record JANHMN010000001.1, read on the forward strand.
CCTAAGAGCACAGCAACACATCTGGAATATTACTTCTCTCCTTTTATTTTATTTATTTTATTTTATTTTATTTTATTTTATTTTATTTTATTTTATTT
>JANHMN010000001.1:157145480-157197276 GCA_030674055.1 Rhabdomys pumilio
TTTATTTTATTTTATTTTATTTTATTTTATTTTATTTTATTTTATTTTTGTAACACGTAGTACTATCTGTTTTACATACTTCTCTTTGCTGTGATAAAATATCTAAGAAGAAGAAATTTAGGGAAGGGAGCATTTTCATGGCTTACCTTTTGAGGATATCATTAAGAAGCAGGTTGGTCATATTGTATCCACAGTCAAGAGCCAAGAATGAATAAGAAGTAGAATCTGGCTATTAAACCTTGAGGCCCATCCCCCAATGACTTACTTCCTCCAGCAAGGCTCTACTTCCACATGGTTCTGTGACCTTTCCAAACAGTAGGAATCAAGTGCTGAACACAGGAACTTGTTGTGGACATTTTTCATTTAAGTCACAGAGCTATCTCACAGTTCATGAAAATACATAGAATCATTGACTTTTTATTTTCTCCATTGGCATGTCAATGTAGTGATGGCAATGGTTTTTGATCTATGTCTTTAAACATTTTATTTCCAATTTCTAGAACAGTGCAGAGCAAGTCAATGTTTTGACTTTTAACCAGCTGGAAAAATACATGGACTGCACACTCAAAAAAATCAAAGTCAGCCAAGTGTTTGTCGTTACATTAGCCATCCTTTTTGTTTGTCCCCGTGCCCTTCTCCATATAACTTTACTACTTCCTCAGTTCCTATTCTGCCTGCATGGCCCTCTTCTTCTCTTCCTGATGTGCTACCTGACTTTGCTTCTCAAACTCAGACACCTTGATTGTCTAATCAAAAGCCTTTGAGTTGTACAGTCTCTTGTGTCATCAGGGCACTTTCTGACCTCTCCCTCAGATACCAGAATTCCACATAGCTCTTTTTTTTAATTTAATTTTTATTGGATATTTTATTTACATTTCAAATATTATCCCCTTTCTCCATTTCTCCACCACCCAGAAACCCCTATCCCAACCCCCCTCCTCCTCTGTCTATGAGGATGCCACCCACCCACCCATACACTCCCACTTCCCTGCTCTCGAATTTCCCCACATTGGGGCATCCAGCCTTCACAGGACCAAGGACCTCCTCTCCCACCTATACCTGACAAGGCCATCCTCCCCACATATAAAGCTGGAGCCGTGGGTACCTCCCTATGTGCTCCCAGGCTGGTGGTTTAGATGCTGGGAGCTCTGGTCACATAGTCCTTTATACTAAGATTTCTCCAACCTATATCTAATTCTAATTCATAAAATCATGTAGTGAAAACCAACAAATGGACCTGTATAGATACAAGACAAATAGGGAGGGAAGAGGCAGAAGATACTTTCTGATGCTTGCTATTTTAAGGAAGTGAAGAGAGTTCTATTTTTAAACAAGAATTGCTTCCCTTATTTTCCAGTACATACCTCCCATTTTAAACTCTGTGATCCCAGTCCCACCCCTCCACAAATACAAGCCCTGTTTAAAATCCTTCTGAAGCACTGAAGCCATATTTTAAAAGCCACTGACCTGAGACTGTTTCTGTTGAGCTCTGTCTGTTAATGGACTTAATGTGCACAGGAGTGAACAGCAAGGACATTGGGTCACTGTGGCTGATGCCCATGTTTCATTACAGGGTCTTGTAGACAATCAATACGGAGGATGGAGATGTATTCAGGTAAATAAGAAAGCATGTTTGGATTCCCTTGCATCTTGTCAGCAGAGTCCTGTATTTGCTGACAGCTATTTGCGGGCAGCTACTCGATTGTTCCAGGGGTTGCAATGCAAAGGAACGCTGACAAATGAGTGGCATGAGCTTTGTTTCTTGCTTTGTGCAAAACAGCAAGATGCATGACAATAACCAAGTGCATTTGCTACGGTCTTATGGTCTTATAACATGAAAGTTGGCAAGTTAATTTCATTAAGAATAGTTTAAAGACACAAAGGTACCATGTCCTACACCAAAAAAAGAATCATATGACAGCAAATCACGCTGTCATTTCTTTCTACAACCTAGAATCCCATGTGTGTAGTAAACACTTTCACAATCAAACAGGTGTTTTAATAATAGACTGAAATTAGCTTTACAATATATTCTGAGATGTTTTTGATAGGTTTAAAGCTAATACCCACACTGTAAGTATATCAAACAGGAAAGCTCCATCCTAGAGAAAAATGGATCTGATTTGGGGGACAGGTAAAATAGGTGGCAGCCAGACACATGTTCTCAGGCAAACAGAGACAGCACCCTGACTTCAACTGCTTCCTCAGCTGATTTATAAAACTTCAGATTGAAAACCTGGTTTTTTTCTTTACTTGAATGATTTTACATCCAGATGGAATGAATAATTTTTTCTTGTGTATATCTACCGATGAGTTTCTCCCTCCTCTCTCTCTCTCTCTCTCTCTCTCTCTCTCTCTCTCTCTCCCTTCCTCCCTCCTTCTCCCCCTCCCCTGTCTACATGCATGTGCATTTCAGGAGAGATGCCACAAAGTATCTTGAAGATCATGACGTTTCTGTATGTGGATGTGTACATGATGTATGACTATGTGAGTATATGCACAATCAATGTCTGAGTGTGGTATTTGAATGTCCTTGTGTATTTGCTTATGCATACATCTGTGCTTGGAGTAAGCATAGCTGTGATTATGACTAAGCATGTGTATTGGCATAAGTATACCATATGACTATGTGTCTCTATGTGTGTTTATGTATGTGGCATTTAGGGATGCCGAGCACTATGCCTCTGTGTGTGTTATATGTATGAATATGCATATGCTGTTGACACCTTTCCTTTATAAAAGAAAAAGGGGGAGTTGTGGGTGGTGGGCTGTGAGAGGCAACTGGGTACCTGGTGGAGCAGGCTTTGAACACCAGAGACCCTCAGGTACAGTAGGAATTTGGCCATGCTCCTGGTCCCCTAGCTCCTTTCACATAGCTACAGCCTCCCAAAGCCCCCCACAAAGAGGTCTGTGGCTATCAGTCACTTAGGAACTGTGCCCCAGGCCCTCTCACATGTAGATAAGGTATCCTCAAGCTCTCAGACCAAGCCAATAGGAGGTTCCTGCTGCCAAATCCTGACCCACCCCAAAACTATATATAAGAATCTTATCCAGAAGGAATAAAGGTGTGCAGAATTACTCGTCATCTAAGAGCTTCTGTCATAAGAGCTGTAACACTGCCACTTGGGAAGAGATCTGCTCTCCGGAAACACCTTCAGGAGCTTCCCCACACTCCTTGCTGGCTAGTTGGCCTCTTGCTCAGCCTGGCCAGACTCAGCACAGAGCAACCGGTGCAGCGTCTCTGAGCAACTGAGGCAGCGGTGGTGGAGACTAGGGTAGAGGCAGCTGCAGCAGTGGAGACAGCGGAGGCAATTCCCCCTCCCTGCCTTCACTCTCTCCCCTTTGCCTGAATCTTCTTACACCGCCAGGCTGGAGATCTCTAGAAAAGCCTCTAGTAGACAGGTCCACATGTGTGGATCCATCTGTGGCTGTACCAGTACATTTTCAAAGGGCAGCTTTGGAATGAAACACAGACATCCTGGCACTCTGCTGAGGGAGATAAGGAAATAGAGAGCCATGGATAGAAAGGGTTTTCAGACATTTAAACTTCAGTAGCAGGGAGAGGGCTGTGTTTCCAACACCCTCTTCCACCCTACTGGTTTTCTCACATCAACCCTGATGGGACTTTTCACTTTCTTTTTATGCCTGCTTCCCAAGTTAAGGATGGTTGACTCTTCTTTTTAAGATAGAAAACACCAAAGAACATAAATGCTGTAATCAGCAACTAGACAAACACGGAAAGTATCAATAGAAACATTTAGTTATTATTGACTGGCAGTTTTCAAAGTGTGTCTCTGTGTGTGTCTGTGTGTGTCTGTGTGTCTGTGTTTATGAAAGAGCCACTTCCTGACCACCAGTACCCAAACAGCCCTCCCTCCCTCCTCCCACCCTGGTCATTTTCTCATTTGTCATGTTCAGAACTTATCCTTTGTTCTTTGTATATTGGAAATCTGTGGCCAGTGGCATGTGCTTTCCCTGCAGCAGCAATAGTTCCAGGAGAAGCCCTGTTGGGACTTCTGAAGCCTCACCACTATTTCTACTCTCTTGATCAGCGCCTGCGCTACCAGCAAGGCACAGAACTGCATGAGAAAAGCAGACATAGTTCAAGAGGGTAGTGAGCCTGTCTGTGCATAGATCCTTTACCCTAGACTTTCAGGAGAGACCCCAGGGCACTTAGCCCAAGGTTGGGGAGTCTGGGAGGCTTTGAGCACCAAGAGAAAAAGACAGCACAAGGATGACCTAGAAACAACTTGTCCTCTGTGATTCAGATGATGAAGACAGAGAAACCAAGGGATGGAATGATCTGCTTTGTGACAGGCTCTGGGTCAGGCTCCCTGGAACCTAACACCATGCCTCATACTATAATGGCATTGGATGGGGCTTTTAGCTCTTTGTTCTTCAAGTTTCTAACATGGAAAGTGACATTAAAGGCCATGAAACAACAAAAAAAAATGCTTTTGTTTGTTCTTAGATTAATAGAAATATATAAAGCAATTCCTACATGGTTTGGAACCTGTAAGCATTCAGCAAACTTTGTTATCGTTACCCCTATTATTTTTTATTGCCACTGCTTGGATTTGTCCTCTTAATCTTCTTGCTGTTCTCACCATACCCCCAACAGGCTGGTTGGCCCTGGACAAATAGTGTCTCAGGTATTAAATTTATGAACTAGATTGAGGCTCTGTTACACACGGTACAGGATAAAATGCTGTGGGAAAACATTGATCATCAGGAAAACACTGCCTGACATCTATTTACAATCCAGTAGGGTATGGAAGCCACACAAAATTACAAAGCACATCAAGGAAAGGCACTATTTGATAAATACCATAAAAGAGAGATAAACAATGGTCTACAGGCCCTGTAGAAGACGGAACACTTCCAGCTGCTGCTTCACTTATTCACGCTGATGCAAATATGGGTTGCTACAGGGGATCAGCACATCACAGGATGAATGGGAAAAACCAGTTCAGGGGGTTGGAGAGAAGGCTCAATTAACAAAAGGCTTGTCTTGCAAGCAAAAGGATCTGAGTTCACTCTTTCAAAACTCATGTAAAAGAGGGAGGGGGAGAGAGAAAGAAACAGGGAATGGAGACATGCATGTATAATTTCGTCAAGGGTGAGATGGGAGGTGAGATGGGGCTAACTGGCCAGGTAGCTTAATGAAGCTGTTAGTATCCCAAGCTGGTAAGAGACCCTGTCTTGAACAAAAGTATAAGGTGCTTGAGTAATAGTACCTGAGGCTGTCTTCTTGCCTCCAAACACACACATATACACGTGATCACATTTATTCTCCTACACACAGAAATAATAAATAAATAAATAAATAAATAAATAAATAAATAACATGATATTTCACAAATACGGACACAATATGTTGCATGATAAGAAAGCTATCGTGTTCTCTGCTTAGAAGTCCAGAAAGATGACAGACAGATGATGATGACAATAATGAAGAAAGAAAGGTGATATTTGCTTGTCCAAGGCATTGTTGGGTCTCCTATTCTGGCCATATTGCTCATTTGGGATGGTCATCAATAGGTAAATTTTCTCACTGTTGGGAGTGGATGTAGGTGTATAAATAAAACAGCAAAATCCTCTCGTATGTCTCACTGCACTAACCCAAAGCCATCAATAACTGCATCAAACCCAAAGAAACAAGTGAGACTTTTTGAAGCCAAATAATGCGGGGACATAGATCACACCTGCTCCCTCCTAACAGATGCTTGTGTGGTGGCGACATATTGGCAGAAAATTCACACTCAGTGGCCCTTGTCCCTTTACTCCCAACTGTGCTGTGTGCTATTGTTAGTATTTTGGCTCAGAATAGAATACATATTGTAGAAATACCAGCTGGCTCCTGCGTAAGACACTCAAGTTAATTTTTCTCCAAAGACTCTGTTCCTGTGTTCATCTGGACTAATTATTTTTGTGTTTATCCAAACAAAAGGGCATATTGCAGAAAAGAGAAGTCACTATCATTTTCTGCACAAGCATTGGCGGCCTTGGATAAGAACTCGGGGCTCTGACAGAACTCAGACCCTGTGTTCTAACACCAAAAGATGCTAGCACCAGACAGAAGGCTTTATAGCTACTATTTACTTACAGAAAAAAAAATGAGAAACAGAGGCAAATCAAGTAGCATGACTATTCCAGAACATAAAGGGAGAACCAAGATTGGATCTAGGATTTGTAAATTCTCAGAATCTTAAAACATGTAGACAAAAGGCTGCAGCCAGGTACATAACATCTATGACTGCAGCCATCCCTCTCAGTCCTGAGTCTGGGAACAGTGGAGGCCAGAAAGTCACATCATCAGTGCATGCTGGGACATGGGAGTCTTGCCAGAACCTTCAGACTGGCAAATGGCTCTTTTCACATGAAGTAGGGCATGCAGGTGAGAAAAACTGGAGGAATAATAGTGTGGTTTTCCTCCAAACGTTTGCAGGGATCTGAGTTCTTCCTAAAGCTTGCTGTTTTGAACGTGCTGACGGCAAAAAGTGCCCATCCACTCTGCAGTTCCGCTGCTTTGTAAAAATCGAAGTAGCAAATGGTAAGCTCATGGAGTGTGTGTTAAGGATCTTCCCTACCCACGAGTTAAATGGATCCGAGAGCAGTCAGGTCAGCTGTCTGTCCTTCTCTTCAGGAAATGAATGCGGGAGCACACGTCTTTTCAACCAGTGTACCCTTATTTTCCTCCTCTCATCTCACTGGTCCCTTCTCTTCTCCTGACCTGGTTGAATCTGACCTGCGGTCATAGATGATAATGCCTCACCTTTGCAAAGCGGACTCTTGTAAAAGCAAGGAAAGGTTGGGGGAAAGGGAGCCAAGACATCTAAATGCAAGCATCAACCTTGTCCAGATCATTTGAAGTCCCTCCTTACTAACCTTCAAATGACCATGAGCAAATGTATTAGAAGCAAAATGTAATAGAACACAGCTGTTAGCCATCAGCATCTGTTCCATCCAAAAAGACCTAACTCTTTAGGCATTTGTGAATTTAGCTATAAACATGATGTCACGAGATATTGGAATCAAGGAAGACAGCAGTTGCTTTTCCTTTCAGATTAATGTCTCCTAATTCCCAGTTTCCTTCAGTGTAAATGCACTAGAGATTTTCAGGGATAACTAATTTCTAAAAGGCATTGACCCACCTTCACATTTCCTGCTGTGATAAAAATATAATAAAATAAAATAAAACAAGCCTGTACCTTGACACCTTGACAACGATAGTCTTTTGTTCTAAGTCACAGCAGAATGGGTTCGCTTGGATGCAGGTTTTGGTTCTAATGATGGAAGGCCTAACTGTCTGCCTAATTCACCAGCAGCTGTGACAAAGAGGATACTGCCTTACTCACTCTCAGTAAGAGCAACATTCCAATTTCTACCTATGAGCATTTTAGCTACGCTACTTCATTCCTCTCAGAAAGGAAGGAGAGGCAGAGTGGGCGAGCCGTCCTCCTTAAAGATTAAATCAGCCACATTACTTTTTCCAGAGCGTCAGGATTTTCTCTACTTACCTCCTCTGTCCTGGTGTCGCTCAAGTCGGAGTTCAGGGTTATTTCTGAGCTTTTACATAAAACAGGAGTCAAAAATAACCCTTCAAACATCAGCCCTCCCTGCCAGCCACACACTCTGCCTCTTTCCCCACAGGCAACAGAGCTCATCCTTCTGCCTTGAGCCTGACTTGGCTTTATAACTGGTCCGACTAGCTGAATAAGGCCCTTTCAACGTTTCTTTTCTAGAAATAGTCCACGGTCAGGTCCACAAGTGTATGAACTGCCTATGCTTTCTTCCACATTGTCAGGGGCAACTGTTTGACTAATTATTCTATCAGACACTATATATAACAAAAACAAACACAAACCAAACAAAACCACGGACTTCTCGCAGTATTTACTTTCATCCACAGAACTTGAGGGTCTTCAGAGTCAATGTTCCCTTTCTATAATACACTATATTTCTGCTTCCAAGTCTTCACTAATTATGTATTGCTATGAAACTCACTATCTCCACACTAAGTGGGGTTTTTGTCCTTTTATTGAAAATAGAGTTGAATCTCATAAAATTTATTCTGAGAGTGTTACAAGACCCCCCCTCTCTCTCTCTGCATAATGTCTAACTGTGGGTCTTTGTATTTGTTCCCATCTGCTGCAGGAAGAAGCTTCTCTGGTGATAACTGATCAAAACACTGATCTATGAATATAGCAGATATTATTAGGAATCATATTATTGCTACATTCATTTTGTAGAGCAGTAGTATTTAGTTTTGCTTGGTCACCCAAGTTGTATCAAATATGGGTTCCATCTCGTGGAGTGAACCTTAAGTCACATCAGATATTGTTTGTTTAATTCTATAAGCATCATGTGACCACAGAACACTATTGTAGTTCTGAGGGTTTAATAGCTGGGTTAGTGTTACAGTTCTCCTTTGCTATCATGCAGAGCGCCTTCCTATTCCAAAAACTAGCATGCAGGGTGATGGCTCTATGTAGGCACCAGCTCTACTTCTCAATGTTCCATGCGTTTTGTAATGTAGTCTTCGGCAATTGGGTTCCATGGATTGTAGCTTGGTTATCATTTACTTGACAGCTAATGTCCACATATAAGTGAATACGTACTATATTTGTCTTTCTGTGTCTGGGTTATCTCTTTCAGGATGAGTTATTCTAGTTCCACACACCCAAGCTTGAAATTTCAGGATCTCAGAGGGTTTTTTCTGTTTTGTTTTGTTTTTGAAGACAAGGTTTCTCTATGTAGTCCTGGCTGTCCTGTAACTCACTCAATAGACCAGGCTAGCTTTGAACTCACAGAGATCCACTTGCCTCTGCTTCCTGAATGCTAGAATAAAAAGCATAGGCCACCACTGCTCAGCAAGAATCTCAAATATTAATAATTTAATAATTTTAGTAATATTTTATTGTGCATATGCATAACATTTTCTTTATCCATTCATCTGTTATGGGAGATCTAAGTGGTTTCCAATTTCTGGCTACTATGAATACAGCAGGAATGAACATAGTTGAGCAAGTGTTTCTGTGGCAGCATGAAACATCATTTGGATGTACGCCAAAGAGCAATAAACTGGATCTTAAGGTATTTCTACTCTCAGCTTCCTGAGGAACAGCCATACCGATTTCTATAGTGGCCGTACAAGCTTGCAGTGCCTGAGTCAGCAATGGATGAGTGTTCCCCTTATTCCACATCCTCTCCAGCGTGAACTGTCACTTGTTATATTGATCTTCGTCATGGTGTAAGATAAAATCTCAAAGTAGCTTTGGCTTACATTTCTCTGATGGCTAAGGATATTGAACATTTCTTTAAGTGTACCTCAGCCATTTAATTCTTTTTTTTTTTTTAGATATGCACACCCCCCCCCTGTTTACTTGAATTATGTGTTTTCTTGATAGCTACTTTTGAGTTCTTTATATATTTTAGATATTAGTACTTCATTGGATGTGTAGTTGGTAAAGAAAACACTTTGGCCATTCTGTAGGCTGCTGCTTTGTCTGCGTGATGATGTCCTTTGCAGTGCAGAAGCGTTTTGGTAGCATGAGTCCCATTCATTAATCGTTAAGGTCTTAGTGCCTGCACTAACAGTGTTCTGTTCAGAAAATCTTTTCCTGTGTCAATGAGTTCAAGGATATTTCCTGCTTTCATTTCTATCATGTTCAGTGTATCTGGACTTACGTTGAATTATTGGATTCACTTAGAGCTAAGTCTTGTGCGGGTTCATAGGTATGGATCTATTTGAATTTTCTGCATGCAGCTATCCAGTATTATTTGTTGAAGATATTGTCTTTTTTTTTTTCTAGTATGTATTTCTGGAATTTTTCTCAAAGGTCAGGTGACTGTAGGTATGTGGATATATGTCTGGGTCTTCAGTTCAGTTCCATTGATCAATGCATCTGTTTTTCTCCCAGTACTATGCTGTGTTAGTTTAAGTTCAGGAATGATGATGCTTCCATCAGTTCTTTAATTATTTGCTATTATTTTAGCTATTTTGGGTTTTTTGTATGTGTTTCCATATGATACTGAAAATGGTCCTCTTTTGATTTGCTTGTCTAAGATTATTTATTCCCTGTAAATTTTTGGGTGTGTTTAATCTCTTTAGGTTTACAATTTTCTTGTGGTGCCTTCAGTGGGGCTGGATTTGTAGTTAATGTTGGCAGCTGACATTCAGATATGGCGATAGTCTGAAAGAAGGTCACTGAGTAGATCCACAGGACAGAGGAAAGTAGGGCACTCTGCCAGGATATTCTTAGTTCCATAGGAATGGGGACAGGAGAGTGAAAAAGGTCACAATATGTAGTCTGCTACAGAGCTGGAGATGAAACTGGGGGATCAGATTTGAAGGAGAAGGGTGAGAGTGGAGATCTGAGGTTCACCAACCTGCTTGGCTGGCCTATTTGTTTCTCTGTCAGGCTTGGCTGGTAAGTGCCCATGTCTGTTGGAGTTGGGGTTCAGATAACAGGATGAGTGAGGAGGATATTGGAGACCATCTGCCTGCTTCACTGGAAGTGAAGGCAGAGAGGAGGGGGAAGCCACGATAGGTGGTCTGCTACAAAGTTGGGAGTGAAACCAGGGGATTGGTTTAGAGAAGAGGAGAGAGAGGTGATGATCCATGAGAGTTAGAACAGTTTGGTTATCTGCTTCCCTGGCCCAAGTGGCCCACGTGTTCCCAGTAAATCCATTTAGTGGTTTCAACACAGCAGCAACCTGTCAAGTCTGTGGGCTGGTTCAGTTGAGATGTTCTGTGGCTCTGGGTAACCTCTGATCCAGTTTCCAGGGCTAAAAACTCCACAATGGCCTGTCTTCTAGCTTGAAGGGAATTGTTAGGTCAGCCTGGTCTGTGTCCTGGGCTGTTTTCTTATGACCTTTCCTTGGAACGTGTCAATCTTAGAGCAGAAGTGTTCCCAGGGGAATTGTCTCAAGAGTGAGCATTAATAAGGAGAAAGTAGAAGATATAAATACTCCTGGGCCAGCACTAGACTTGATCCATCAGCCTTTGCTGTGTCTCAGGGGTTAGAGCTTTAGCAAGGGAAGCTCCAAAGGAAATGAATAAAATTATCCTTTTGCTGTGGAGAATGTGCATTCCTCAATACCCTCCTTGACTTGGAATTGTGTCTTCCTGAGGAGCTTCATCTAGCTTAGAGAGACCCTGTCTTCTCCTTTCTCTTAAGCTCATATCTGTTAGGGAGGCAAAAGTTCCCTGTATCTTCTCATGTCTTTGTGCCACCTGGAAACATCATCAGATATTCATATTTACAGTATAGAAGTTAAGTAAACAAACACCAATGTACATAACTAAGCTGCCTTGATAGTTGCTGCGGCTAAGAGCTATGGTTAGCTATACCAGATTATCTACCTTTGTACTCATTACAGATTTTCCATTGTGAAAGTAAGAGAGAGCTGCATATAAGGGATTGGGATATAGTCTTAATCAATAATCTTGAGGCAGCACCAAGCAGAAAGCAACACTCTTGGCTGCTTTATATCGTTCTTTAAAAACTTTTCAAAGTTCTCAAATTCACATAATATGGTCACAGGGAATCTAATTAAATGTGTGGATTTACCTGGTAGCATAATATAGAATACAGAAAAAGGACATTGTTCTTAAAATATTTAATGGCCTAAACCTTAGGAGGCAGAACTGTATAATTACTATACTGTCAAGCTTGCAGCAACAGAAAAGAACCCAATGAAGACTTCATTACACACTCTGAGTTAGAGCCTCAGTGTATCCAGACAGATTTAGAATCCTTATTATTATATCAATATCTGATAATGTGTTATCTGAGACATAAGCTCAGAATACTTCCCGGGCCGTGTAAGCACCACAGAGGTATTTGCTACCAATGCATTGTGGGTAGCAGCAGCAAGAAGTGACCTGGCTAGCATTGATTGAGCAGTATGACTCTATTTGGGGGTATAGTTATAGAACCACAGAGTGCAGAGAACAAGTCATTAACTAAAGCAGGGACAAAAATGTCCACATCTGGGGGATAAAGTCTTTATAGGTGATTTCAGACTTCCATGACTTGACGTCCACTGGCCAATTGGAATATACCGAGTTCATAAATCTTATAATAAAGGCAACTGATAAATTGACTGGAAACAATCACAGGTATACTGAAAGCCATTGTCCTATGTCTCCAAACACCAGTATCTTTAAGCCTCTTGTTATGTCATGAAGCCTCCATTGCCCTTGGGAAGCTTTCTTTTGTGACTGTCTCACTCCAGAGACAGGAAAGGGCCTAGAAAAGGGCCATTTCATTTTGTCCATCCTTGATTTGCATACAAGGTCCACAAGGGCACAGACAATATTTGTCTCGTTCTCAGTTTCCCAAACGATACCCCGTAGTATTCGATGCTTGATTGTAAGCTGAAGAACATCACTGAGCTATGGCCCGAGTCCAAAGAGGTTTTTAAATTAATTTAACTATAATTTTTTTCCAAAAATACTCCATAAATTAACTTTTTATTTGCTCTCTATGGTGATTTTCAAGATTGAAGGTAGATACGTTAGTAACACCTTAGTAACGTTACTTAAATAGAGACTATCTTTGTTTAGATGTGCTTTACCTTACAAATAAACAAGCCAATGTCATTATTTTGGTACCTTGTCTACCTGGCATTGGTTTTACTTATCTGCTAAGAAAGTAAAATCTATTTTGAGAGAACTCTACCTAACCACATTTTAACTTTGAATTTACTAAAGTTACCCTATAAGTTAACACATAGTATGCACCTAAAATCAAATCATAAAAAATATTTTACATTTATATATGCAAGTATACATATTATATATTTATGCTTATGTATATATTTTTTGTTTCTCTACCCAAAATGATACCACAGAATATAGGTTTACATTTACCTTTCTATACAAATATATGTGTCTATATATGTATGTGTGTATATATTTTAACCTGTCTATCCCTCCTATATTCTTATATAAAATATAAATTGGCTTTTAAAGTGACTGATCAATGTAAGTCTAAAGTGGGACTTGGTTATGCTTGTCAATTGAAGAATTATCAAAAATACAAAGCACTACACAACCTTTGCAAAACACTCTGCCAATAAACATAGTCACTTGGCATTATTTTGCCCTGCTCATACATACTAATGCTAACTACAAGCAATATTTTTCTAGTACTTTAGAGCTGGGAAAGTACTTTCACACAGTCATTTTCCTGTCAGCATTCATCATCACTCTACAGCTAATGCATTGATTCTGTCCCAATAAAACCATAGCTATGATGCTATTTTTCCTTCTCTTTGTGTGAAAGTTGAGGATTGATTATCTTGATTGACTTGCGGTAATTTTTAACCTATTGGAATTCTCATTTATTTAAATATCATGCATTCCTGGGTGTCTTAATTATACATTAAGCTCTTTAAACGTTTTCAGTCTGTGCAGTCACTAGACCACTCACATATCACGAGAGATGAGGCTATTGCACTGTTTTTGGGGATGCACTTGCAGCTTGGACTGAACAGAGTTAAACAAGCTTACATGCCTAGACTGTAGAAGCACGAAGACATCTTATGACTATGTTGCCTTCTCTCTGAACAAGTTTTTAATCATTTCACCCCTCTAAAATTCACATCTGTTCATGACATAATGCTGTAGGTCAGCCTGGGTTCTGTCAAAATGAAGCCTGTATTACCAAATCCCAAATTACAGTATGTTTTACTAACCAGTTTTATAGACTAGACATTTCAGTCAGGCAGAAAGGAATTCCCAGTGCACTTGAGGGGTAGCAGAACCTCATGAGCAGGCAGGCTACTGGTTCTGTGTGGCTGTGTCCTGCCCACAACCTCCAGACACCGAAAAAACAGAGAAGCCAGATACAGCTGGCGAGGAATAAAAGGATGAAACCAGCCTCTTGGATTTTATTTGTTCTTGTTTGTGGATGTCATGACCTTGAACTGAGCTGCTGCAAAGGGTTCAAATTTAAAAATAAGCCTTCTAAAAGACAGTAATCTCAATTCCTGGTGGTTTGGTTTTTTTGTTTGGTTTTACTTGTTTGTTTTTCATAAAAAAAAAAAAAAAGACCCAAACAGTGAAGACTTTGACAGTATGCTCCCAGTTATTAAACTGAAGATGGGGTGTGGGGGTGTCTCACTCTGGCTTCGTTCAAGACTTGTTGATGAAATTATTCCAAGCTAATATCAATGTTCTAGACATCTTAATTTATCTTTATTTGGCCTTTGCTTGGTGAAATTGCATTACAATAAGCTATTTTATTTCTCGGGTAATCTTGTCAGCCTGGTTCCCATGCTAGGGACAGAAATTATAAACCAATATGTGGAGCAGAAGAGGTGAAGAGCCACAAGACTCATAATGTGAAAAAAAAATCAGGGCTTGGTCTGAGGCCTTTGAAAGACATGCTTATTCACGTACTAAGTTGATTCTCACTCACAATTTTTTTTTAACAGAACATGTGTTTAAGTTTCTAACCAGGGTCCCAGATTTACGACTTAAGATCTATACCTACTATAATTTAGTTTGTCTGTTTCTTGTCCGTTTGTCTGTTTCTTGATATGCCAAATAGTTCCTGCATACCTAGCATGAGCCAGGCGACATTCTAGGGTGAAACAGGGAACAACAAGGGATAAAGTACCTGCCAACCCCCTACTTATCCTGTAGTCGGAGATCTAGATAATTAACAAGTGAGGAAAGTACACAGCATAATTTCAGGTATAAATCAGAGCATCATTTATATGAGTCTAGAAGGCAAGTGGGACTTGGCATAATTTCAGGTCTAGCTTGGGGAGCCAAGCTGAGCAGGCGGTATGTGAGAAGAGGGCAGAGACTTGGTCTAGCTGCTAACTAGAGAGAACTCTATGGAGCTGCATGGATGATCAATGAATGGACTCCATACACTGATTCTGACTCCCAGATGAGTTTCTCAATCACCAGGACATCCCCAGATACTTATCCTGGGGGAAGGGATTCATGAAGAGAGAACCAGCCTCAATGTTCAGAAACTCAGAACCTGAGCATCACACAAGATGACGCTCCTGAGCATTAGCCTGGGGCCTGTACAGTTCCCCAGATTCTCCAGTGTTTTTGGACTCTGCATGTTGGAGGCCTTAAGGGATAAACTAGGGAAAAAAGTTGTAACGTTGACAGCACTAGGATTTTTTTTTCCACATTCATGACAACTAGTATACAGTGATAGCTGTGTGGAAGAAGGGCTCCACTTTATATTGGTGGTGGGGCATCTCTCCCACTACTTCGCAGCCTCAGAGAAGACCATGAGAGGGGTATATAGTGGTAGACACAAGTTTGGGTTCTCTCACTTTCCTGAGAAGAATTCACTCAGTATAAGCTGGGTAGATCTAAACTCACTCACTGTGACAGTGACAACTTTTTTTGGCCCAGTCAAAATATACTTTAAAACGAAAATATATCACTGAGGGTAGGGTGCTTGACACACACACTACTAGTGAGAATCCATGGGAGAATGTTTCTGAAGTGATTTGCTTTCAAGGGACAGTTTTTATCTCCGAGAATGCTAAAGTTAAAAAGACTATAGTTGCCAGCTGTCATCTATGACAGCCATTGCTTCATGAGAGAAAGTGCTTCTGAGGGGAGACAGACAGAATCCTCATGACATTTATGAAGACTGGCTCCATTTGAAGTTACATCCACAGATGCCCCAGGTACATTCCTGGGTTTGCTTTTAAACTGGTTTGGTTGGGGTTACTGTAATAATCAGTTCAGGGGAGGAAAGACTCACATAGTAAGAACAATGGATCTAAGGTGACACATTAACACTAGGAGAAGGAGATTTGGGGGAGATCTCAGCAAGTGACCAAAGTCAGCACAGTGGGTCATGTTACAAAATACAGAAATAATATACAGAAGAATATGAGATCCACAGCTGTCTAGAGTCATCTGTGATGCACACAAGAACACCAAGGGCTAGAAGAAAAGGTAATGTGAGCAATAGTGTGTGTATTCTATTGAGAGTCCACCTAGAGCATTAGTAGTTTTTATCCCTGACAGATCAACACACTTAGGTTAACATGGCCTTGCCTTTTTAGGGTTTCTATTGCTGTGATGAAACACTCCAACCTAAATCAAGCTAAAGGGAAAAGGGTTTTTTCTACTTATGTTTCACTTCACAGTTCATCATAAAAAAAAAAGAGAGGATAGACACTTAAGCAGGGCAGGAACCTGGAGACAGGAGCTGATGCAGAGGCCATGGAGGGGTTCTGCCTACTGTTGTGCTTCTCGTAGCTTGCTCAGCCTGCTTTCTTATGGAACCCAGGATCACCAGTCTAGGGGTAGCACCACCCATAGTGGGTTAGGCCCTCCCACATTGATCACTAATTAAGAAAATGCCTTACTATATCCTGAACTACGGAAGCATTTTCTTAATTGAGGTCCCCTCCTCTCAGATGACTGTAGTTTGTGTCAGGTTGACATAAAACTAGGCCTATTACTGGTACTTGAACCCACTTGCTTTGCTAATGGGTCACAGAAAGCTATAGATTTTGACATTCCTTCAGCACACATGTTCTAGGGCTGTGTGAGATTGGGTCTGGAGAATAGAACAGGGTGTTGCATTTCTTTAAAGTTTGTCAAAAATGGCTACTAGGCTACCACACTTCTTACCCTTCCCAGCAACGTTGGAAAAGTCAAATACTAGATCAAACAGAATGTTTTGTTCTTGCTTCTCAGAGGAAAAGACCAAAACAAAAGAAAAGAAAGGGAAAAAGAAAGAAGGAATGAGAGAAAGAAAGAAAGAAAGAAGGAAGGAAAGAAAGGAGGGAAGGAAGGAGAGAGGGAGGGGGAAGGGACAGATAGAGGGAAAGAAATAATAAAGAAAGAGACACACAGAGAGAAACAGAGACAGACAGAGAGACAGAGAGACAGACACACAGACACACAGACACACACAGAGAGAGAACACAACAGTCAACACTTCCAAAAGAATGCATATCAAAAAATATGTAGGATACTTACTTTGTACTGCCTTGCAGAAATACAGTGTTGTGTTCTGTAATATATTTTTAAGAGAACTTTTAGATTACAGGCACATGGAGAAAGATGTGGAGAAGAAGATTTGTACCTCCTACTGATTCTGTTTCCACATAGGCCTAACCTCCCCACTGAAGTGAAAACTTCAAGTTTCTTTGGAAAATGATGTTTTGTCAAATGATGTTTTGCTGGCACACAGGTGAAAGGAAGATTTACTAAAGCAGACACATGAAAGAATGTTTTGCTGAAGCAGACACAGATGAAAAAAATGTTTTGTTATAACAGCCAATTAAAAGGACATATGATATTTAGAAGAAATATAAATAGGGCCCCACAGATAGTGGGAGCTCCACCATTGGTTTGCCTTGCTCTACCTCAGTAGTCTTCACTGATGACAAGCATGTATTGGTTCACACTGCATTCCATTGCTGAGGTTCGCTTGTGGTGACTTCATAGAGAGAAACTCTTCAAAGAACATTTTGTGAGGTTCCTGGATCTTCTTGCCACTTCCATGGAGGATTCAGACCATTTGGCAAGCCGCGCAGTTTCTTCTGGATTGAACTGCCCTTACTGTGGTGTCTGGACTGGACTGCAGCTGCTGATTCGTGTTTGGTGTTTGCTAGTGGACTGGACTGAGAACAATGAAGATTGGAATCACCCCAAAGAACTACTTCTAAACCACTCCACTTCCCCCATATCCTAATAACCTTTTTTTGTCCATTACCTCTGGTGGGTGGTGGGCTAGAGGGGAGGTTAAACCCTTAAAGTAGATTGAGAAAAAAAATATATGTCTACACCCCATTTTCACCACCCACCCTCCCTCAGTGGCATGTTTGTTGTAACTGACACACCTAAATGAAACAAAGAATTCACCCAAAGTATATAGTTCACAATAGGATTCATTTTGGGTATTGAACATTCTATTGGTTTGAACAAACATATAATACAATCTACCCACCACACAATATTATGTTGAATAGTTAATACTAAAAAAGAAATTCTCTGTATAGTCAGACATGGTGAAGCATGCTTGTAATCTTGTCAACTTTGGAGGCTGACACATGAGAATCACAAGTTAGAAACCTGCCTAGACAACTTAGTGAGACCTTCTGTCAAAATACAGAGAAAGGAGGCTGGAAGTGTATCTCAGTGGTACAGTACTTGTCAATCTCTAGTCACACGAACGCTGTTCTCTGTACAAGTGTGTTTCATGGGATAACTTTATCTTGCCCTAGAGGAGTCAGCTGGCTCACTCTCTTGTTCTGGATATTCACCTGAATCAATTCCCAAACCACTGGCAGTATTGACTTTCTAAGATGCAATGCAAAAGGCCATGCAATCTTTCGAATCTAGACTTCCTTTGTTTCCCTCCCCCTCCCCCCACTTGAAGAAACTGATCAATTCCTCAGAAAAAAAACTAGCTTTTGCTAAGGCACTTGCTGAACATAACTCTGACACTCACAACATTTGTGCTTTAGCAAGCTGCCCCTGAATGAATGCTTTGATGAAGAAGAAGACAAATTGTGGGAGACAACATTGAAAACATCCTCAGATGTCCTCCTATTGCTCCAGATGTGTCACTGCATTCAGGATGCAGGGATTTGGTAAAAGCAGTGCCCCTGGCAAAGGTTTGCATAACAAAGAGCAGAGGAGAAGGTTGAAAATGGAAAGAAAGGTGTAGCATCTCTATCTCCCATCCTGTATGACACACCCAAATCTAAAGGAAAGCCCTGGCACTAAAATGTGCCCTCTGAGAGATGAACTAACTCATGAAAAAGCACAGAACCATCCCTGCAAAACAGACCCGAACAACCTATCTTCTTTGGGCCTGGGCTTCTAGGACTATGGTGATCTCTCCTCACTTCTCACAATCCTGTATTGTTCTCATGCACTGACCATGTAGTAGAAATCATCTGTGGTCCAGGACTGTGGCTCCCAGGGAAGTTCTGGGCATGTGGCCAGCCACCTCAAGAACAGAAGAGGGCAGCTGCTCCCGTATGTTCAGCAAAAGATGGAAGAAGAAAGAGGTCTAAATGTCACTGTGTCCTTTCACAAGCGACACAAAACAGAGCTTATCAGAGTTTCCGAAAGGGCTTGCACAGTTCATTTAAACACGTTCAAATTAACAGGATCTGTTGACTGAAGGGTGTATTTCTCTCTGTGTTGGATAAAACCTAATTTAAATGTGGTGGTACCAGGCTGGGAGCACATTTGTCCTAAGAAGTAAACAAATGTTATTGCCTTCACTTAGAGAGTCTTGCCCAATTAGGTTGATTACAGTGGTCACAGAGATATATCCTGAATACAGAAGTGGGTAGACATGTTCAGATTTGTTATGTAATATTTATATACTGTGGTAAAACTTCCAATGATTCAAAATATACAGTCACGGATTTCCACAGACTAGCAGAATGTGACCCACATTAAAAGTGAGGAGCAGAACCAACTAATTCCTGACATTTGCGTTGATAAGACCTTCTCAGGGAAATTGTAAACTCCTGCTGGAAACTGGTATTTTAAACAACGGCAAAGCAGCTTGGCTCTGTCACCTGCGAGTTTTACCTTAAATCACAACTTGGTCTTTGCCTGACTTTAGAAACTCTATCATTTTCTTCCTGGCTGACTGACTGATGGAAGCATGTTCTGTGTGGAAATAACATGGCTTGCAGGTAACCCATGGAATTAATTTTCTCATGCCCAAAGTTCTACTGGCAATCTGACTTAGATATGGCCATGATGAAATGCAGTGTTTATCATATTTCTGCAACTATGATGTGCTAGGTGAAGGGCTTTTTATTTTGTTTTGTTTTTTATATTAAAAAAACACTTTTAAACAACAGCTATGCATGTTTACCATAGAATATATATATATGCATAGCAATTGAATTGATAGAGTATGTTTGGTATAATAAAAAAAAAAAAGTCAAAGATAAAGCAGGATGAAATTGTGGAAGTGGCTTTAAGTTCCCTAGACTTGAGTTTCTTCATGTAAAGTTATGGAGTTGTCCTGTGTCATGTAATAGCCATAAACAATTTGTGACCCTGGATTGTTAGCACATTGGTCCTATGGGCAGTGTGCTACACAAGTTAGACAAAGACCTCCTTCAGTATGGCACACTCTTGTAGATATTTGAAACCAAAACTACCAGAGTCATGGAGGAAAGTAACACAATCAAAACTGGAGCAGCAGTAAAGGAAGGAAATGAAGAATTATTACCACACACACACACACACACACACACACACACACACACAAATGTATATTAATTAATAAGTAGAAAACATGTTTACATTTAAAATAAATATTTACTGCAAGTTCTTGTGCATAGTAATACATGTTTTAGGAGACCTAGCTCACTGTTTATGAGAATGACATCCTGGGCATCTTTGAGTGTGGGAATTGGACCTAATTTTTGAATAGAAGAAAGTCAAGATGAACCTCTGCCCCAACTGTATGCTCCTCAACCTGCATGACCTAAAAATGGGATAAAGTCACCAAGATCAAGCATCATTTTAATTGCATTTGGCTTGTCATCAAGCTTTTTTTTGCTACTGATGGCTGGCCTAATTGATTTGCTGTCTTGCATCTGAGCATTCTTAACATGGGCTGGATCACTAACAAAGTGCATGTGGTCTGTTCTCAGTACGAATATTTTGTTCATCAGCTGCCAGAAACTATAAGTACATGGATCATTATGTAGAGACTGGACCAGATATGTTCGAGGTACTATCTCATAGACTTTTTTTCTGGATCCTCCGTGAGAGAATGGTGAAAGCCAAAGAATTCTATTGCTACCAGGATTTTCAGGTGACTACTGCAAATGAAAAAGGTTCTATTCTGAGAATTCCAACTTAGCACATATTCTCCATTGATGAAGTCTACAGACCTTCCTATATTTGTCCCTTCTGGTCCTTTCCTTCTCCATCCATCATTTTTATGTCCAGTCTCTTGACAGCTCTGCCAACTTGCCTTTGCACATGTCCCTTAAATGGTCATGAACTGGCCCTGAACATCACCACAAAACAATACTATAATAGAGCTGTCTCTTCCATGCTGGACCTGACCAATGACATCTCTAGTCAGAGCCGCTGTGATCACTCCCTGAGGATCACTCCCATTAACATTCCTTATGGGAGGAGGAAAAAGGCTCCCAATGTCCATGAGATCCTCTCCTCCTTGAGATCATGTAATATATACATATTTGACTGTGGTTAAGCTCTTTGGAGGTAATGCCTAAGTGGTACCCAGGGGTCTCGTCAGGAGTGCAGTTTTATGTGAATCATTCAGGCCACCACTGGGGCTGTGGTGCTGCTTTCCTATGAGTCACGAATGCTGGATATATGACTTCCCATTTGTGTATGCTCTTGAACCACACATGCTTCTGTATGCAATGCCATTAAAGTCATTTGGTCACTACATGCAATATGGATAGATTATCTCTTTGGTAGGATGATATCTTTTCTATCTAGGCAGAATAAACATAGATATTTCTCACACAGAAAAACTCCTGGAACAAAGAGTAGAGATTGGAAAAAAATTGTAAAAGTTTATCAATTTATTACTCTAGTCAAGGCTGATTTTCTTGAGTGCCTTAGGCTTGAAACAGTTTTTTTTTTATGAAAACAAAATCACCTTTGATGATATTCAGTATAGTCATGTTATATAGAAGACACAGCTACCTTTTTATTAGATCTACTAGACTACCATGGAATACATTATGTAGGTAGTTGAAAGAAATCTAGATTGGATAAGCTTAAGAACAAATATGACTAAATACTTCATAGTATATAAAGAAAATTTCTTTCATAAAGTACTGAGCCACTGAAGTCAAAGCATAGATGGGCTAATTAGGAGAGTCAGAATGGTGCCACATTTTGGGGTAAATAATGAATCATTTGATCAATCTACTCATAAGCTTTTATCAAACCACTTTGCATGGGGTCACCCGTGCATTTACTAAATCGAACCATTCCATGGATAGGAAAGCACAGCTGGAAAATAAATTGAAAAAAAAAGATCTGAACTTTTGGATATTTTGTTTGATTCATTCCTTTCCATAATTGTAAAATGCATGTGGGGGTGAAATTTATGATCCCTGTGCAGTAGAGAAGCATTGCCTTAGGGGAGGGGGGTGATGGGACCAACTGCTGGTTCCTGAAATGTGGTTAGGATGTGTATTTAAAGAAGACCCTATCAAGCCTTTATTCTATAAAATACCTAGACAAATAAATCTGAGGCATCTGAGGGTAATGGCAGCTTGAGAGATAATGGATATTCAATCTGGGAGATGGAAGGGAGATAAAACCTTGGCAAGGGTATGTTTAAAAAAAAAAGAAAGAAACTCAGACGGCCTGTTAAACTGCAGGATACACTAGTCTCTATAAATTTTCAAAGAGTGTCCTGGGTTTCATCCAGGAGGCTGCTGCAGATGAGATATACACTGCTAAAACTCTCCCTCGGTCTTTGAGAAATTTTAGGGCAGGTTCATGTAATGTATACCTCATGCCTGGGGTCAATCACCAGTAGTTCTTGGCAGAACACATCGCAATCTGTAATGTACTTAAAAGAAAGGAGCAGAAACCTTTATGACATTTTACTGCAAATCTGAGATGGGTTCCTTACCTTGTCTCCTATCCAATATGGCCCAAAAGTTAAAATAAAAAATAGGGATAACCCATTAATATTTTTTGTGTGTATTCCCAGGAAGGTTCTATTTTACCTTATCCATTCTTAGAGAACATTCTTTCAACTCACAGGATACAGGAGTTTAATGTGGCATTTTCTGTAAGCTTCAAGATGCTCTGTCATTTGTATTATTACCCTTTAAACAAATACCTATAATTACAAGCAAAGTGGTTTTTCATTACTATTGTCTTTATTTCTCAGATTTTCTAGGTGGTATAGAGATAGGAAGAGGGTATAAATGAATAAAGCACTTTACAGTCTGCAGGTAGAATGAGTTTAAAACTCATCCCTCTTGTGTTCTTGCCCTTTGTCCCAGTGTGACTTGTCCTCATGAGCTTCTGACTCTGCCTTTAGATAAATCCACGACCTGCATGCCAGAGGACAGAAGGCCATATCAGGGTAATCCAACAGCTCCCACAACATTTCTTTAGACAGATCATCTGTGGGCAGATGATTTTTCAAAGATATAAGGCAGTATCATTAAAGCCAACTGATGTGGAGACTTGGAATCATCACAAGCATGTGCTTATTCTGGTCAAATGAGAAAGACTGCCCATCTGACATACAATGGTTAACATCATCTGAATGAATGTAATAAATGCTCACCGTTAAAAGGCACATATCTTTAGATATTTTTATAGGCAATACATTGATATTGGTAAGCATATTAATAAATAGGATATTAGTTGGGGGGACAGGTACATCTTTTTTCAAGGGAGCAAAAAAGTCTATGCTATGTCTTCAAAATACCCATTATGGTAAGGGACAATCTTTTGACTCTTAGTTTCTAACATGAGATATATGCACTACAAAGATGACACAGCATTAAGAAATTACAAGTGAAAAAAGCCCAAAGAAGTGTAGATGGACCTTATCCAGATGGACAAGATTTTTCATGTTTACTGATATTTTTTAAAAAGAACCTTCAAATGTGTGCCATACATTCAAGCTATGCATCTCGTTATGCTATATATTTCATTAGGCTATAGGCTTCATTAGACACTCAAATCAAGAATCTCATTACACAAACCAGACACACATCTCATTATGCTGTGCATGTCATTAACGTCCCAGCCAGGAACAGATGTAAAATAGACACATTTCAGCAAGGCTTTGATTCTAGCCCACATGGCACTCTCATCAACAACTGAGCAAGGATGGACCAACAATTGGGTGACTTTTGAATGACACTTGGCAAACAGAAACCAGCTCAAACAAGCACTGTAAAATAACCCAGAGGAAAAAAATAGCTTGGTGTCACATTCCACTTTCCTGTCCACTCTAAGAATCTGTTCCTACTGTCAGTCAGAAATCACCTATCAGTGGAAAGCTGGTGATAGGGTGAGAGAGGACATGTGTCTGTAACAATGCAGTTATCTGTCATGGGAGGCAAGCATAACAAAGGGGGCCATCAATGTCACCTTGTGGTCCCAGCAATTGTGGCTGTTCTGCGTTCCCAGTTGGCATTTCATTTGGCATCTTCATGGATGGGTTCCATGATGACATCCTGGTTAAGTAGCATATCTGTAGTTAGAAATGATAAAATCCCAACTGACACTAATATAAGACTAGACCATTATAAAAAGCCCAGAGGTGTGAGTTATTCAAGCCTGCCCAACCCTAGCCAAAGGTAACACCATCTCTCTGGACATGTGTTCGCTGCCCCTCGGATCTGATTCACTGGGTGTCAATTTCACCATTAGGTACAGTTTCTACATGAGAAAAGTGCAAGTGGTTCTAAGCCTTCCAATCATCTCCACAGCTCTGAATTTTAATAAAATATAGTGAGTGTCTTCTAAAGGAGGTAACCAAATCCTGGAGTATGATTCTAACAAGAACCTTGGAAGAGAGAGTGTATAACCTCAGTTACTAACACTGGTTCCCATGGCTTCTCTAGAGGTCATCATGGAATGAACATCGACAAGGACCTTAAGACAGGAAGGTGGCCAGTAGATGCAAACACATTTATTTACTGTCCCTGATTCATAGATAATAAAGTAATAAGAGTGTGATAAATCTACAGTCTGAGAACTTGGGAGTCTTTGTTCTTGCTCACCTGAAAAAATGTTTGTCATCAGTGAGTAAGGGATGTCCCTATATCACAGGAGCTGGATAAATAGCTTGGCGATTTCTTCAGCTACTACCAAATAAGAATAATTCTTTTCTCCAGCAGTTTAAGCTAATGTGAGAAAGCAAGACTTTCGTAAGCCATCGAACACTTTGTTTGGAATAACTCGAAGCATTTTCTGTAACTACTGGCTGATATCTTTAGGAAGGTTTAAATTGAAGAAGACAAACACACAAAAAAAGTCCAGATTAGTGGTACAACATTTGCCTAGCATTCGGTAGAACCTGAGTTGGGTTCCTGGTACTGCCAAAAAACAAAAGCAAAGCAAACACACAAAAACAAAGTATTTAAAAAAAAAAAAAAACTAACCAAATCTAGGGAGAAAATATAAACAATCAATTCCAGACATGGGTGCAAATGACATGTTGATTAGCTTCTTTAGAGTAAATTGTTGACAGGACACTAGGGAGAGCCCTCAAGATTCCCCTTCGGTTAAAAATAGGACAAGGAAGAAGATGTGGAATAGAGGAGGGACAGGGAGGAGCCATGAAGGTCAAAAATACTGAAGGCAAAATGCTTCAGCTTCATGGACTGCCTGGGGCTGTCCCCAGGTAGCACTCTGCAACTCTGAATAAATAAAAAATTGTCTCATCTGGAATGAAAGTAGTTTTGTTATACAGGACTGTGAAGTGATGTCCAACCAAAAATGGTTATTACAGAATTTTTTTTCCAGTGGACTTTGCTGCCCATATTACTCTGAGAAAAGCAATATCAATATAGCTATGACCTACACGTCCTTGTGAAACTCTAGGCTGTGTAAACACTGAGTGTACACATTTCTTCCACATTCTTTCTAGATGAAGTGCTGCCTTCATGGCCTGCTCAGAGTAGACAAAGCAGGTTCCTTTTCCAGCAGAGGAATTTTCTCAGAATGGTACGGCTGGAAGATGTTGGAATAGAATATGATTCTGATCCTAATACCCAGTCCATCATTTTGTTGACTAACCAGAACTTCTGTCATCTCTCCTAACTAAAACACTTAGTTCTGAACCTGGATTTTTTCTTGGTTTTAGAATGAATGTCAGCTGAAAACCCTCCACTCAAATCTTTTCTCTCAAAGTAAATAGCCAGGATTGGCTATGAGACTATAAGTTTTCAATCCCGTCAGAAATTCAGAATGACTGAGTTAACTGAAATTATGGGAAGCACAAAGCATAGCTTCTAAAACTTAGCCAATTTATAGAGACTACTGAACACCAGGACAGTCCCTATACTTCAGAACGTTGGAGCATCTGATCTTCAGCCTTCTGGCCCAGGATCTTCTGACAGACCATAGTGATGCAGAATTATTAAGGGCTGATTACTCTGTCTAGGCAGATATAATCAGTCGACTATTCTGCAAGTGTGTCCTTTTCTGGACAGTAATTTGTCTGTAGATGGGAAGAGGCAATTCTTGACCAGTGGCTGTCTCACCATAACTGGAGTAACTCCAAAGATGCTCAATTTCTTCTTAGAATCCAAGACAGGATGCTGTCAGGAGCTGACAGGTCTCTAATCAAAATGAACATTAATACAGAAATGTTTGTAAAGTCAATTCTGTGGACTTCTGACATTTTGAAAACCAACTATCCATGTAAGGCAATCTGGACTGTTGTCTGTTAACTCTTCTCAGCTATTTCTAAATAAAATACAGAAAACACCTTATCACTAAACTCAAAACCCTGAATTTACTATAGTCCCTTAACTCACAGGCTAACTATCTCATATCAGTTAGAAAAGTTAAAGAAAGACTGGGTCTAAGCCTTGTATTCCTAAATGTGTTATATAGGCACAATGCCTATGTGAGTATCAATATTCATCTCACTTTCACATCAATAAGAAGCTCGTACCAATGGAAACTTTAAATTTGAAATCGAAGTAAATTTTGTAGAATTTAAGAAATTATAACTTCATCTTGAGAATAATTATACAGATTTCTACCAATAGATTATGGCTCTGAAATAAGTCCTAGCTAATCCTCTTTGTTCCAACAAAACCACTACTTTTCCCTAGAAAGACAGTCCAATATTAACCACCTTAGTCCCCAAGCCCAGGGAGTAGGGGCTCTGACTCATCATTAACTTCTTCAAGATGATTAAGAGCGTTGAGATATTGGAAGAGGGGTGAGAGGAAGAGTAAATTGATAAGCCTCTGACTCTGGGTCATCACTGCATCCAGATGGAATTCCAGGACATCAGACGCTTGAGCAGGTCTGCTCAGCTTGCTTGATGAGTAGATATACCAAGGCTGTGTATTCTGCAATATACAATTCTCAAAACAAATTTTAGTATCAAGCTAATTTTTTTTATTTTTATTTTTTCCATTTTTTGCTTTCTTCTTTTTTATTTAATTTTTTTTAATTTTTTTAAATTGGGTATTATATTTACATTTCAGATTTTATCCCCTTACCTCACTTCCTCCCACCACCCAGAAACCTCCTATCCCATCCCCCCCATGCTTCTATGAGGCTGTGCCCTTACCTAACCTCTGCCCCCACTACCCCCTCCTCACGCTCACAATCCCCCCCCCACTCTGTGTTCATTTTTCATGGGACCAAGAATCTCCTCTCCCCTCTATGCACCACAAGGCCATCCTCCCCTACATATACAGCTGGAGTCATGGGTCCCTTCCTATGTGCTCCCAGGCTGGTGGTTTAGACCCTGGGGAG
Source organism: Rhabdomys pumilio (assembly GCA_030674055.1). Lineage (NCBI taxonomy): Eukaryota > Metazoa > Chordata > Mammalia > Rodentia > Muridae > Rhabdomys > Rhabdomys pumilio. The sequence continues at coordinate 157,172,944 of JANHMN010000001.1, forward strand.
CTTTGGTTGGTTGGTATTGTTGCTTTCCTCATGGGGTCCCAAACCCTTTCTGCTCCTTCAGTCTTCTCTCTAACTTCTCCATTGGGAAACCCTTGATCACATCAGTGGTTAACTGTGAGTATCGTCCTCTGAATGTGACAGTCTCAGACAGACCTTTAAGGAGACAGCTATATCATGTTCTTGACAGCATGCACTTCCAGCCATCCATATCAGTGTCTAGCTTAATCGGCATAATTATGCTCTAATTGTATTTTAAGAGAAAAGTTTTATTTTAACAGGAAGGGTGATATGTAGGAGGAGCTAAGGTGGGAGAAATATGGAGAGGAAGAGAAGGAGTAAGGAGAGGAGGAGAAAAAGGACAGGTGAAGCTAGGTGATGAGAGAGAGAAAGAGAGAGAAAGAGGTGAGGGGACATGGAGGCAGATGTTCACGTATCTCCACCAGTCAAAGATAGTTGGTATATCTAGGTTGAGTATTGGGTTACACTTCTGACTGAGCATTACCAAACTTATAAAGCCTTTGATTAACATTTTAAAAAATTGTATAAAGGGAAAAAGGAAAAGAGGGCATGGGATAGGGGTTTTCTAGGGAGGGGAAATGGGGAAAGGGAATGACATCTGAAATGTAAATAAAATATCCAATAAAAAAAAAAGAATATGGGTACCCATGGAACTTGTCCCAATCATGTCAGTATAGACAGAATTGATCAACAAAAATGCATATAGAGTTTACCTTATAGTATACTTATAGCTTCTAAAAATAATCTCAACTCAAATACAAATCAGAATGGAGCTGAATGAACATGAATTCTGGCAATCTTTGTTACCTACCATGTATTAATGAAAGGAGTCCCTTTCCCTAATTTCTCAAAGATGTCTGTCTTCATCATCTTATATCTAAAGGTCTATAAACATTTGAAACAAACTAAAGGAAAAGATAGCATGCCCATGTCTTGTGTGTCTCCAACTCTGAGTCTTCCTCTTGATCCTGCAGAATCACCAGTTTTTCTGTAAATAGTATAATAACAGAGAAAATGAATAAATGAGACAGCAATGTTTTTGGTATAGGTAGATGATGAAAAGTCAAATTCCTAGAGAAATAAGAGCATAAAGTTTTTTGGTACTAATCACAATGTTTAATAGTCTGTTAATCAAGTATTCTTGTCTACATAGCTTAAACAACAAACATTTATGTTTTCAGCTCTTCAAGCTAGAACTCCAAAATTAATGTTTCAGTAGGACTGGCTTCTTCAAATAAATCTTTCTTTGGTTTGAAAAAAAAAATATGATTCTGGGTCAACTGTAAGCTTCATGTTGCAATGGACTCCCTGGGGTACCATGCTTCCCTGTAACCAAAGGAATAAACCATTTTTCTTTTGTAATTGATTCTTCATCTAAGAACACCCAGGAATAGAAAAATTTGATACATTAGGGTTGCTGGAAGTTGCAAACTTTTACATAGTCAAGAGACCATTAATTCTTATTTATTATTAAAGGGTGAATACAATGACTAATAAATGAAAAGTGATAAAAAGTTTTAATCTTTTAAAATTTTCACATCTTTCTTCCCTGCCCCCTTTTGTTTGATATAGTTTGACTTTGAACATTTATTTTTCAGTCTCCATTTAGAATGATTGACTGTTTCAATTCTTAGTTTTCTTGGTCCTTGGAAACATTACCATTCTTTGGTTCAATCACTAGTTTTGAACTAAGAGAGAAAGAGGACACGTGCCTGTAACAATCTTACTTGTGATTCAGAAGCAGAAGCAAGCTATCTTTGACTCTTTTACTTAATCAGTATAATTTTGAAAACTCAGATTGGATTGTAAGTACAGGGTTTAAAGAAAAAAAGTCAATTTGTTTGCTCAGCGATTGTGACAGGATGCTCAAGACCTGCACAGGTTTAAGCCAGATAAAATCCCAGCACTGAAGCAAGAGAAGTTGACACAAAGTCCCACCCCTAATCAAGAAGCTACTTGCGATTGATAGCTGCTGGGAAATAGAAAACAGTGTTCTCCAATGGAGTATCAAAGGGTATTTCAAACATACTCTAGGGCAGGCCCAATGACCAGGAGTAATTGACCAACACAAAACAGACTCCAGAAAGAGAGAGAGAGAGAGAGAGAGAGAGAGAGAGAGAGAGTGTGTGTTAGGGATGGAGAAAGAAATAGTTTTGTTTTGTCTTGGTCATTTTCTGTTTATTTTTCTGAGAGAGAAAGTTGAATGGGTAGAGAGGTGAGGAGGAGCTGGGAGAAATTGGGGGAGTGGAAAGAATATGACCAAATATATTATATGAAAAAGATTAATGTCAATATGTTAGCTGGAAGATTTATCTGTAAACAATCCTGAATAGAAGAATGCCATGTCATAATTTCTTTTCCTGTTGATATGATACAATGCCTTGATAAAGCTTCTTAAGGGAGGAAGAGGTTATTCAGGCTCACAGCTCAAGGGTTCTGTCCTTCAGGGTGGAGAACTCAAGGTGGCTGGAGCTTAAAGCTGTTGGACACATCACATCCATACTCAGGAAATATAAATGATGAACACATGTTGGGGCTCAGCTCACTTTCTCTATCTATACAGTCTAGAATCCCTACTGGGGAATGCTGCCTGCCAGAGTGGGTGGGGCTTATCAGCTCAATGAATACAATCAAGGTAATTCCCCACATACATGTCCACTGGTCCTTTTCCTAGGTGTTTCAAGCTTCTGTTAAGTTGAAGATTAGCACTAAGCATCATAATGTGCAATTCTGAAAGTCTATGCATCTATGCTGTGCAATAATGACTTTTGGAATGCATGTTAATGACAATGATGAGACAGCAAACAGCTCTGCTTCTAGATGTCATTTAGGAGATGGTTCTGTGAGAGTTTCTCTCAAAGAGTCTGCTGACCAACTGTCCATTCCGAACCTTTCTTAACTTGAGCCAATGTTTGGCTCAAAAAATTGACCAGAAACACCTGCTGTCTGGAGCCCGGAGTCCTTTACTTACACAATGTCTCTGCTCTCCTAACAATCCCAGGTTGACATCTCCATGTTGGTGAGAAACACTTGCCACTTGGGTCTCCTTTTACATCCACAATAAATAATATTTAGACTTTCAAAGCTGGAAGGATTTGCTCAGTAGGCTAAGGTGGCAGCATATGTCGACAAAAAAAAAAAAAAAGAAAAGAAAAAAAAGTGTTCTGACCTTTGGGTGAACAGAAGAATTTAAAAAGCTATTGTTAAAATGTGGCACAGGGAAAGCATGATTTAAATGTAAATCTTTTATCTCCAAAGCCATAAAAGACTATGCCTTGGAGGTACAAGAAAATACAAGCTCTAATGTGCAGCATATAAAAAAAAATTAAAACATTTAGTGCTGCAGCAAGTCTACTTTTCTGAACTGCATTTTCTCCATAAAGCACTGAGAGTATAGAGTATTTTATATATATTTAAAATGAGTTGTTCTTTAACCATCTCATCTCCAGTTCCTCAGGCTTGGGTTGGAAAGCTTGGAATCTTTGCTTCCCGGCAACCCTGCCTCTCTCTTGTTCTTTATCTCCAAAAGTCTCCGGTGACTTTCAACCTGTAAGGACTTGAGTGCCCTTAGCAAACACATCAGCCCCTTGGATACTCTCCAGCACTTTGGGCTGCAGAAGTCTCTGGGAAGGATAGAATCCAGGTCAAAGGTCATAGTTTCATATCCACATTCCTTGACCTGCTCTATGGTTTGGGGGCGGGGGGGGGGGGGGGAGAAAGAGAAGGAATAAAAAGCCAGCAATTACTTGGAATAAGCCATGGGTGAGGTGGGCTCCTGGCAGGCATGGTATATGGGCTACAGATTGGGCACAGTTGGAGCTCAGGTTCTTGCCCAGACTTTCCTCCTCCTTCTCCATATGGCTCTCTTGGTGCTGATTGTACCTCTTTCTAAACCAAGTCTGCTTGCTCCTTTAGGAGTTCCCCACCCCTCCCCCATGTCCACCTTCCTGTGGTGATGGTCCATCTACTTTGGCTCTTGTTTCTCAGGCCTTTTCCATGATAGCAAATTTGGATTTGGCACATTTCTTCCATCACTGATTCCAGAAGAAACAAATTTCTTTTGCAGCCCTAACTTGATATCTCTTTTTCCTGAAGTGACGCACTCACTCTCAGAGCACCTTGACCTAGCAATGCCATCTTTTGGGTCCACAACACTGACAAACCATAGACATTTAATCACTTTTGTCAGTGCACAAAGAAATGTGATTTACACACTTGTGCGTTCTGAATTTATTTCTTTAACACTCTGCATAACCTAAAGGTAATTGTCTCTGCCAAGTAGCCAGTCCTACTATCCTCTCCCTAAATCCAGACTAGAAAGGTTCATCTCCTATGAAGTCTGACATACCCACGTGTTCTTTCATAGCCCTAGATCAATGACTAAAAAATGATATGCAAAATTTTATATTTATTCCTTCCCCACTTGACTCTAGGACTGTTGAGAGAAGATTATTTATTGTGTTCTCTGTTGTGTTTATAATGCCAGAGTAGTGCTGAATATTTAAGGCCACAATATTGTGTTTGTTAGCTTAGAGATGAAGGGTGTGAGCAAATGATGTCTAAGAAGCCTGGGTATTCATTTGTTATTCTATTTGTGCAAGGTATCTTTAGTTATTATTTAAAAATCTTTACATTTCTTCCAATGTATCTGTTACTAGCCGGTCTTTTTTTGGCTTATGGTTCTTCAAGCCACACCCTCCCACTTTTTGTTCACTTGCTCTGCCATGGTGGCCACACATACACTCAGAATAACTTCAACATATTCCCTACTGAGCTGGCTGGCTTTCTGCTAACTTGACACAAGTTAGGCTCATCTGGGAAGAGGAACCTCATGAAACAGTACATCACTCACATTGGTCTGTAGGCAAGTCTGTAGGAAACGTTCTTGATTAATGATTAATATACAGAAGCTTTCTACCCACATTAAGCAGTGCTAACCTGGACATGTGTTCCTGAGGTGTATCAGAAAGCAGGCTGAGAAATCCAGCCAGGAAGCAGTACTCACCCATGACTCTACTTCAGTTCATGCCTCCAGGTTGCTGCCTTGAGTTCTTGCCCTGACTTTCCTTCATGATAGACCATAATAACTGTATGCAAAGTAAACCCGTTCCTCTCCAACTTGCTTTTGGTCATGATGTTTTTATGACAGTTCAGTGGGGAATATGTCGAAGAAGAAACATGACTAGGATACTCACATTCCTGTTTAACCATAAACATGTACCCTAAATTCTTTATTGTGAAAATTGGACCAGAAGTTTTTCCATATCCTTAAGCGCATAAGACAATATATGTAACAACTGTCTATCACTTTATATCTTAAAACCATTGTCCCTGTGAAGTATTGCCATCCTGTCCCATATTTAAACAATATGAAGCTCCCATCATACAACAGATGGCTATAAATCTACTCTACCATACACAGGTCCCACATTTCCATTAGTCAAATGGCTACAACTTTTTCAGTTGTCATCAAAATGCCTCTCAGCTATGGTTTCAACATTTATCACCTCCAAACTCATGCTGGAGTTTAACTGCCACTGAAACATTCTTGAGGAGTAGAAGCCTCAATGCTTGCCTAGGTCAGAAGAAATCCATCCTCAGAGGCAGGGTAGGCACTGGTGTAAAAGGGAAATGCTCATCCTACTGTGACCCCATGTCTTCCTTCCTGATCCTTTGCTGCAGGTTGGTGCAACAAGAAGTCCCTTGTCCAGTGCTCAAAATCAGCTCGTTGCATTTGAACTTCCCAGATTCCAGAAGTATGTACATGCCTATTTGTTATATATTATTTAGTCTTGGTTTTTCTGTAGTAGCACAAAAAGAATAAAACATTTTTCCAATAACCCAACCATCTTCTTTTTTGAAATCTAGCCTGAAGTCATTATATATTTTAAAAAAATTATAGAACCATTTTCCTATTTTGCTAGGTCAGATACTAACCCAGAAAAGACTATTTAAGGATAATTTGTGGAATAAATAATGCTATCATATCAATATTGAATTTCTAAAATTTAAAATAATATGTTGCTATGTAGAAGAATGTTATTTTTAGGGAAATAGACAGGGAAGAATTTGAAGCGTTAGGGGAGAAAGAGACAGTTTTTTCTCAGATAGTTTAGAAAGTGTGTGTTGGTGTTGGGGGGATGGTGGACACAAAAGACAAAACTGTAAACAATTGAGGTGAAAGCTATATGGAAGGCACTCATGTTGATCCCACAACATTTTTCCTACGTTTAAAATTACATGAAAACAAAATATGATCAAGCAAAACTCTCCACTGTGTTATTTATAAAAGTGAGAGAGAAAAGTGGAAACAACCCACGTGTTAAAAATAGGAGAAAGGCTAATTAAATTATGCAGCACTTGCATGATGAAAAAAGATGGCTTTATAAGTGTTTGCCAAAAAAAAGGGGGGGGCCAAGAAAATGGAAGGGTGCTTAGTTTGTAGCAAAATAAAAATAGTTGAATAAAGTTGCAAATATAACATTAGCTTGGTAAAATCATAAAATATCAGTCATTAACGGGCGATTTTTATTTTTTAATCATATTGTTCCCTTTTTCATACATCTAAAATGACTATTGTGTATTAATTTTATAGAAAATAAAAATGCATTATTTCCTGGTCTTTGTTTTCTTTTTCTAGGATGTGTTTAATGACTAGGGATGAAGAAACAAAGCAACACTTGTTTACTAGAAGGGTTAGCTTGGGGTCCAACGTTACAACACAACTCAGCGTCAGAATGGTTAGCCTCCCATCAACCTGCTCTGTAAATCCTTCTGCAAGCCTATACTCTGTGTTCACACAGGAAGCCTCCAGCACGGAAAAACATACTGTAACTATTGTTTTCTAGTAGTTCTGAGTCACACAGGAAAGCTGCCTCTGCTGGGAGGCTTTCTAGTCTGGACCCTTGGCAGGGTCTGAAGCAACAGCTTAGTGATCAGGAAACCTGAATTTGAAAAGTGACTCACAACTAACTCCATGACCTTGCAAGAATTCTTACATTTCTCTGAGCTCTAGTTTTCTCATCCATAAAATTGGCATGTTAGCACTTAGCTTGTCATGTAGCTATAAAGATAACGGGATAAGTCGTGCAATTGACGTGTGGTACACCTCCAACATGTCAGGCACTAGTGCTGGTGCAGAGATTATCTCTTGATCTTTTATATTCTAAGATGAAAAAAAGGAAGGCGTATTCAATTCTCTTTAACCAATAAGCCCAGGACCTGCACAAACAACTATGATTTGCTTTATTTTTGACACTAAAGACAAGATAAAAAAGGGTACAAATTAGAAAATCATCCTCTTAATAAGTCATGTTCTACCTTGAAACTCTGAATCACTTTTTCTTCTATTCCAAAAGAAGTGTGCTCCAATGCTTTTGCAAAAGGTCAAAAAATTAAAGATAGTCCACCAAACCAACCAAAGCGTTTCTTTGGAATTTTGTTCCCTGCGATGCCACTTACAGAAAGCTGCTTGCTAGTAATCTTCTCCTGTATTACTTTTCTCGGTTCTATGACAAGATGCCTGACATGGCAGCCTAAGGAAGGAAGGGTTTATTTGGCTCACAGTTTAAGCATAAGGTCCATTGCAGTGTGGAAGGCATGACAGCAGGAGTGCCCTCAACCCTGTGGATTAATCTGTAGCCCCAAACATTGCAAGACAGCAGCCACACACAAGCCAGCAGCTATTGATGCCTCTTCCAGCTTCAGCAGTAGCTCAGCTTCTCCTCCACAAACCCCCTGATGTCAGGATGCAGAAAGGTTTAGGGGCCCTGTCCCTTGGAGTGTCCTCACATGTCAAGAGTGAAGACTTGAGGGTTTAATGTCTCCCCTTCTGGCTTTCTGCCTCACTTTGACCTTACCCTACATGTTTTTCTATTTCTCCCTTTTGGATTAGAGATGCTTAGCCCACGCCTGTCTTACTGCTGCACAGTCCTTTCATATACCCGAAAATGATGGCCTTTCTTTCAGTTTTCTCAGGGGGCTTAGAGCCCATTGTGCATCTAGAAAACCACCAGAGGAGTTCTGAGCAGTGCTGGAACACTTAAAACTTAGGTATTCTGAAGGACTGGATGGGTGCATTTTTCATTGTGAAATTAACAAGAGTCACTGAAAGTCAGGGGTTGAATGGTCTAGGTTGTTGGCTAGCCACTTAAAGACTTGGTATCCATTAGAAAATGAAATCTTTAGAAGGTGAAGCTTCATGGGCAGACTCTTAAAGAGTGTTGTCAATACTCACCATGTTCCTCCATCTTTTTTATATTTTTGATATAAGATGACTCTTAACTACCACACACATCCTGATTTTTTCATTCCCAAGGCCCAAAGCACACGTCTATCCAGTCATCAACTGGAGTTACTAAAACTGTGAGCCAAAAGAAGCTTTTCATCTGTAAATAAACTGTCTTGAGCATGTTGTTACAGTAATGGGACTCTATCATAGTACATGAACCAATAAAGTCAACTTGGAATACTTGGAAATCCCCAAGCAATGCATACATTCACCTCTCAGGAAACTTTGAGAATATTTGGGCTCCTGATTGAAGATGCTCCTGTCTTAGATCTTTAGTACTGCTAGCCTTTGGGGCCGGCGGGGGGTTGGGAAGGGGAGAAACAAAAAAAAATATTTTATAAATTTCCAATAAACTAAAAACATTCTAATATGAACCTGCCCAACATTAGATCTCCAGATCAAATTGTTTAAGAGTAAAAATAGAAAGACCAAATAATTCAAATGGCCAAAGCAGCAAGAAAGGAGTTTGTGAAGGTGAATACGCTTCCAGCTTCCAGAGCCCTCCTCCTGACCAAAAAAATCACCTTCCCTCTCCCTCCCACCTCCCTCCCCTGCTCCCTCCCTCTTTCCCTCCTCTCTCCCTTCCCTCTCCCTATCCTCCTTTTCCTCCTTTCTCCTCCACCTCCCCACTCTCTTTCTCTTTCCCTCTCTTCCTCTCTCCTTGTCTCTCCCTTTCTGACCCTCTCTCTCTGTCCCCTGTTCTTTCTTTACTCAGGCTCACCCACCAGATCCTATTTCCTGTCCTCAAGCAGAGCTTAGCTGAAAACAAATTCATAAATATTAACTAACAATAATGATGTGCTCCAGGTGTATTTGTGAGGAAAAACCGCATACGCACACGTGTGACAAGGAAATGAAGCTATAACGATAAACTAATCGACACTGAGTTTGAGATTTAATTTTATGTTTTCGTTCACTGTTTGTTGTGTGTGTGTGCAATACAGATGCCAAATCTCAAAGAATTTCCAGTGCACAGGAGTAAGAAAACACTTGTCATTTAGTCAGATTATTTGTTTGTTTTGAGGTAGGGTCTTCCTGTGTAACATCCACTGGCTTGGAACTCACTATGTAGTCCCATTTGCCTTAAACTCAGGGGCCATCCTCCTACATAGGCATGTGCCACTGTACCAAGCTTTAACGAAAGAAAAAAAATTAGCTTAAAATTAAGTTTATTTGGGAGATGGGAAGGTAGTCTTGGGAATGGAATAGAGGCAGAGAAAGAAAGGGGACAGAAAGAGAGGGGGAGAGAAAGAAGAGGCTAGCTGGAAAGAGACGGGATGGGGGAGAGAGAAGACAGGGAGAAAGAGCTCAGAAAATATTTTTACATATTGATAAAATGTACGTTAGTTCAACTTTAGCTCAGCCCAATACTGAGTTACACAAAGCATGGAGAAAGCTCCTCTAAGGAGGGGGTTGAGGTACCTGAGAATTACCAGGGAGCAGCCAGACATTGTTAATTGCTCATCTCCTATGTGGCATGTGGCATGTGGCATGTGGCATGTGGCATGTGGCATGTGGCATGTGGCATGTGGCATGTGGCATGTGGCATGCCTGTCCTACAAGTGTTAATGGTGAAGCTGAGAGTAGAACAGATGAGGGCTGAGCCCAGGTAAATCAGTCAGTCATGGAAGACAGAGCAGCATCCCTACCCTTTTAGTCACAGCTAAAACTTCCTTCTCCAAAATGGATCAGTGAGTGTACACTAATGGCGGGACTCATTCTTCTTAGATGGAGAATGGATCATGTGACTTGAAAGTTTCAGATCCAATCTGAACAGCATCTCTATCATGTAAGAACCCAAACTAAACCCCTTCTTCCTTACTTTGGGGAGAATGAAAACTGGTAGTCCAATTCTTTAAACCACTCCCCCACCATTATTTATGAAAAAAATAAATAGACCATTACCTCACTAGAAAAAGTACCAGTAATGATTTTATATTATTTTCAATTTTTAGAAATCTTTGGATGTTAACCAAAAAGAGCATCTGATTTCACCGAAGCCAGAAAGCAACTTTTTGACAACATCATTCTTTTTTAAATCTCCAAAACTCCATTTGTGGGTTCATTTACTGAGTATTTGCTTCCTATTATATTTGGTCACAGTAAGGGGACCTCAGGAATAAGAAGATTAACACTATAAAATGCTTTATTCAAATACATCAACCCCTGGTGGGAGGGACTGCAGTGGAATATTTAGAGAAATATTTAGAGAAGATGAGCTACACATCAGAATTACTCTTTGGGGACATGGCTAGAGATCTGGATGGGAATTAGGAGATGTTGACAGAAGGATTCTTAGGATGAGAACATGTCCAAAACAAAGCAACAAACACACACACAAACAAAAAGCTGAGCTACCACTTAAAATATGACATTAACATATCCTTTGCTATTAAGAAAATTGGTGTTTTAACCTAGGTTGAACTAAAATTTACCTTTGAATTGTTGCAAAATGTTTAAGGAAAGTGTTGAGTGAAGAGAATCCTTTATAGACAAGATTGCTATGCTACTGCTTTTTAAAGAGAAGCTGAGGGGTTTCTTTCTTTCTTTCTTTCTTTCTTTCTTTCTTTCTTTCTTTCTTTCTTTCTGATGTTTCTGCATTCCTGGGGTAACCATTTAAACATCAAAAATGTACTTGGATAATTACAAATACTGAATGTTAGTTATTCATTAGGGCAGACCTGGCATTGCATTTCACTGATCTTAAAATTATAAACCTGCAAAAAAAAAAAAAAAAAAAACCTAACACATCAGTAATTTAGAACTGGCTTCTCTCCAAAGGTAGGGTTTACTTTACCAGCTTTAACTGATTTGCTCACAATGTTAGCAGGCAATTTTGGAATTGTGTAACCAAAATCTAAATGGCTTTTAATAGCTCCACAGACTTAATATGTCTTCTACAATGTGTGCAATTTATTCTCTCATGCCAGTGCATTCTGGTTCACTGATTATTAGATTCTGGGATCATTTGTAGGAAAAAATAGATGTACAAAAATGTCTTGTAGATTTTCCCCCTTTCTGTTTGATTTTGTTTATTTTCCTTGGGTCTCTTTCATAAATAAGTAAGTCATTCATTTCTCAAATATTGGGCACAATTCTGTGCCAGACGTTGCAATACATTGTGGGACTTGGGTGAAGAAGATTCAGTTCCTGTCTTCAAAGGATCCACCATATGGTAAGGGATACTAGAAAAGAAATGAACTGTATTTAAATGATGCAATAAATCCCATGGCAGAAGCTTAACTTGGGTCTTGAGAAACAAGGAAAAGCTAGTCCCCACTTGTGGACCTAGCTTCTCTGAGCAGGGTTGGTTTTTTTTTGTTTGTTTGTTTGTTTGTTTTTTGGTTTTTAGGGTTTTTTTTTTGGTTTTTTTGTTTTTGTTTTTGTTTTTTGTTTGTTTGTTTGTTTGTTTGTTTTTGGTTTTTTTTTTTTGGTTTTTTTTTTTTTTTTTTTGGTTTTTCTTTTTTTGAGAGTCTGATTAAAACCTACTACTGACAAAAGGCATTTTGGACAAAGATGTGGACACAAACAACGACCGTTAGAGAAAGTTAATTAGTTAAGACTGAACAGAGGTGTTTTGATTAGAAAATAGACAGGATGTGGACTGCCAACAGAAGTGAGGCATCTCACACGGGCTTTACATTCCATGCTAAGTATCTTGGCAGCTGGGAAAGTGTCTGAACCAGAGTTACATGCAAACTTCCAGTTTCCTAGTCATAGGATGCCCTTTATGTCTGTCCTCATCATTCCCTGAAGGTGTTGGCATTCTGATCAAGTGACAGAGCAACAGCAGATTATGAGAAATCTGGACGTGAAGCCCAATGTCCCTGAGGCGGCTTCCACTATAATCACGTCATACCTGCCTCAGCGTTTCATTTCCAATCCTTCATATAAAACTAAGAAATGGCTTTGGGATTTAAATCCCAATGATTTTAATTTACAAAAATCAATGAAAGAACCAAATTAAAACAGAAAAATGGTGCTTTTAAGAATAGCTTCTCTGCGTGGGTTTCTTTGGGCAAACTCTAAGATGCCCGATGGAAACTCAGAGCTGACTTTGAGACAGTCGGTACCATGCAAAGACATAAAGACATTGGCAAGTGGGAAATGAAATACAAAGTGATATCTCAAATCATGCGTGCATATGTCTGCATACATGCTTGAGCAACATGTCCTATGTGTAGACATGTGAGTGCTGATTTTCTTTTGCACCCTAGAATTTAGGGAATGCTATGGCTGTCCAGATGTGGTAACTGTTAAGAGGGTAAGGTATCAACCACAGGCATTCACAGAAAAAAACATTTCAAAGACTTAATTTGAATATTAAGAACAAACACAGGAAGCCTCAAAGGAAAGCAATGACATCATCAATCTAAGTGTGGGGATGGATTCAGAGAGGAGAGACCTCCCTGGGAGCAGTGATCTGGAAATACTCTCCATCTGGGACAGGAACATGGAAAGGAAAACTCGGCTTCCTGTAGACATCTGGTTGCCCTCTATATGACTCACTTGCTGTCCTAAGATACAGAACAAAACACAACTTAAAGAAGGAAGTGTTTTGCTGTAGCTTACAGTTCAAGAGAATACATCCCACCATGCAGGGGAAAACATAGAAGTAGGGCCAGGGTGGTAATTAGTCACATTGCATCTACTGTCTAGAAGCAGAGAGTAAACATGGGGTGAGACTAGGCTGTAAAGTGTCAAGTCCTGTCCCTAGCACCCCATTCCTCCAAGGAGACTCTGAGAGCAGGGCATCAGTTTGAGACTGTTTAAAACATAAGCACTTGGGTACATTTTACATCTAACCCACAACAGCCTCTGTTCCTGCCTTATGGATAGGATGGAGAAATTTAAGGCCTAAAGAAAATAGTTGCCATGTAGGATCTGTGTGGGATGTCTTATTTTAATTTGTCTGTCTAAGTTTCCTCTCTAAATCACGTTTTCTTGCATCCATAGTCCTTCCCATTACAAAATCTAAGACTCTTATAAAGAAAGTGTGAAAGAAGGGAGTCCTCTGTTTAGGAAAACAAACAAAAAGAACAAAAATACATCATGGCATCCAAGATCCTTCCAAAGCAATCATTCTTTATAATCACCCCAGACATCAGGAAGAACACTTTTTGTTTTTGTGTGTGTGTGTGTGTGTGTGTGTGTGTGTGTGTGTGTGTGTGTGATGCAAGCTGTTGTCAGATGCTCTCTGCCATTCAGAAAAACTCAAATCTGTTCTCTAAACTCCTAAGGCATAAACGCCTTTTGTCAAGATGAAGACAGGTATCAAAAAATCCTCAGAACAAAAACCAAGGCCAACTGGTCAACCATGGGGTTGGGGGAGGGTCAATGCAGCCCTTGTGTTTAACTGTAAAAAACAAAACTGATCTCTACAAGTCAGGACCAAGAGAGAAGCATGAAGTTACTAATTATACACTCAGGGGTTTATTCTTCCCTAGATACGGATGCCTAACTCTCTTCAAAATGAACCAGAGTGTAGTCAAAGGTGGAGGGGAGACTGGGCTCTGAGGCAGCAACTGTAGAGGTAATGAAATCCTCTTATAAGCCCATGTTGCCTCATAATGATGGGTTATTTTCAAAGCTGGGGTTTGTTAACTAGCAGGGACTCAATGCATCTATTCACTGTGCCGCCTTCCAAGGAAAAGCCCCCTGTGTGCATTGAATATTTTAGTATTTTCTTAGAAATGATTAGTTTTTTTAATTGCTACAAAAAGTGTTTAGGCAAAACCTCTTTCACAATTATTCCAGTAAGGAGTAGAGTCAGGAACTATGGAAAAACAGAATTTTACCAAATCTTTAATTTTGCTCATTTTCAATCACATTACTGAACAAAATAATGAAATAATATCTGTGGTGTGCACATGAGGTGAAAGCGTCGCATGTTACAAAAGACAATGGTATGACATACTTTTAAGCAGAAACTGGAAATGGCATTCAGTGCTCTTACACACATTTTAAGGCAGTATCCTCCTACTTAGAGGCTAATGCTTGAAGAGAAACTAAAATCTACAAGTAGAAAAACAATCTCACCCCTAAACTTTAATACCTCCAGATTATCAAAGCCAAAGTTATCCATCTTCCAACTATTTTTCCTATAGATACTTTCAGTTTTATAAAATTAAGATTTTTGAATCTATACAGCTCTGATTTATACTTTTTAATGTTTAATAGGTACACTTTACTATATTTTGATTAGACAATTTGTGAAAACATTATTTTAATCAACCAGGTCATTGAAAGTGTTATTTTAGTTAATTTACAACCAGAGCTATGTGGGTCCTGTTTCCCCTTCCCTTTAGTGTTACAAACAGACCAATGTCTACAATCTTGCTTATAATTTTTTCTGCATCACATACTGAATGCATTTCTATGAGTGAGATTTCTTAGAAGGTCATTTTGATACACAATACCTACTTGAAATTCTAAGGCAATAAAACCAGGCAGACAGTTGAAAAATCAGTCTATTACCTACCTTTTACTATTAGTTGTTTGCTTAGATACAATGCACTACTAGGTTCTCAGTATATTTTCAGACATATGATGGCATGAGTTTTTAAAGAAGACTTTGGTACACAACAGTAATTCTTTCAGGGTTTGATTTTGTGTTTATTGGACAATGAATGAAGTATTGAGAGTGAAGGATCTAAAGGTGATGAATGGAAAGATCCATTGCTAGCTCTGTCTACCATATTTATGTACTTAATTTCACTCTTCTTCTTCTTCTTCTTCTTCTTCTTCTTCTTCTTCTTCTTCTTCCTCTTCCCCTTCCCCTTCCCCTTCCCCTTCCCCTTCCCCTTCCCCTTCCCCTTCCCCTTCCCCTTCCCCTTCCTCTTTGTCTTTTTCTTTTTGTTTATTTTATATGCATTCGTGTTAGGTCTCCATGTATGTCTGTGTGAGCATGCCAGATCCCCTGGAACTTGAATTAGAGATAGCCCTGAACTGCCATGTGGGTACTGGGAAATAAATCCAGGACCTTTGGAAGAGCAACCAGTACTCTTAACCACTAAGTCATTTCTCCAGCAGTGGACATTTCTCACTGTACTTCTTAAAAAAAGACAAAGACATCAACCAAACATGACATAACAAAGTACAATGAGACCAGGAACAAACCACAGCATCAAGAGTTGACAAAGCAACTCAGTAGGAGGAATAGGGTCCCACAAATAGGCAAAAGAGTCAAGGATAGCCCATACTCCCACTATTATGATTCTCATAAGAATATATATCATACTACATATATGAAGAGGACCTAAGCCAGTCTCCTACAGGCTCCTTGATCTCTGTGAACCCCCATGCTCATGAGTCCTGGTCAGTTCTGTGGGCTGTGTTCTTGTGGTGTACCTGACCCCTTTGGTTACTCTGAACCTTTCTACCCTTCTTCCACAGGACTCCCCAAGCACTGCCTAATGTTTGGAAGTGGTATTCTGTATCTGTTCCCATCAGTTGCTGGATGAAATTTGAAGTCTGTCTGGCCTCTTTGACCTCAGGATGTAATATACGCGAGAACAGGAGGAAGAAGAACGATTGTGAACATATTTCTAATAAAAAATCAATATAGCAACCAAAAAGAAATAAACAAAGAAAAAAAAACAGTACCAAAGCTGGGCCACCCAAAGAGTGCAAGTCACTCTTCTCCCTCTAATACAGAGATTGCTTTGGGAGAGGCATGTGACAATCAAAGTGGGCAATCAAGGGCATTGTGGCATTTGGATATTGTGACTGAGACAATGACATGGAATTCCTGCTGACAATGCTACAGACCAATGTGTCTAGTCGTTATAAAAAGAATGAGGGTAATTCATCAGAAACAAAACCAAGAAATACAACCAACCATCCTAAGGCATGGTTTGAACCTGCAATCCAGGGACTAGATTAAGTGACTAGGTTCCAAAAATAAAATAAAAAATAAAATAAAATAAAATAAAATGATACTGTTGAAAAACTATCATGAACTATTCTTATGTCACTTGTGTGAAAGGACTTCAACTTCTATGCTAAAAATGATCTTTTCTTGTATAATAGTCATTGGTTAGGAGCAAATCAGAGAAGCTGGAATTAATACCAGATAGATGCCATTGTGAACTACAGCATTGAGAAAGATTTCAGAATTGCCTCCATGAAACAGGAATAACTTGAAAAACTGAGGCAAAATGTAAGACAAACCTTAGGCTGTGTTCCTTGAATGTGCAGATTGCTGTATGCACAGGAAGAGCAGGGAGTTTTGCAAACACTGCCTGGTGCACCATCCAGAGTATCTGCCCACCCAAGTGAGCTTTATCAGTTTTGCTATTTGCATATGATCTTTGGTTTTCTTTTGATGCTCACTTTTATTACTTAGGGAATTTAGAATAGTTCCCTGTAAACACTGAGCCACAGAAAGAGAAGCATAGGACTCAATGCAATTCCAACAATCCTGCACTGTCAGGTAGGGAATACCCATTCCTGAGATCTTCCTGTTTGTAGGTTAAGCTTGCCTATCATTTATCTTTGAGTGACATTAGTGGGACTTGTTCTTAGACTTGCACAGATGGAGTATGGTGAA
The DNA here is from genome assembly GCA_030674055.1 of Rhabdomys pumilio. Lineage (NCBI taxonomy): Eukaryota > Metazoa > Chordata > Mammalia > Rodentia > Muridae > Rhabdomys > Rhabdomys pumilio. The sequence continues at coordinate 157,189,803 of JANHMN010000001.1, forward strand.
GAATCAATTCAATACAAGACAGATCTAATTGATACAAGCATGCATCCTTGCTCTAAGTACACACCTACCCCTTCACACGTACTCACATTTGCATGCCCTTGAAAGCTCACACACTCAAATGTGTAAACACACTAGCAATGATGTCAGTGAGCTATCACTGTGATAACAGTTGTGGGAGATGAAGAAAGAATTGGAAGCCATCCATGAACTTCTAATGTTTCATTTGTACTTGAGTTTACCCTGGTAAGAAGGAAAATGAAGAATGTACTAGCATTTTGTCATTCCTTGACAGTCATTATTTGTAATAAATCCCCAGGAAATTTGTACTCTTTAATGCTCAGATGCTCCCAATCTATTTGCACAATTTAGCTGAAATCTACAGATACTCCACCCTACCCTCTCACATCTTACTTTCTGTCTCCTTGGTTGAATTGTAGGAGCAAAGTAAACAGAGAGCTCTGTTCAAGTTTCCTTTTTTACAAATGAGCCATAAAATTGTCCATTAATCAGTGCTGGTTCCCAGGGGCCAGTTTGCATTGTGGACATTTCCCTTTCCTTTCCTGATCCCCATTTTGTTGAAGAGATTATTCAGAGAGAGGGGGGAAAATGGAGTGGCACACAGTAATAAGCCCCAAAGAACAGAGTTAGAAAAGGCCAGCTTTTGTCTTTTCCTGTATGCAGCTCCTGGCCTGAGCCAAATTCTCCTCATTCAACCATTCAAATTCCAGATTTTACTCCTGTTCACTTGAGATATGCTTCAGCATTTAAACTACTCTTTCTCTTTCCCAGAGGACACGGAGTGCCCATTTACTCAGACAAGTGCTACATGTAATTTCTTTAGTCCTGTACACCTCCCCAAAGGATCTACAGCAAAGAAAGCCAGAAGCTCAGAAAAACTGAGACAAGGAGTCTTCAGAGTCCTGCATGTCAGGGCACTCGCCCATTGAGTTGCTGTACAGGGCATCAGTTCTGGTAGAGTCTGCAATTATCTTGAGAGGGTTTCTTGTAAGGAACAGAAGGAGGAAATATATATGAAGGTTGAGCTGTCTGGGAGCACAGCAGGCCCAGACTGCCCACCTTCCAGCCATAGCTTTCTCTGGGGAACTGGAGCAGAGACCATCATCCTACCTGCCTCGCTCATCCCCCTGCCACAGCCAAGTTGGATGAGACTCTCACACCCAAAACCTGACACTGCTACATCCTCTTCAACAGACAAGCTGTTTCTACATCAATAGACTTACTACTCATTGGTTTTGAGTGCAATAAGAAAGATACACTGAAGTCAGTACCAAATTGGTGCAAAGCGTTGTTTTGTTTTGATTTTGCAGTATGCTCTGCCCTCATCCAGGCTGGCCTTGGACTTGCTATGTAGCTAAGGGTGACCGTGAACTCCTCATCCTCCTGCCTCTAACTCCTGAGTGCTAGGCTTAGAGTGTGTCAGTATTCTCTGTTTTATGTGGTGCTAAGGATGGAGCCAGGACTTTATGCTTACAAGGCAAGCACTCTGAACTACAACCTCAGGACCCCAACAATGTTTTTGATGGGTCTTTCACAAAAAAACTTTCTTCATTTGGTTCAGGGTTACTGGTCCCTTGTGGATCCCCTCTCTTTCTTTTGCATTTAGCCCCATATTTATGTTTAAAATAAAGCTCCCATACCCTCTCTTAAGGGATTTCTTTCTTTTGCTTCATCATTTTATAAAAGCTAAACTGTTTGTCTAACTCTGTGGGGAGGGAGACCTACGAGGATAGAGTAACTGGCAAGAACCTGTATTTCTAAAAGAAGGACACGCTGAGGTTAACTTGGAAGCTGAACGGTTTTACGTTTATCTCACAATCTTTAGTGCCAAATACTGATTACTCTCGGTAAACTAAATATGCTGCTCTGAATTGATGAATTTCATGAATCTTCTCTTGAGAGGGTGGATGGCTTCATGGTCAGCCTTCTACTGCATAACGGTTCCTCCAATAACGTCTGGACTTGTATTGACGTGACTCACTCACACCCTGTGAACCATTGCTCTTTCACAGAAGTGTGAGCTCCTTGAATCATAGACGTTAGCACAGACATGTTTGACTTTGGTAACATACCTTAAGACTTTATTAATCTACCTTCCTTCATATCTCCTGCAGGCTTTGGCAGTTTTGTACATTTAATTGAAATACACTGGCTTCTATAAAAATTAAAAAGAAAGAACATGCTTGAATCTAAAAGGAATTTCTCATAATCTCTCTAATATGAGCACTTGGACAGTTGACAGTCCCTGCTGCCTTGTGTCCCACAGCATTGTTTGTGAAGCTCTGATCTGGTCTTATCTGACTCAGGACTTGTGTCAGTCAAGCTGTGTGAAATCTCTTGGGCTTCATGTGTGTGGGGAGGAAGGTTGGAGTGCTGGGGGCAGATGGCCCTGTCCAGACTGGAAGCCAAGAGACATCTTCATTATGCATACTTCCCTTGGCATCTGTGCCACCCAGGAAAACTGTCCTGGAAAAACAGCGAGTAGAAGGCCAGTTCCTGTGTTGTGGGATTTGTGTCTGGACAAGAACTTGCCAAGTCTGTTCCATCCATCTGCCCAGGCCCACTGACTTATGTGGCTTCATAAGTAACTTAACCCTAACAAACCGCCGGGTGAGCCAAATACCACTGAGTTCCTCTGTGAGGCAAATCACGTTATCCTTGGAAACAAATGATGCATTTTAAGAGTAACATATGCAGGCCCTGGCCTCATTCTTCTGGCATCCTGTTAGAAGCCAAAAGTGATTCCTGCTAGGACAAGGGGTGGCCCTACTAGGAGTAGGTGAAAAGCTCAGATAATCCTCGTTCCCTACACAGTCATTCCAGTAATTCTTTCCTTATTGACCTTCATGGGAGAGACCAGGTTGTTCTTGGATAGCAGAGCAGGGTTGCAAACACACTCCCACTTCACTGAGAAGTGATGGAAATGTGCTACCTTCCCTGTGAATATGCCACGAACCCACCCACATACTCGCAGAGACATGCAGATGGACTTACTCCAATAGAATTCAGGTCAGCAATTTAAGTTGGTTTTCTAGACACGAGGTGAAAGTTCCATTTTTTAAAGTCTTTTCACTCCCATATATGTTATTTTTAAAAGAGGGATGCTGTTTATCACCCCATGGATGAAGGATTGTTGAGAAATGATCCTGCTGAGAAATCCCGTACTCACCCCTCTAAGTCAAAGCTCTTGGGACCATCTGCCACACGAGAAGGGCAACTGAGTCCCACTTATGTACCAACTAATTCCCATGACCTCCGGGGTGAGGCTGTGAGTTCCTTGGAGTCCATGTGATCTGAACTATGGTCCTCAGCCACTTCCTACCTCATGTGGCAAGCTCATTGGTTAGTATGAAAGGCCACCCAGAGGCCTTTGCTGCATTACTAAAGTTAGGGACTTCAATAAGAACATCAATTCCTCATCTCCTTTATCCGTCCAGGAGATTCCTGCTGAGGCTAATCTGGAGGAAGGTGGGAGCTGAGACACAGCCCTCCTTTGAAGTTCATAAAATTTCAAAAGCTTTCTTTTAGGAAAAGGGGATAGGAGGGAATGTTCTATACTATAAATATAAAATCATGCACAAAACTTAATATTTTATTTAATATTAAGAGAAATAATAATTTTAAGCACAATATTAATTTTAAAGAACTGAAAAATACCACAAATATTATAAAACACAAGAAAAAAAAGCTATCTTAATCACATCTATAAAGTTTCCCCCTCAAGTTTCAGTTATAAAGTTTTGACTGACTTATCATTTAACAATGGTTCATATTATTTTCCATAGAAGCACAAAAAATGGTAGTGAATTTGGATGGTCTATGGTGGATCATCATTTGCCCGCAGTGTTGAGTGTTGCAAAGTTAAATTCACATGACAAACTTGGTATTGGGGAGGTGTCATGACTCAGGTTTGTTGTAGGGCTCACTTCCTGAGCAAGCTCCAACAGAGTAGGGCATTTCTAGCTATCTTGTTGAGTGGCTAATTTTTTATGCTCTTCGGTTGATACCACTAATTACCAATGTGCTAGTTTCCATGGAGTACTTGAAGACTGGAACTCTTAAAAAGCCATCGTCCACATGAGTATCTTGCATCACATTCACAAGAAAATTAAACCTTTCTCTAATGCGCTTCTCTAACTCCTTTCTCTTTAAGAGATCAACCAGTCTAAAAGCTGACTCATTTCAATGGGAAAATTTGTTGATTTTTTTTTTCCTCTGACAAGACTTGAAATAAAAACTTGCATTGCAATTTTATTTTGGGTGGGAGATATTTTATCAGATTCACAGAACTATGTCAGCATAATTCCATTGTGTAGTCCACGTATAGTTATATACACTGCTTACAAAGCAAAGTCTTGGCAGAAGAGATTTTAATTTTTGAATAGGTAGCGCTGAAAATTGAATCCTCAGTTCTCAGACCTTATGCAAATGATCATGGGAAATACAATTTTACAGAAACTTCTGGTCTTGTACCTTTCACACTTTGTTTTTCCTTTGCCAGCTCGACTGAGAAACAGAAGATGAGAATTTTCTGGCTTCATGCTTTGATACACAAATAGAGTTGCCATATAGTCAATTCTAACTATTACAAGGCAGGGCAGTGCTTAAAAACTTAACTGGGTAAAATCTGTGCATTAAGCATTTTCCACTAAAGCCACACCTATACTTCCTCAAATTAATTCCTTAGCTCAATGCTAGAATTACTTATTGGTACTTCGGTGATGGCTGAAAGCAGGGGAAACTGTTAACATTACCTTACTTCTGTGAATCTACTGCTAGAGCTGATTCCAGATGTTGCTTCTCAGAGCTCATTAACTATAAATTCACTGATATATGAAATCTTCAAAGTAAATCCATGTAGATAACTGTCATATCCGTGGGCTAGAACAACTGGAGAAGTACAGTCAGGATACAAGCAATACAGGGGATATACGCCCATGGAGAGGTTTTTTTGAAAATAACTAAAACAATGAATAAAAGAAATCCTGTTTGTGATTACCATGACCCAACAACGCTAAACAATGTCAATGGTCAAACTATCTCTTTTCTCCAAAAATTTTCACTAGTTTAAGTTCCAAATGATTGCAACAGTAGGTATTAAATTTTAATAATATGTGTGTGAGTCTCAACTTAGCGAAGCTTTTATGATGTTCTTTCATATTGTATTCTGTTGCATCTAGAAATGTACTTGTGTAGAACTGTGCACCCAAACATGCTCAGCAACACAGAGTCATAGACGTAAACATAACAACAAATATATGTCTGCACCTAAAGGGTTAATGACCATTCAAAACTCATGCAAATGTTAAAGAACCATCTTGACCTTTATACCTGTTTGTCCTCACCTTGCCCATCACCAGTCTTTGCAAGGGCTCTGTTTTTCTGATGCCTCAAGCCAAACCCCTTGGGGCCTTTGACTTCATTGTCTTAACAATACTCCACAATGACTGCACTAGATATTGTTGACCTTACATGCTAAAGATACTCAGAATTCAACTTCCACAACCCTACACCCCCACATCATCTTACATCATCTCACCTGGACCACTTGGATGGAATCTGCTCCGAACTTTTTGTACCTACCAGGCCTTGTACTTAGCAGCCCGAAACATCTATAAAACACATCCATTCTGACACTCTTCTCCAGGGGGAATTATTGGCTACTGATGGATGCTGGGAGTCATTGTCTTCAGTGTGTACCCATTGGTGAACCCACCAGCCTTTGCTCCTGCATATCTATAGCCTCAAAGATGACCGTGGTGAACCTTAGTGACTCACCAAACAAAAAGGAATCAAAGTGGAAACAAGACTTGTGGGGAAGAGATAGGGTTGAAAATGGTGGCAGTGAGCTAAAAGAATGTGGGTAAGCATACATTCTGTATGTGGGTGAAATGTCAAAAAAATAAATCTTATCAACTAAAAATAGACAAGAAGGGCATACGTTTGGTATATGTTCCTTATCTGTTTGAAACATTCTATTGACTCTCCACTTTTCTTTGAAGTGTTAGTCCATGGTTCACAGGCAGGGTGCCCTGGATCCTTCTACAGTTTTACTTAATTAATAAAAGTTGAACAAATTAGGGGGGAAAATGGAACTTAAAACGTATGTATCACTAATACTATTCCAAAGAACCCATCCTCAGAGGTAATCACAAATGGAATCTCAACTTCACACACATTCCTCCTATGTTGTTTATAACATCCATAGTAACTGACATGGAGGGAATGTTGCATGACATAACCTGCGTCCATTTAATGACACAAGATTACGGAAACATGTCATGCTCATGCATGGTGGTTTGGGATTTGAACTCTGGACCTCTCGATTTCATAGTAAGTACTCTCACACTATAAGCCAGCTCTTTAAGCCATAGGTAAAATATTTTTTTTAAATCTGTAGTGATATAAAATTTGTAAAAATGCTAACTGAAAAATAATTTGATCATGCAGTATAATCTAGTCTTAACAAATGTATGCACATGCATACACATGTGCTCTCTCTTCATACACAGGTGAACACACACAGAAACACACATGTATAAAACAAATGTCAAAAAAACACAAAGAAAAATGAAATTTACTGCAGAACAGTCCATTTGCTTGATGGTTGTTATCTTTATTTTTACTTTCTTATTTTCTATATTTCTTCTGTTGTGTATTTGTTTCAATATCAGATAGTTGAAAAGGTTAAACTTTTATCTTCAGACTGCTAATTAAATGAACATACAGTTAAGTTCACATGAAAAGTATGGTGGCACATGGCTGTAGCCCAGCACATGTAAGGCTGAAGCAATAGGACTGCAAACCTGAGATCTACTTAAACAGTTGTATATACTACAACAGTGTATACTATGACCAGTACACATTTCCAAACCAAGGAGAGTTTATAATTTTCCCCACATTAAGTCCCAAAGTTTATAAGAGCCCATTTACTTTAAGATTCATCTGTTTATTCATTTATTTATGTAGTGTGTATACGTTTTTGCCTCTCTGAGTTTAGGTGTATCATGTAAAAGCAGGAGCCTCCAGATGTTAGAATGGAGAGTCAGAACTCCTGAAACTGGAGTTACAGGAGTTTGTGAGTCACCATGTCAGTGACGGGAACTAAGCCTCTGAAAGGGCTGTAAATGCTCTTAACCACTGAGCTATGTCTCAGACCCCCAAATCCATCTACAGTAGGAGTATAAGTGGCTTTGTGTATTTTAACCATTTAATATATATATTAAATATATAGCTAATTTATAAATTTATTGTGTTAATTTATACTTATAACTATATGTGTATATTATAATACATATAATTTATAATTATACGTATATGTATAAATATAATTACACACAGATGTGCATGTGTGTGTGCACACACACATACACACACACACACACACACACACACACACACACACACACATATATATATATATATATATATATATATATATATATATATATATATA
>JANHMN010000001.1:157197286-157219623 GCA_030674055.1 Rhabdomys pumilio
TATATATATATATATATATATATATATATATATATATATATATATATGTATATATCCAAAACCACTGAACTGTTCATGGCTCTGGAGCAAACTGAAAGGACCAATGTGTCTTCCTAGAATTCTGCCCAAAGCAAGAAAAATGTGATTACAGATTGAGGTAAATCAGACAGGATAACATAACCCAGAAGTTTCAAGGTCACAAATGCCTGTCGTCTCTCGTTCAGAGAATTTTAAAGGGGGTAGTGGTTTACACCGAGCAAGGCTGTGCTGACAAGGCTCTGCTGAACTGCTCAATGAAAAGGAAAAGGAGAACCATGTTATTGCACTTGAACTATGATGTCATTTGGAATGCATTCTGCCAGCCTTGGGAAGCAGGAAACTCAACAAGCAGAGCTGGGTGCTCCCTCATCTGCATGCACACACATGTCCTGACTCTTTTTATCCTCACCACAGGAGGATCTAGAAGGAGAAAGGAAAGAGGGATACGGGGGTTAAAAAACATTGCTAAAATATATAACTGTTAAATTGCAGAGCTGGCTTTCAAACTCAGGCATTGAATACTATGGTCCCCTCCTTCTTAATCTCACTCCCTGAGCACAAAAGAAAGAGAGACTCCTCGGGAACTGCAAAATGCATTCCTTGTGATCTGAGGGATTTTTTTTAAGTGAGGGAGGAGTTACATTTTGTTTGTAGAAGGCTTTGATGGTGTGCATGTGATGCATGTGTGCCTGTGTTTGTGTATGTGTATGTGTGTTTGTGCATGTGTTTGTGTGTCTGTATATGTGTGTGCATGTGTTTGTGTGTGTTTGTGTGTATGTGTGTGTGTGTGTGTGTGTGTGTGTGTGTGTGCATGTTTGTGTGTGAAGTAGGATATTTGCTAAAGCAATCATTCTTCCATTCTTCCGTTGCAGTTAGGCTGAAGTACCTTCCTCCTGGCAGGAATAAGCCCGCAAATGAAACAAGGAGGCACAATTGTTCTCCTCTGTGAACCGCTTGAAGGGCAGACAATCCCTGGTCCATCCATTACTACATAAATAATTAAATACCCAGAGCCTGCAGCCAACCCAGGCTGGGCACTCGGTGAAGCAATTCACATTAAATATTGGTGAGCAACACACTTGGTCAGTCATTAGCTCCTCCTAGTGGCTTCTTTGGCCCTTGGTCAGGAGACAGCTAAGGTGTTGTAATCTTAGAGGAAGCCCAAAGTTTCTTCTGCAGTGGTAACCTTCTCCATCTCTCAAGCCATGGGACCTAGTCACACCATGGAAAAGACCACATCCCTGAGCACCAAAACTGATTATGTCAACAAACTCATTTCCCAGAGCCATAACAGAGCCCTGACCCTTCTACTCCTGTGGCAATTATAAGTCTGTCAACCCAGATGCCTAAGTCCATCTAGAAAGGAAGCCCAACCACAATTAAGTTCTCTGTTGGAGATAATTAGAACTTCAAATGGTAGAACAAAACAAGTGATATATGGTGACCTTCGGGGTCCTTCAGTTACACTGTGCTCCTGCCTGTGAAAGGAAAAGCAAGTGCCACAGGAAAGTTTAATCACTTCAAATACAGTAACCAGCCCAGAACTCTGTGGTGAGGAGAGGGGAAGCAGGAATGAAGTAAGAGAGACTGGCTACTTCTAATTTCTCCATTCAACACCCCCCCCCCCCAACTCATCTTTTCTATGGAAAAGTCCCAAGCCACACCATCTATACCTGCCATGGATTTGGCCAAGTTTAGTATTTAGGTCTCCAAGGACATCTTGGCAACTCAGATGGAGGTGAGATGGTCTGAGTCCCACATAGAGGATAAGCATCACTAGCGAACTAAAAAGGATACCCTTGGGCAAACCTAAAGCCTACCCCCAGGTAACTAGGACAGTGGCAGATTGGCAAATCCAAAGGGCAATGCAGTCAAACTTAGGGAGACCTCTATGTTCTTTCTGGATCCTAGGCCACTCTCTGTCACCCAGGCTGGCTTGTCAGGTCTCAGTCTTTCCAGTCCACGTGTGATCACAGTTAGCTCTAAGACCTGTAATCAACCCCACACTTACATAGATTTTTATTATTGATGCCACTGGGCATTAAAATTCTACCTCTTTCTTACAGTGGAAGTGACATAAATCAGTTGCAAAAGGTATTTCACAGGGCTACACACTCAGCAATGCTTAGGACACAAGTGTTCCCACCACAACACACACACACACACACACACACACACACACACACACACATGCACAAACAGCCTGGATTGCTCAAAAATGCTTTAGGCCCTCCAAAACCAGCAACCATGCAAGACCCACTTCGCTGTGGAGATGGAAAAAAAACAAAACTCTAGGGATGCTGTAATCAGTAATAAATCTAGGTTAAATCTTAGCTTTGCCCTTGAGCAGGGTTCCCGTAAGCAAATCTGGTGACATCTGTTAGTTCCAGTGCAAAGTAGGGCCACTGTCACTGGATTTACAAGTCTGCCTATGGGAAGGAGATGCTGCTATGTATTAACTGCTTAACAGAGCCTGGTACCAAGTAAACCCCTTCAAATGCCCAGTGCGTGCCTCTTTCCTCTTCCTGGCAAGGGACTGCTCCAGTGAATCTGGAGTACAGGAAGTAGTAGGGAGGGTGCGGGTAGAGGTGTGTGTGTGCTCTAAGAGAATGTGAACATTCTAGAATGTTCTTTTCCTTCTGTCTACTGCTTTGGGATTGCCTGGTGAGATTTGTTCACCATGCCCCCAGCAACCACATCTATGGGTATCTAAACATCCTTGGGCTTTACAGACAGATCATTGTCCCCAGAATGAGCCAGGCTGTCATACTCCTAGACCGTCTCCTCCATCTAGCTTGTGTGTTTTTTTTCAAAACCTCTGACTCCTCCCTAGGTTCCAACAATGTGTCCTTACTCACACAGGCAATTATCCTAGAAATATTTATGGTGAGCCAATCGCCCTGGGATATGAGGGTGAGCAGAACATTCTCAGCTCTGCCTTCATGGGGAGCCTGTTCTTGAGGAGGAGACAGACAGGAGAATAAAGCAGGCACACCATGCTTTAATTATAACCTGTGACCCTTGAGCAACAGTTATGACAGGGCTCCAGTAGACAACAGAGGTGTCAGTATTGGGGGTGGCTCATCACACAGCGTGTGCTGATCAATTGGGAATTTTTGGAAAGGAAGTATTAGGTCAAAGAAACAGAAACGGCAGCTAGGAGGATGCACAGATCCTCAATGGGATCCTTGTAAGGGAAGCGAGCAGGGAGGCGTGTGAAGGGCACCCCATCACTTTCTTCTCTAGATTCTCTCCCACTCCCACAGCGCTGAGCTCCTGACCAAGGACTGAAACACGGACACAATCCTGTGTGGCTTCCTCCCTTGGCTTTCTCCAGCAGCTTACATTTTGTTAGTTGGTTTTAGATTTTTTTCTCTGTATGTGTCAAAGTCATTTCATTAGACATATTCCCACATCTCTTCCCTGCTCACACCCTCCCTCCCTGGAATCATCTGCGTCGCTCACAGTTTCTGTTGTTCTGCCGGTCTCAGATGCTCCCATGGCTGGCCTGGGTGACAAGATCCCAAGCCTGCCTCAGCATACTGGCTTTCCATAGGGTCTTTACCCGGGTTAGATACTTCACACTCTGCAGGGTATGAAATGCTTCTGCTGGCCGTGCCTCCCCTGGACATTGCACTGCAGTCACCTGAGATCACAGAGTCACATGCTTCTGGTGGCCACCGGGCCAGCAAAACCAGTTCCAGCATTTTCTCCTGAAGGCTAACATTGAGGTCCCCACCCCCACCCCTACCCTCACCCACAGCTGATGCTCTTTCTGGAGGGCACCACAAGTTCTCTTGGCACATTTTTTCCACCTTCCTCCCCCCCCCCCCCACTCCTACTCGCTCTCCTCAACCCCACGCAGATCTTGTGCTGATTGACTAACGTCACTGGCTTATGTACCAGGGAATCAATCAGAAGATGCCTTCCCACGCAGAGCAAAGCTCTTGCCTTCCCTCCAGCAGGCGGTTGCCTCTGACATTTCTTGCATGCCCAGACTGAGCTTTCGGAAGCCTCACCCCCTCCTGTCACTCTGGGCCAGCCAGTGGTTCTCCACCTGTGGGTCATGACCATCAGAAAACAAACAGATATTTCTGATGGTCTTAGGAACTGAGAGACTGTTCGGCAGCAAAATTGCAGTTTTGAGGTAGCGATCAAAATAAATTTATGTTTGAGGTGCTGTTTTAGAAGCTGGGTACTCACGGACCCAGCAGTGGCTGCTTAGTACCAACCAGCAGTCAACACAGGCCTTGCTGACTCTCCTCTGCACCCTCTGCTGAGTACAGATTTATTCCTGCTGGCTCTTTCTCCCTTGTTTGAATGGGATCCAGTTAGGAAGGGCTCCTTGAAGCCCTAGGTTCCAGCAGCTCACCCCTTGCAGCCTTCCGGATAAAGGATGTTGGCCCAGCTTCGCAGTCTTTGGTTCACAAAAAGAAATCCGTTCACCGATGTCTTTACCCAGCCCACTCAAAGAGCCCTCTGTGCAGACGGTGCCTGCTGGCCTGGGCACTGTCCTAATTTGATTTCTCAGAAGTTTCTCTTTCTGCCAGAGTGTGATGGGGCTCAAGGACTAGGGGAATTGATAAATGGATTGCATTTGAACCTTAATAAAGGATTTTTTTTTTTTTGCCTTCTTTGAAGCCAAATCCTTCCTCTGCAGTCTAGAAAGAAAAGCATTCCACTTTTGCTGTCTCTTCCCACACAGATGTTCCCTTCTCATGTTTCTGGTTCCATTCCAGGTAGCTTAGCTAGAGGAAGAAACCACCGTTCCTTTTTAGCTCCCCCACCCCCAGGATCGACCATCTAAGAAATACCGAGAATGGCAAAGAATTCAATTTACAAATCATTCTTATCCAGGAATCAAGAGCTAATACCTGTTCACACATCAAAGTATTTCCTTACAGTTTTTTGCCTTATAGATGCAAAGAATAACCAACCACCTGTGCTACTTGATCTCTCTCTCTCTCTCTTTCTCTCTCTCTCTCTCTCCCTTCCCTCCCTCATCCCTCCCTCTCTCCCTCCTCTCTATATGTTAAAAGAGCATCACTTGACACATCTTACAGCCTGCTCTGATTTCATAGTTTATGAATCTTCAAGTCAGGATTACTCTTTGATCCAGCTGTTGCCCTTTAGAATAGACAAGTACATCCAAACACATGTTAGGGTGTTCACTACCACAGCCATCATATTTAGCTGTCTTTACGTTAAAGACTATTTAGAGCCCAAAGTGTAAGTGATAGCACAGAGAAACTGTAAGATAAACATGGAATATAACACCATGAAAACATTAAAAGTTATAAATACACCTGCGCTCGATGCAAATATGTGCATAGAATCTTGTTTAAAAATGCATCATGCTAAGGGGAAAAAAAAGCAGACCCAGAAACATGAGTGGTACTTGCGATCTCTTTTATAAGGAACTGGTTTTAAAATTATATTTAGGTATGTGTGTTTACAAATGTTTATGTGGGTTATGAAACTATAAAGGGGGTCAGTAGAGGGGAGGAAGAGACATTAGGGGTGATGAAAAGTGGAATACATAATGGATTCTGTGTAGAAGGGAGGACTAACAGGAAGGAAGGGACCAGCCTGAGGGAAAAGCCAGGTGCAAAGGGCTGATGGCAGTAAGGACATGAATGAACAAAAACAAAACATGGGCATGCCACAGTGGAACCCATTCATTAAAATAATGACAAAAAAAAATCAAAAATAAAAGACCACAAATTGATATATTTACTAGGCTGTATGTATGTCTGTATCTTGTCTTTGAGAGAAAGTTCTGAGTATTAATTTTACTTATCTATGGACAAATGTTTTAAGAGTATGGTGTGTTTATAGCCCGGTTAGCTTAGTGCTTTAACAATCATCATTAAATTTGTGTGAAAAGAAAGAAGGAGACCACTGGGGATCATCCCCTCCCTCTCCCCAAATTCTTATTTTTCTCAAAACTAGCAATTCCTGGCTGGGTGTTACAGTATGTTTAACTACGTTTTATCTCAACTCTCTGATTTTATACTGAGGGGGTGAGGGAGTGTGGCATAGAAACGAGAACTACCTGACTAATTTAGAGACAAGTCTAGACTAGAATCCCAAGTCCTCAGTTTCAAAAGTCTAAAACCTCATCTCACTTCATGGATATCATAAATCTAGAAACACATTAGAACAACGGTTTAGAGTGTGTGTGTGTGTGTGTGTGTGTGTGTGTGTGTGTGTGTGTAATAGACACATATGTACACTTGGTATCTTACACTGCTGTTTCTAAAGGGCAGTTGAGCTATACATTTACACATCAGTACTATCTAACCCCTCGGGATTTACTCCAACATGTACTCTAACCTCATCTCAGCTTTCTCTGTGGCCCCTGAGTGGGGACCCCATTCAATAACAATAGTGCATTCATATGACATTATGAAGAATGCAGATTCTGGGGACTCCTCGAGGTACATACAACTCTAGGGACCCGACCTAGTCTACCATGCTTGAAATGGTTCTCCAGGTAACTGATACTTGCTTCACCTAAACACTTCAGCAGAACCAGCAAGCAAAATCAGGACAAGACAAACCAAGAGGAAAGTTCCAATGGTCTTAGTATCCATTTCTTTCCTTTCTGTGCCTGCCTTCCCCTCTACCTCATCTTCTAAAAGTTAACCTAGGAAATTGTTAAGAACCTGAATTTCAAGATCAGATGGCCCGCACTCGCAACCAATTAGTTCACATGTTAAGTCTATGAATTTACATGACCTACCTAACATCTTTGTTTCTATTTCTCCATTTACAAAGTGAGCTACATGCCAGCTCTACCCTGTTGGCATTACTATTTAGAGGGTTTTGATTCTGGTGAGCTTAATGGTCTCTATCAGATATCTCAGTTATTGTCCCCAATTTCTATGTTGCCTTTTGTCTCATCAGATATGTTTCATTTATGCCCCATTGTCTACAGATCCGACAGTGGGATTCCCAAGTTCTACAGGTTCGTAATAATTGTCTTATATTCTAGTCTTTATTGACGGATAATTTTCATAAGTTATGTTTTCTGAAAAGCATTCTTTGTCCTGGAGCAATACTTGTGAATATGACTTTATTATAAACATTGCCTTTGTACATTGCTATGGTTTGGGTCTAAAGTATTCCCCCAAAGCACACGTGTTAAAGATTAAGTTCCCTGCATACTGTTATTTCGTGGTGGAAAAAGGTTTAAGCAATAGGGTCCATGGAAAGTCTACTGATCATTGGAAGTGTGAACCCAAAGGGGATATTTTGACCCTAACTACTTCCTCTCTTTCTTATTCTTCCCTGGATCTGAGGTGAGTTTCTTGATCTGCCACATTCTCCGGCTATGACACACTCCCTGTCACAAGTCAAAAGCAGTAGACCCACCAATCAGTATAATCAACAAAGAACCGAGTCCTCCAAAACTATGGGCCAAAATAAACACTCTATAAGTTGACTTATCACAAGTATTTGTTATTCTAATCGAGAAGAGGCTAGCACAGAGATATTATCAAGCTAAGATGAAATCACACAATGTAAGGATAGGCTCTATAGAAAGACAAGGGCTCTTCTAAGAAGAGGAACATTCAGACACAGAAATACACAAGAAGGTCATGTGACATGCCGGTAACTATTGGAGTCACACTCTATAAGTCAGTACCAAAGACTGTTGGCAACTGCCGGAAGGTGAGTGTCACAAGGAAGAATCCTCCTTCTTTACCACTTTCAGGCTGAGAACAGTCCTACCAAACACCTTGACTTTGAGCTTCTGTGTGATAGTGTGTGAGTTTTTTTTCCGTACGTGTACACTCAGTTGGTGGCAAATTGTTTCACCCACTCTAGAAAACTGATATACAAATGGCTTGACATTATAAAATAAACAGATGCTGATACTTCAAAAATGAGAATTTAGGGTCAGGTAATGTTCAGGGAGAAACAATCTTCTGCAGGCAGGAAGAACTCTCAAGTGTATCGTGGTTTCATCCATCAGAGTAAAGTGATTAGTGATAATCACTGCAATTGCATGTTGTTGCATAAAAGTTAACTTTCAAGTGTTAGGTTATCTTTGGGAGAGCGAAACCATTGTGGAAATACTTCTCTCCAAATCTGAAAGCCAAATACACCAAAGCACTAAGAGAATAATTTTATTTCTCCAAATATTTTCTTCCCAGTACATAAAATACCCTCATAATTTAAGTTCAAGTGCATAGGCCTTTGCAAACAACTGAACGGTTACTTATTTTGCTTCCACAGATAACTGGGCTGTAAAAAGTGCTTTTAGAGGACTAATTAAATCAACGGTATGGAGGACTAAATTGTTGGCTAACGTTTTGTGAAAATAATATGAGTTAAAAAAAATGCCTCTTGAAGAAAAATTTAATGGGGTACATTGTTATTCTTTCAAAAGACCAGAAATCAATTTCAAGTGTTGTCCTGTTTTTTTTTTTTTTTTTTTTTTTACAAATCTAATATCTGTGGAACTTTAGTTATTATTATTATTATTGAATAAAAATTAAACAAAAATATTGTCCCTGAACACATCAGGTTAAACAGAACACATGCATCTTTGAGGCCATGCAAATCACAAAGTATAAACACCACTGTGACAGGACTTCATACGTCAAGCTTTCATTTTAGGAATTCAGCTGATGGCAGAAATGTCTGCCCTGCTTTAGTTTCAAGAAATCCTTACCAATGATCAATGGAAGCCTAATCAGTGGGTCTGAATTTCACATGAGTTGAAACCACAATAACAACTCACCACAGGCTATTCAGTCAAATATGCTTTACTCTAAATGTGTTCAGTTCTCAGAGCTAAACCATTTTTGTCCTATTTCAAAACTTAGGAAGATCATAGTGCAGAAGACAACCACAGCTAGAAATTACGAGCTATGGGAACGTGAAAAATCATAATTATTTATTCTAGAAAAGGTAATTAGTTGGCAGATGCCCTGCCCTAATTAAAACACTCTGTCAATTACTTGGTCCCATTTATCAAGATCTCCAACTTCTCCAGATCATTTTGTTGCTCAAATTATTATGTACAGGGATATTTTTCCACTCCCTTCATTAGACTAATATGCTTCTCCTCTTGTATACTTAGAAATGATAGTCGTATCTGGTTCCACTACCTAACACCTCTCCGGGCACTTTCCCATGAGAGGAAAATACTTGAGACATCTTTCAAGATCATCCCACTTTAATTATAGCAAGTTTAAAAATATTAAATAACAATCATATACAGTCACCAAAATAAAGAGTGAAGAAAAATGAAGGTCAGAAAGAGAGATTCATGTTGAAGAAGTATTTGTTATTGGAAGACTTATTGGGAGTTAAAAATAAAAGCACCACCCACATTGTTACAGGTCTTGTGGAAAGGTGTAATAGAACTCCAAGATCGTCTTTAAACTTTAATGCACCAAAAAATAAAATGAGTTTTCAAGATTCTTTCCTACACTGCAATAATGGGAACACTGGCCATGTATGAGGTCCACCAAGGGCAGAGAGGAGACATAGTAGTAATTTATATATTCATTTTACATTATGCTGTGGCATAAAAAGAGGAAGACTAGTTCTGTCTTGATTTATGACTTTGAAAAGGTATGGAGTTGTGGGTTGGTGAAATCACCCTGAGAATACCAGAGTCAAGTTGGGGCATCACAGCTCCAGAGCGAAGGCAGGAGATAAATTGGAAAGAGTTCAGAGACAAACATAGAGAATGATAAAGGAATTAGAAGACATGGCTTATGTGGCAGATTGAAGCTCCAGACGATGCATCCATGAGGATAGCTTGCCAGGGCGATGACTAAGGTGGTAACATGATAAGACTTGAAAAGTATAAACAGCCAACTGGAACACGAGGGAGGCTGGGGTTCGAGGTGCTTGTAACATTTGGAGATGAGTCACAGACAGGCTTTCAAAGATAAGATGGGGTAGTCTGAATGTCAGGAACGACTATACTCACAAAGGACTTAATGTCTTTAGTCAAGTTCTTAGATGAATGCTGCATGATCATTCTTAGATCATCTGATATATCAGAGAAAGGAAGAAAGATAGCTCCTCCCCCCGTGGTAACCATGGTTACAGTGCCTTCCCAGGATCACCATTTTCTGAATATAACCTGCCCAGATAAGTCAAACTAACCAGGATAACTTCATGCAATAATGATGTTGATGTCAAACCTTCCACAAGCTACCTATGTATACTAAATATCTGGCCCTTTTATGTGACCCTGTTTTTTAAGCTATGTAGAACAGCTGACATAAACATCTACAGAAATTCAAGAAGCTATGACATCTTCTTTTTTAATATTTTTGAAGGTTGTTTGGTTCACAATAATACATTGAAACCCTACTCCTCAGTTTTTTCTGGTGTGTGTACGTCGAGAATATCTACAACTCACTGTTTACAAAATTTCAGCATCATGCCTTGGAGGCACTCATCTGGGTTAAAAATGTACATTGCCCACATTCCCTCCCTTACCCTGCTGTGTGTGTGTGTGTGTGTGTGTGTGTGTGTGTGTGTGTGTGTGTAAAACAGACACATATGTACACTTGTTATCTTACACTGCTGTTTCTAAAGGGCAGTTGAAGCTACACACACATGCACACACATGCACAATCATGGAAGCTTGCATGCAGTTTTTTTGTTTGCTTTTTGAGGGGTATTTTTTCATCTTATTGGTTTTCCTATTTTTAGGTTTGTCTGAGCTTTCTTTTTAATTTTTTGTTGAGTTTTTTGTTGTTATTTTGGTTTGGTTTTATTTGTTTGGTTTGGGCAGGGCACACTGTCATATTTTACATGAGTTATGGAAATCAGAACTCAGGTCTTCACAATTGTGCATCAAGGACTTAATTTATTGAGCTATCTCCTCAGTCCAGAAAACCATTTTATTAGGGTTAAAAGGTTAACGCTTGTAGCCATCTCCTTTCTGTGTTAACCATTCAAGGCTTCTATAGCTGTGGGAAAAGAACAATGAAAAAGGACCAAGTGGGTGTGGCAGTAGTCCAATAAAACTTTATTTATAGACACAATGTATCATTTCATAGGCTGTACAAATGTCTTATGTTTTGGCATTTTATTCATTTAAATATGTAAAACATCTTTAGCTCCAAGTGCTTAAAACAATCAACAGGGAGGTGGATTTCCTAAACTAAGAAGCTGAGGAGTATTTGGTTTTATCTTTAGTCACACCATTTACATTATTGGGCTAAACAACTTTAGATCCTAAATGGGACATTAAAACCTATGAATAGAGAGAAAGTCTTTCAGCCGTAACACAATCAATAGAAATGTATGAAAGCAAAGATGAAGGCCCTGAACACAGAAGTATGCCCTTATCAAATAAAATCTCCAGGGGACTTCTGTTAATCAGCTACTGTTACTTCCAAATAATCAAGTGGATTTCCTCAAAATTGTGAACAAGGGGAATAAAAGACCAGCAAATTCTCTACTTACTCTCCACTCTTTTATCAAGTTACATATATATATATATATATATATATATATACAACAACTAAGAAAATGGCACTGCCAGCCAAACCTCCTACCTTTGCGCCACAGAAGAAAACAATTCTACAATCTTAAAACCTTCCTTTTAGGTGTTCAAATCCTACCTGCTTCCTCTCTGCAGGTTGGACAGCTGGCGGGCATTGGTATTTCCATGTGCTTCTGAGTTGCTAGTCTGCTGATGAACAGTTAAGAGCATAAGGCCATTAGAACAGTCAGACTCACAACTGAGGTTCGTTAGCAGTTGAGTTGTTCCTGTAAAGGCTGAAATGTAGGTACTCTTCTTCTGAGCTTTTCATGCAACTGTTCAGATTTCTTCCCTATGAATTCAAGTGTCCATCAAATGGCTACTTTGACCCCTGTGTAAACAAGCTAGAATCTCAAAGCACCATTCAGAGATGGGAAGGTCCTGTGAATGGGATGATTGTTTTAAAACGGATGCTTCCAGCTCAGAGAGTGACTCACAGGGATGACAGCCTAAATGTTTATCTAATGTTGTCTAGTAGAGAAAGGGATGGCTTTGGCTTCTGATGTTGTCAATACACTTGACAGGGAGGAAGCAATACAAATGAATATGCATAGATATTTGTAACTAAATAGGAATGACTGGTTCCTTTCATTCAGTATAGCAAAAACAAGCTGGGGCTTCCCTAGTGCAGCTTTCTCTCAGATTTACGGGGATAGTTTTGTGGTTTTCAATATCTTTTAATAGGCTTGCAGCATCAAAGCTGGCAACGTTTACTAAAGTCAATAAATAATGGCATGATATTATTTAAATGTCTATGTCCCTAAAAGGTGACAAATTCACTGCTTGTGGGGGAAAAATATTTCATGACACAGTCGTGAAAGACAGGAGAAGAACGATACCTGCACCGTGACAGTTGTCAAGCAAGGTGAATTACTAGCATTTTGTAAATCATAGTCGGCAGTAAGAAGTCACAACGAAAGAATATTGTCTCTGCAAAATGAATTGCAGGTTCGATCATTGCTACTAACTTAAAGGTATGGCCCAATACCATCCACTTGGTATGCAGCCAAATGGGAAAATATTGTCAGTTCCACAGCAAACACAAACTAATTTTTAATAAATCTGTATGTTTATAAACAATAAAGTATATTTAGCCATCAGTTCTCTAAGAAAACAAAACAGAGAAAACATACTTTGGAAGGTGTTCTGAAGTTTAAGAACCAACAGAGGGATGAGGGATGTAGTTCAGCCTGTGAAGTGCATGCTTGGTATGCACAAAGCCATAGACTTGATCCTCAGCATGGCTCCATAATTCCAGCATTCAGGAGGTAGAGGCAGGGAGTAAGTTCAAAACCAGTTTGAACTGTACAAGGCTCTATCTCAAATAAAACAAAATAAAATGACAACTAGAATACGTGACCTCGGGACCCTGGATTCACCCAACAAATTTAATCTCAGAAGCTAAGCAGGGTCAGGCCTGGTTGATACTTGGATGGGGCAGCAGTTGATCAGGGGTAGGCCTTGTAAGAACTATTGTAAAAGCAGGGTTTAGTGTAAACTCATAGAATCAGGAGTATGGATGGACTCAGCAAACTTAAGCTTTGTTACTCTCGGTGTGTCCTAGAGTCTCAGTTGCTGTTCTGTTTCTTATGAAGAGACACACTCAGCAAGTGACCCAGTTTTAGAGGGTTAGCCCAGGCTCATCATGGCAGATAGGCAGCATGGTGCTGCAGAAGTAGCTGGAGCTACATCCTGATCTGCAGCCAGAAGGCAGAAGGCAGAGAGAGGGGTGGGAGTTGTGCCTGGCGTGGGTTGAAACCTCAAATCTATCAAGTGACACACTTCTTCCAACAAGGCCACACCCCCTAGTCCTTCTAATCTTTCCCAGACTCTCTTTGGTGGCTAAGTATGCATTTATGAGCCTATTGTGCCATTCTAGATCAAACCACAACACCTAGGTAAGCTGTCTTGCTTTCTTCCCTTTAGGTTAGTTTTTCATCTCTAAATGAGGGTAGTGTCTATTTCACAGGTTTAAAATGAGGAAGCATTGTTTGATATACATAAAAATGTCTAGAATATTTCTTAAGAGTAAAACCTATGAGTATTGATGAATAATAGCTTGAGCTTCTTGACTTGGCTTCTCTTCAAGAGCCAAGGTGATCACAGTAGTCCTAGAAGCCACCTTTAACCCCATCAAAGGCAAGTTCAAGCTCCACCTCAGTCTCTAATCTCAGACAATAACTCCTCCTTCTCTCCAAAATCTGCCTTTCCCAACAGCTCATTCTTTCAGTTTGCTGTGACATCATACTAGTGATAACTAACATTTAAGTGTGAGCTATGCTCTAGATCTAATGCCAAGCTTTTTCCCTAGATCAACTGTTGCCAGATATTTGATCATACTGTAAACACTGAGATTATGTGATTTACTGAAAAAAAATTCTGTTTCTAGTTGTGGTGTGGCTCAGCCCTTAGCATACACCTTTAATCCCTCTGGCTGAAATACAGATACAACCGTAGTACATACTTTTAATCTCAAACAATGAAGATAACAGTTTATAGAAGGAAGCAGCCATGTTTGAAAGTGATGTCTAATTGAGTGG
Source organism: Rhabdomys pumilio (assembly GCA_030674055.1). Lineage (NCBI taxonomy): Eukaryota > Metazoa > Chordata > Mammalia > Rodentia > Muridae > Rhabdomys > Rhabdomys pumilio. Next base: position 157,211,393 of record JANHMN010000001.1, read on the forward strand.
CAAAGTGATGAATCAGAGAAATACTTGACAGAATATGATATGCCCAACTCTCACTAGAAGAGAGAGGAAAGAGAAGCTACTTAAGGGGCAATGCAGAGAGAGAGAGAGAGAGAGAGAGAGAGAGAGAGAGAGAGAGAAGAGGAGAGGAGAGGAGAGGAGAGGAGAGGAGAGGAGAGGAGAGGAGAGGAGAGGAGAGGAGAGGAGAGGAGAGGAGAGGAGAGGAAGAAAGCAATTTTACCAGGACAGTTGGACATACAGAGACAGGTTACAGAGAGAGAACGAGCTAGACACAGTTAAAAACAGAATGAGCCAGAGAATTAGAAGGAGCCAGGGGATCAGAACATGTTGTCAAAGTTAGTATGAGGCCAAGCAGAACATTTCATTCAGAATCTGAAAGAAGGTAATTTGAATCAGTCAGTCTGGAGAGAAGTTTTGAGCCAGAACAAAGTTAACCATCCAACCAGAGTTCAGAGTTAGAAAAGGTGAGCTTATTCAGCAATAATTCTAGGCTTGGATAAGATTGTATGGAGGCTAGAAGCTTTCAGAACTACGCCTAGGTTAGCAAACAGAGACAGTAAGCCTCCGAGGTGACTATTACATCAGGAGAATCAAAAGTACTTTTACTTTCACCACATTTGACTTCATTTGACACTGCAGGGTCTGAGGAAGAGATGCTCTGAAGAATGAATAAATCTCATAGCATCACACAACTACCAAATGACAGACAGGAGGGTAAAAGACCAAGAACCAGGACTGAGCTCTCTACAGGAGATAACCGCCACAATCCTGCCACTGTAAACCTAACTAGGAACCAACACTACATACACTGATGTATTTGAACAAAGGTCTCTGAGACAGTGTGGAGACTCTATATTTCAGTTCCAAACACACTAATAATGAAATGCTGGTGGGAAGATGGGAGTCACATCTACTACTCAATTACTCCCTCTCATCAACTGCACACAGTATTTCCTCTGCCAAGCTCCACAGAATTTTATATAAGTTAGGAGAAATATGTCTTGGGTAGGAGCAATGAAAGGCGTTTTTGTTTCTCGATGGAGATTAAGACTTTTTTCCCATCTTTAAAATCATGTAAATAATCCAGCTCTGTTTCTCAACATGAATGTAAACACCAATCAGAATTGTGTGTGCAGGAGTGTGGGTGGGGATCTTCTATGAAGTATTAAGAGTCTCAAAGAAGGAATGACCTTGATCTCTCCAATTACAGCATCCCTAGTAGCACCCTAGGGTCTATATAAAGAATAAACTTTTCACACTGCTTTTATCAATGAAAGAAATGCTTACTTAATTACTTAGATGACAGAGAGAAAGACACACATGTATTATATACACACATAGGTAGAAACATAGACATGTAGGTACTTAGGTTCATGTTTTAAGTCATAGTTAATTAGCTCTGCAATGAGTCATTTTTAGCTCCCTGATAACTGTTTATCTTCATCAGGTGACATAGGACAGATCCAGCTCCAACTTACTTCCTCCAGTGACTGTCTCAACAGTGGGGACTTGCAAAGCAGGTTGAGCAGTTAGAATTCACAGCACTGGGCTCAGCATCTCTCAGCTTTGGGAAACCTTGTAGTAATTGCCTAATTCCTGGCAAAAGTGACCAACTAGAATCTGTCAGTAACATCAGAAAATAGAAAAAAAAAACTTCCTCTGATATGGAAACTTAAGGGTTCTTTGGAAAGTCAGTTGTGTTGGATAGTGTGTTCGTGGGGCAAACAGGTAAAGGGGTGTTTCTCTGAAGTGGACACAGGTGAAAGGACGTTTTCCTAAAGCAGACACATGAAAACATGTTTCACACAGGTGAAAGGCTAAGGCAGATTCATGAAGGAATGTTTTGTTGAAGCAGATACAGGTGAAAGATGGTCTGCTAAAGCAAGCACATGAAAGGACACTTTTTGGTAAAGGATTCTTTTCTAATAACATGCATGTATTGGTCTGCCGTACATTTTGTAGTTGAGCGCCATTTGTTGGGACTCCATAGATAGAAATGCACCAAAAACACTTCTGGTAGTAGGCTGCAGCTTTTTTGCTGCTTCCACTGACTGGAGCTGATTGGCAGAGTGACATCAGCTGAGACAGACTCACATGCTGAGGCAAGACCCTCCCTTAGTGATGTTTGGAGGGAGTATAAAAGGGACTCTATGAACAGTGACAGAGGATGGGCTTGGGTTGCTCACAGAGGTATCTGGGCCATGCTTGTTGGTCTCTCATGTTCACTGTTCTTTGCTTCACTGAGAGGCACAGCCAAGAACTTCGCCTGGCATCCCTCCTGGTCCCTCCTGCTGACTTGTGCCGATTTGGCTGAGGCTTGGCTATGTCTGCAAGTAGTGCCAACACTACTGATTTGTGTTTGTTATCCCAACTCTACCATACTGGACTGCTGGTATATCCATGAAGTGTTTGGAAGTGGCTTGAGCTGTTGTTTCTGACCTGTGAAATGAACTGCTTATTTCCTGACAACACAAATGAGATTTGCTCCAAAGAACCATTTCTAAACAGGTCCACTTCCCCAGTATCCTTTCTTTTCCACTACCTCTACTGGGTAGTGGGCTAGAAGGGAGGTTAAAGCATTTAAAAACCTTCATTAAAAGTAGGCATTGAAAAAAAATAGTTATATTCCCTTCCAAAAATAATAAGAATTAAGGAGAAAAGGATTCGAGCAGTATTTAGAAGGGCACAAAAATGGTATACATAGACTAAGTAAGCATGTGTTATGTAGCCTAAAGTCCAAGTGTCAAGTTGAACTCTACATAACAGAAGTGAAAAAAGAAAAATAGATTTCCCTCAAGAGCACACAACCTCCCACCTGGCTGGCTAGTTCAAGGTAAGGGTACTTGCTGCCAAGCTTGACAACCCATTTGTTTTCCTGGACCATGGTGGAAGGGAAGAAAAGACTCTTGAGAGATGTTACCTGACCTCCACACACCTACTGTGGCACAGCCAAACACTTGCACACACAAAGTAAATGAATAAATAAACAAGTAAATATAATAAAATTTTTAACAAGAGTCCATGGCCTCAGGCTAAGATGTCTGAGATTTGCTCTGATGGACCCTCCCACCTTGTGTGTGTATTATATATATATATATATAAATATATATACATATATATTATTATTCACACATAATTTATAACATAATGTATATTGATATGTTTTATGCATAACAAGATATTAATACACATTATATATTATATAATATAACTATATTAATAAGTATGTATTTTATATATTATTTAAAATTATATATTATATACTTATATATAATTTATTTTGGGGGGGTTAAAGAGGTTGTAAACAGACACACACAAACACATACACACAAACACACACATGTACACACAAAATGCTGAGCCATCTTGTCTGCCTAAAAACCCTTATGAATGAAGACTAGGCTGGGCTATATCCAGTACTGTTCCAGTTCTGCTAGTACTTGGAGAACAAACCACCTTTTGCTAGTGTTGGCTGATTGATCCCTACAGTGGAACACATAGGTATCTGAACCATGCGAATACTGGTTTTACTTAATTCTATAGCATTCTGCATGAGACAAGTGGTCAATCTTCACAGAAAGAAAAATAACCAGAATGGTTTGCATTTGAGGCAGGCAAGTAGCTAGAACTTGAGAGAAGATGACTAGAACAAGTGGCTATGGATGAGTGAGCACCATTTGGAAGCACGCCCAGTCATTGAAACATTAACATGCTGCGCTTCTGACCATTTTTTTTCTAATCTCTGCATTTTCAGATTCTGAGGCAATCGTTCCTTAAACCTTCTTGGGATAAGTGAACACTGTAAAATCCTCCTGATTGCAGATTGAGCTGCAGTTCTGAAATGCTTTCTCAAGCATGAGCTACATGACAGGTAAAGTCAAAACACAAAGTTAAGAAATTGCAGGTCCCTCTCCTCCTCCTCCTTCCTTACCCAAATACTGACGTGCCCAGACCACTCAGACGACTTCACACCAGGCGCCCAGCTTTCCTGTTCTGTTCTTCTCCCTTGTCATTCACTCATTTGCTTATGACACATCATGGTGGGTTTGATTTTAAAATTAATTCCCCTGCTAATGTTCAGATGCATGGCTGAGTATTTGTCTCTGAAATTGACTACATGGGGCGGAGCTGGGAGGGAAGGGGGAATACAATTGAAAAATAACAAATCTGGTATTTCTAAACTGTCATCACACTAGGTTTGTATGGGTTCGCTTTCAATCCAATAAACTAGATCTAGTTTATGAATGAATCCTTTTTGTAAAGATAAGCAACAGTTTTATATTTCCAGCAGGTTAAACTCTTAAGAAGATTCATATGTCTTTAATTCTGTTAGAAAAATTGCCTGTGCTAGAAGGACCTTGAAGAGGGGGGTTCCTGTGACTGACGTATTTGGAGTGGACAGCACCTCACTTAATCTTTTCACATCCTCTCTAAGGATGGTGTCATTAGCTTGGTTTAATAGGTTGATAAGACTATTCAGGCATAGACTGGTCAGACAAACCTATGCACAAGTCCCATATAGCACCTAGAGAAGCCATGCCTTCCTGTCTCTCTACTTTGTACCTGTGGGATCAGGGTCGGGGAGGCAGGCTACCCTAAAGTCTTTCTCACTCCAGTGCTTTGCACACTACTTCACCCCTGGCCTTCCCATACTTCCAGCTTAGCAGAGATCTGAGACCATGCACGTGCACTCTACCTGCAGCGAAAGCTCTCTCTGTTACCCCTCAGTATATGCTTTCCTTGTGCTTCATAGCCACTGATGTTAGCAAATAAGATCTGGTTGTTTGGTGACATCATTCTTCAGTTAATTGGACTGAAAACGTCAATGGTTTTGAAAAACCATTTTAAATGTTTTTTTTGAAAAACCCATTTTACCCCGAGCATCGATCCAAACACCTAACTACACAGGGTTCAAAGAGCCAATGAGGTCATGAGGGGATGTCGTGGGGTTTACCTCCTATACTTCCCTGGGGTTCTTGATAAGGGTAAGGTGCCACCCTTGAGTTTTATCTCCAAATTTCCCAATCCAGGCACTCACCAATCTGGGTCTCTGGTCAAAGACAGACAGGGTGAGAGCATAAGGTGTAAGGGTTACTGGGATGAAGGCAGAGATGCTGTATTTATACAGAGAGATGTGCAAAGATAACAGACTCCACAAAGTAAAGGGAAATAGGAGTTCAGGAACACTGAATGAAAGTTTCTCCAGAGCACATATTCTTATTCAGACTTGTCAAATGTTCTTCAAGAAAACCTCTGGATGGGTTCTTCCGTGTTTTGTCATAACTTGGATGCTTTATTTTTATAATTAGGAAAAGCACAATCACTTCTCTTTGTGATTTTAGGATACAGGGTACAAGTCACTCAGCTGCTCTGCTCCTGCTTCCTGTTACTCCTTAGAGTTGCCATTCATTGCCCAGCAACTGGTTTCATGAGATATGGATGGAAGTTCTCTTGATTAACCTTCCCAAAGCCTTTTGGGTATTTCAAGATCAAAGCACACCCATTTAAAACAATCAGACAAACAAACAAACGGTACAAACATTTATTTCCTCTTTCTCTGGGTCATTCTGCATGACCAGTATTACATTTGAACAACAAAAATGTGAGCATATTCAGGGGTGTGTCTAACTATGTTATAGAAGCACTCACCTTTCCCATGGTTCATCTGGGCATGAAAATATTTCAAAACTCTTTAGGCATTTCATGTCTGTCAAAAAACACCTTTGTGTTCTACACAGGCATTTATGGACAGATACTGCTGATCGAATAGTTCCTGGGAAGATCATAGTTCCCTGACTAACACATAAAGAACATGGCTTTTTAGCTTAAAAAACAATAAAATTCAGACTAGCAAGGTATCTCATATTGATAGCTATTCGATGTAAATCTGAGAATTCATTGGACACTGTTGTGAGGTATTTAAACAACCCAACAGCAAGCAGGGAAAGAATGTAATCCATCTTCCAAAATAAAATCCTTGTTACCGTGATTAAAGCCATAAAGCACTAATCCGGAGGATGTGCACTTACGAAGAGGTACAGATTACACAAAGGCATGCATGTCTTTCTGTGTTTTATTCCTGTCTTACATTTGGTTCATCTTTAAATAATTTGATAAACATAACAATATCAATGGCTAAACATAATTTTATAAACAAGAAAAAAATAAACCAGGTTGTATTAAATATTAATATGCCATATGCTGCTTTAAAATTACACATAAAAGGTTTTTTTTAATACAAATACACAATTGGATAAAAAGTAAAGATTTAATTCAACTGGGATTTGGGGACACTGCAGCTTTAAATAAACATCTGGATTTTCTCTGAACTAAATGCATTAGTTGGTTTTTAAACCACATACAATGAATATATTTAAATAATTTTCAGGAATATGGAAAACAGAAGGATCTTATAGAAAGACAATTAGAAAGAAATGAGACTGGTTTTTCTTGTGTGTTCTATATGCCAACTCTGAAAGCAATTAAAGAAAAGATTTTTCAAAATATTTTTAGCATTCGTGAAAACATATGGACGTCAGGGTTCACATTTCATGTATTCCCTAGCTCCCCCCCCCCCAAAAAAAAAAAGCCTTCCAGTCTTAGGAAACTGATTTAAGCACTCTAGGCTGCTCAGGGGCTGCAAACTCATCTGTAATGATAAGAATAGCATCTGTCCCATAGATTTATAAAGATTCAAAGAGAATGAACCTGAAAAGTTGACATCAGGTCTTCCTCACTCCAAGTTTATGGTCCCTTCCGGTTGCTCTTATTATCATTTTATTATTATCATGATTGCTTTTCGGGAATTTACTGGGCTTTTTAAAAAGCCAGCATTTCACTTACTGTCAGGCCTCCTCTGATCCTATTTTTAAATCCAGTCAGGATAATGCAAGACGGGTAAACAGACCATTCGGACAATCCATTCGGATCCTCCATGCTGTAGCTGCTAGCAGATAACGTGTTAGGAAGAGAGCGAAGATCCAGAAAGCACGGAAAGAGAGGTGTTCCTAAGTTCAGAATGAATTAGGAAAAGCTGTGCCATGCTGAGACTTCATAATGTTAGTGTAGCGTATACAGACAATGCAAGGGTTTCTCTGCCCAGCATCCTGGATGTTCCCCCTCGTTTACAAAAACTAGAACAAGAAATAGTACAATTGACTTGTTGCTGATGCCCACGCGCACTAAGCACTTAGAACAGCCTGCGGGAGCCTTTGAATCCTTTCCTGGCTGGACTGGTTTTGAGATCCTTAGGGATTAAGCACTCATTGACAGCTAAGCTTGGGAAATGTCTTGAGGGTTACATTTGGTACCAGTTCTTGTTAATAAATGTTAAAATACTTCTCTAGAAAATTGAATACAAATCCTGAGCAGACCAAAATCCAATTCTAAGAACGACGTTCAAGTTGAGGAGGATTTCTGTCTGTTTTAGTGAACAGCATAGGTCGCATTCACTGCAAAGCACATTTAAATATAAAGGCTCCAGGGAGCCTTCAGTACTTCCCTATGTGAATTTTCAGTAGGGGAAAAAAATGGGCCTTTCATGAAAAACAGTCTCAAACTACTCCCTTCCACTTAGAATTCATAATTATGCTTAATCTGCTGCTCCTCCTGGCTTGCTTACAGGTCCTGTTGGCAGGTAGTGAATGAAAGATCATTTTAATGGGGGGTGGGGGTCCCCTGGGAGTGGAGCAAAAGTTTTGAGCATTTACTAGATCACAATGGAGGAACGCCAGCTGTTGTGGGCGGTGAACTCCCCATAGAAGCAGCGGTGCGCATGCGTGGCTTCAAATCTGCAACCTGGGAAAGACAGGCTGAGTGTGCAAAAGATGGCTCAGTGTGGGAATGGGGAGACAGCCAAGCACCCCGCGATCATGTGCTGGCCTGCAACAAAGCCAGACAGGAAAGCCTGAGCCTATACCCAGCATGGGGCATACTCCTGGGTTGCCTTTCCTTTGGCAGAGGTCTACCCCAAGGGGCAGGTGCTAATGAGACCCGAGCAGTGGGAGATGGGACAGGTTGGGCCCCAGCAAAAGGCTCATTCAGAGTTGCCCTGTCTCTGCCACCCACTCAGGATCCGCCAAGCCAGCTTAAGTTACTATCCTCATAGCATACCTAAGGATACGGTTACTCACAGACCCTCCTAGAAATGAAAGAGGCATTTCTCACTGTGTGTGTGTGTGTGTGTGTGTGTGTGTGTGTGTGTGTGTGTGTGT
>JANHMN010000001.1:157219633-157231441 GCA_030674055.1 Rhabdomys pumilio
TGTGTGTGTGTGTGTGTGTGTGTGTGTGTGTGTGTGTGTGTGTGTGTATTCCGTGTTTTGCTGTATTTTGTTGCCTCCGCGTATTCTTTATATTTAAACTAGATTCAAAAGGAAAGCATGCTACCAACTCAAAAGGCAGCTCTTCGTTTTCATCGGAACCATTCACTCATTTGTTCTTTTATATCATTGACTTTTGCATTTGAATAAATACGCTTGAGTATTTGCGGCCTCAGATCATAATGCACCCGTGCCCTTTTAAAGACTGAAGCTGCTGTAAATGAAATCCCTTCAGCTAGTTTGCAGAAAGACGCTCATCCTCGGGCTGACAGCTCTGTGCAAACACTTCAGACGGTGCCTTATACTTTCTCTTGGGAAAATAATTTACAAACAAAACACATCAATTTATATTTTTGAGTTCCATAGTCCCTTAAACCTACACATGGTGTGTGTGTGTGTGTGTGTGTGTGTGTGTGTGTGTGTAAGTGTACAGAAGCAAGCACAACATTAATAATGAACTCCTCTGCAATGCCTCTATCTTGTTTTGAGGAATTCCCCCAAATTACACCGTGGTCCAGTGAGTACTTAAGCAGCATGGACCATATTTGCTGTGTGTTGTGAGACCTGAGGCAGTGCTTAGGTGCACAGCCTGGAGATTAACTTGTGCACAGGTCTGGTTGTCTTCAAGTGAGAAGAGAGTGTCTGGGGTGATTCCTGTGGATCTCCTGGCATCTTTAAATTCTACAGAGACTCACACTGGATCAATATGCAATTTAAATAGCAAAGAAAAGGAAAGATCTTGATCGTAGGAAATTGTCTTAAATCATCCTGGGAAACTTCCTGAAAACCACACAGAAAGTATGGCGCAATTCAACAGGTTTTTTTATTATGGGGAATATTTATAAAATATGGTTAGGGACTGTTTGTTTGTGATAATAGCTGGTTACAAGCCATATAACAGAAACAAATGCATATCCTCATTTCTAAACAACAGACACTAACCAATGCCAGTTAAATCTACTCCACTGCTATTCTGGTGACTGGCATTTAGTTTTTATAGGCGTCCTTTGAACCTTGGCAATTTTTTTGTTCAGCCAACATTCATTGAATTTGCCTTTTGAGCCAGGCAGTATTTGGGCCTCCCCGCCCTTACCCCACCTCCAAGAAGTTCTCAGCTAAATAATTACAGTCAAGAAGTACTTGCATAGGACAAACTAAATAATAGGAGAGAGAAGATATGAATAGTGACTAGCAGTTTTTATTATTAATGGAAAGCCACTGAGTTCAAGAGCATATGCTAGCATATGAATAAAGGGACAGGGAAAACAAAAATAAGAGGTAAGTAAGCTTGAGTTGGAAGGAACAAAAGGTAAAAGAAAATCCGAAGACCTGGGAATGGCTAGTGCAGCTTCCAATCAGCAACAGTGCAGAAAGGATGAGGATCTCTTGTCTCTCGTTTCAACCAACCGTTCCCCATGATTCCACCTCAATAGGGTCCAAATGGAGTTCTTTCTATGTATCAGAAATCTAGGAAAAAATGGAGTTCAGCTCAACAACATAGAAGGGCTGCATAAAGCTTTTGTTTACTTTACTTGTGTGTGTGTGTGTGTGTGTGTGTGTGTGTGTGTGTGTGTGTGTGACACAAGGTCCCATGAAACCCAGACTTGCTATGTAGCCAAAGATGGCCTTGAACTTCTAATTCCCCTGCCCCCACTTACCAAATGCTGGGAATACAGGCCTGTGCTACCAATCAGTGTTGGGTGTAGAACTCAGAGCCTCATGTGTACATGAGGCAAGCATTTTTCTAGGCTCTGTCTCCAGTCTTTTATGCAGATTGCTAAGACATCTGTATTGTGAGTACAGGAGCAATGAGCCCATCACCAGTCCTGCAGTGGCAGAGGCTGCTTGCTGCTCCTTTCTGTGCGGAGTTAGTGTTAGGATCTCAGTTGCAGTGGTATTCATTGGGCTGTTGTGTCTTAAGTACCTTTCCCTTGATGTTCATGTTTATTTCTGCTAGACTAAAAAAGTAATTATTATCAAAAATGTTCTGGACCTCTGCAGCCTGAAAAGGCCCTGCTACCTTTACTTGCTGTTTCTGAAGTGTGGCTTCTATACCCAAAGAAAGTAGCTATTATCTGCCATCTTCTCCTGCTGCTGTGTGCCCCACAGTGACCTTTCTTTCTCTGCCTTGTAGCCACCATCCCCCTGCTTTCTATAATTCTGCTGAAACACACACACATACACACACATACACACACACACACACACACACACACACACACACACACACACACACCTTTGGATTGTGAGATAGCCAAAACTGGTCTTATTACCTGTGGGTTTTTGTTTTGAATCTGTTGAAAAATCAGCACTAGACTGATTGATCTTTCCTCTCATCTGCTACTGACTTACCTCCTCCAGGGGTCCAGGGCAGGGGGTCACTTCTTTTCTACTTTGTAACACTATGCTATTTCTTTGCTTGCCTGTCTCCTGGCTCTTGACCCCCTGAGAGGATATTCCTCACTACAAATGGAGGCAGGACTCTATACTTGTACAGCTACACTTGAAATATATATAACATCCTTTGCTCATAACTCTATGGCAGCAATCCTGATTCTTTCCTATTTTGTCTAATATGCTCTATCTTAAACAAAACTTGAATCACAATGGCCTTCTTTCCAATCCTGAACTTGGCCAGGTAGGTCTATCTATGAACTCTGCATGGCTTATTATTTTCTCCCTCTCCCTCCAGCCTCAGCTTTCTACCAAGTTTTCTACTTCCTTAAAAATTGTAGCTCAAAAAATCTTACAAAAGATTAACTTCCCTGCAGGGACTGTGTAAGGGGATATAAGGTATGAGCCTTGAAAAGCCCTTGGTACCAGAAAACTAAGGAGAAGGGTGTGTTTAGTCAAGACAGAGATATGTATATGGGCATCTGACATGACAGAGCTCTCAAGCAGACAAATCTAAGACATTCAGATCAACAATGTGTGCGTGTGTGTGTGTGTGTGTGTGTGTGTGTGTGTGTGTGTGTGTTACTGGATGATTCAAGCTATTGAATAAAATGGGAATCCAAGAGAACTTATAGATATTTAAAAAATTAGTAAGAAAAAAGAAAGTCACCTCAAGGTAAACGAAGAATAGAATCAGAAAACAGCATTTGGAAACTATCATTATAGTTAATGATTCAGGCAATAATTAGAGGAACTGTGACTGTGAAACTTTCAAAGTTTGAGAAGTAATGGGAGCTCTCTGCAAAGCATCACCTCAAAAGGTTCTTACTAATTACAAAGGGGAAAACGGTAATATTATGATAAAGAAACATTAACTTTAACTGAATGATTCAAACTCACCTCATCAGAAATGGGGATCAATTCATCTCATGTGCATATTGACATGATGCTTGTGGTTGTTTTCATGGTACACACACATGTGCATGCATACACACTCATACACACATATACACACACATACATGCACACACATAGCTATTGTGTGAATGTGCAGTGTTTCTCATAGACTCATGTTTTGTCATCACCTGCTCCCCAAATGGTCATGTTGCTCAGGGAGACCATAGTCACTACAAGGATAGCGAGTTGTTCAAGCCCTGCCTAGATGCCATGAATGAGAACCCTTGACAACAGAAAAAAGGAAAGAAAGAAAGAGAGAAAGAAAGAAAGAAAGAAAGAAAGAAAGAAAGAAAGAAAGGAAAAAGAGAAGAAATGGAGAGAAAGAGAGTGAAGCGAGGGAGGAAGGGAAAAGGGAAGGAAGGAGAGAAAGAGGGAGGAAGGAAGGAAAGATAGATGGAAGGAAGAAAGGGATGGAGGGAAGGAGGAATAATTAATTCTTCCTTGGCCACATCTTTCATATTCTATTTAATTCCTGTGTATTTCACTGGCCATTATTTCTCTGATATCTGACATTTTTTATAATTAGTTTATCTGTGTGGTTCTTACCTTCCCCACTAGACTAGCTCCCAGAGAAGAAAATGCTTGTTTTTCTTATTTGGGTAAGAATCATAGCTAAAGGTCTCTATTTATGATTCAAAACATCCTTAACTGTCTCACTCCATTTAGCATTTCTGTTCTGAGTTAAGTCAACCAAACACCCTAGACAGCAAAAATCTGCCTCCTTCTAGATGGATTCTCCTCTCCCATTCTTGCACAAGGACAGTTACCTTACCCAAAGCATCAATAGCATTACTTACAGGTGCCACCCAGATTCCCTTTAACAAGCCGACTGACTGCTCAGATTGAGAGGACACTGTTCAAGATCTTCCCCATGGCTTACGAAGCCCCTTGCATTCACTCACATTTTCTTCTGCTTCTCTCTCATTTTTCTGGATCCAGGTCACTTAACTTGCTATCTCCTGCACTATGGATTTTTTTTCCTTACAATCTCCTCCATTCACTTATAAACTCATTCGAAAACACTCCCTGATTCATTTAAACAGCCTTTCCTTTGCTACCAGAGTATTAGTAGCTCCTTAATATAAACCATTTGGGGAAAAGCTTTGCTCCTTAGCTTCAGATACTTTAGCTCTCAACTATTGCTGGAGATACTGCTTCATATGTATTTCCCAGCTAGACTGACTTTCTAAAAGAAGGGACTTGAAGTGGGAGCAGGGATTTGTTGAAAACTTGATCCTTAGCCTAGGCACACAGTAGATGCTTAATTAATTTGTATGAAATAAATCAACATTTAGTGCTTACCAGAAATAGTAAATATGTCAATAGAATATGCTTATAAAATGTTGGATGTAACTGGTCTTTATGCCAGTGAACAACAGCACTCAGTCAACACATTGATAAACTGTTTATGATGAAGACATGTGGACATTTTCCATGATTAATATTTTCGAGCGTAGACAATGCCTTACTCAGCAAAGCAACTTTTATAGCTATCATAGACTTTTTGACTCATGAGTTATAAATGTATGAACTGTGCTCACAGGTGTCCTGTGAGAGCTCACTGTTCCCAGAAACACATTCACAATTTACCTCAAATGAAAGAACCCTTGCTATCCTGTGGCCACAGACCCATTCTGGTCAGCAGCAGCATCCCACACTGATCATCCTGACCTTGGCTTGAGAGAACTGACCACAGGTGGCCAACCATTCCATGGGTTCCATTAAGGTACCAACCTCTCTCAGCCTGTCCCTGGCATTCTGTAAGGTTTGTTCTTTCGCCTTCATAATTTGAAATAGACAGAGACAGTTAAAGTAGAAAGCGTAGCAATGCCAGAACTGCCTTAGGTAAATAAAAAAGATTGCTTTGTCTAAGACCCTTCTCTATTCTCATTTGAAAATGTCCCCTGCATCAGTAAAAAGAAGATAAAACATCTGTGCTTATTATTCTAAGTCATCGCTTCTAGGAAACGTGATGGGGCTTAATCCCAGAGACCTGGTGCTTTACCTCCTTCCTGCCCCTTGCTTCATTTTATTAAAAAGAAAAATTGCTAAGCTCTCATATGCTATTATGGTCATAATCAGGGTGCTATACAGTCACCCAAGGAACCAAAGTGTCATGCTGGGAAAAGAAATAATGTTAGGACTACACAGACTTGGTTTCTAACACTAGATTTACTATTGTACATGACTAACAAATGACCTTGGTTAAGTGACACAATCTCAGTGGCCTTTCAATTTCTCTGAGGCTTTAACTTCTGTCTCAGTAGGATTTGGGGAAGATTAAATGAGGAAACAGATGTTTGCCACCTAGCATGGAGTCTGACACAAAGTCAATGTCCATTGATTACACTATGACTATTGTGTTGGCCTGGCACCTACAAGGCATATGATAAATATTTACAGAACAAAGGAGCAAACAAATCCCTGTAAAATGTGAATTGCCCATGTCTTCCTCTTGCTACTAAGTCCCAACTCACCCTATCTCCTAACTTCCATAAGAATCCCAGCAAGGATTTACCAGTGTGATTGAATTAAAGTCACATCATGCCTCCTCAGTTGATAATGAGCATTATCCAAAAGATTGTAGAGATGAATCTTTATAGAAAGAACAAAAGAAAACAAATAAATGATAGATCTTTATTTGATTCTGCTAGCCAAAATCTCATACCAGTTGGAGAATCTAACTTCCTAGCAGGTGACTCTTTCAGAAAAAAAAAAAAGCAATACTAATAAAATTTCATTGATAATTAAAGTAAAGTGAAATTCCAATTAATATGTACAAGGCCTATCTTTATTTTATTTTATTTTATTTTATTTTATTTTATTCCGAGGTGTTTGATACTACAAGAAAATGTCTTAAAACTGAGCAGGCAAAACTGATTACTGTGGTGATCTAGCAGTCACTCCTCCCAGTCGCATTGTTTATGGTGGAGACATATGGTCAAGCCTCCAATCCTAAATTCTCTCCTTTAGTCTATACATAGATGGACTACATTTCCCATCTTCCTTTGGAGTTGGGTGTAGCCATCAATCAAGTGCTAGTCAATAGTCAATAGAGAAGAGAAATACAGTCTCTCACCTTGTGGTGTGGTCTACTGACACTTCACATTCTTCTCTTTCAGGTTTCCTTGCCTTGGGCTTCAGAAATGGAGACAACGTCAAAGTGGCCCTAGAACCTTCTATCTGAAGATGGCTGCACATCTTTAAAACTCAGTCTTTTGATGACCTTGAGAACCATGAATTCCACCAACATGTTTATGTACCCTACAGGGTGTGTATATAAACTAAACTGCTTTTGTATTGAGTCCTGATATAGATGGTGGCCCATTTGTGACAAAATTACCCAGCTCTTCCAACATACTGCTAAGAAGCAGTCTTTCAGTATGAATCATCCCACACAGAAACGAAAGGATGGAGGACTCAACCACCATCACTGTGAACATTCAACAGATGCAGAATTCCTAAATTATCTTCCTTAGAATTCCCTACTTAAATTTCTATTAGTCTTCGGTTTCTTACGTCCTGCGCACCTTGCCCCGAACAACTACTTTAGCTAGCAGGGACAAAAATAATACTCATTCATTCTTTTGTTACTACATTTCTATCATCAATGCGAAAAAGAGAGATTGCTTAAACATTCTTGTATGCAGCACATGGCAAGAATCTGCATATTCTTCATGCCATAGGAAGAATTGCTGCAGAGCAGAGCCAATGTCACTTATTCCTGAATACCTAGCATGCACAAGTAAACAGGGAAGGCATTGAATAAGTGTCAAGTTCCTTGTGAGTAAAGACACATAGTCGGGAAGTACATTTTATACTGATGGCATATACGGTGCCTAAAATGTTTGCACAGCTATACTGTGGACTACTCAAAGAATGGAATTAATAGGAAAGAAACAAAAGAAATGGCCTCTTCTCTCAGTAATGAGTTCTGGGGAAGGCAGGGCACAGCAGGAGTACTGAGCTGGACTTTGTAACCACAGCAAAGGGCAAGTGCTGAACTAGGAAGCCCATGTGCCTCCACTTCTGTGCCTAGTGCGTTTGCACACACCACTCCTCTGCTACAGTTCTTAAAGGCTATTTTAAGATTCGGCAGCCTTTAAGCCTTTTTTTTTTTTAAGAAGCTTCCCTAAGCCTTTTTTGTTACACAAAGAAAAGCTGTTTCTCCTAAAATAAAGAGTTGCTGAAAGCCAGAAGCTTTTGATTTAACAGAAAAAACTCCAAACTCATCGATTTTAATCAACGCTAAAGTGGGAGATCTCAGAGTCTTAGATTTGATGCATTTCTTAACATCCAGTGTTTTAGAAAATATTTAATTAAATCAGCCAACCTGGAAAAAATATGCAAGGAGAAAAATACAGAGAAATGTTTTGAGCCTTACATAGAGGATCCTTTTGTTCATTGCAAAAGCTGAAGGTCCGTGGGCCTAGAAGTCAAGAAAAAATAGTTCATTCATCTTTAACTATATACATGGATATGTTGCTCATATTTTTTACCTGCCCATGCTAATTCATAACTGTCAATCAACTATTAAAAAACCTTAATTATGTATGATGACATACAAAATTACTATTTGCCACTTAAATGGAATCTTCAGTCTAAGTTCATATTTCCTACTCATTGAGTGTCCAGAGTTTTATAATTGTTAGGAAAGTGATACACAGATATTGTGCACAAAAGTCAGGAGAAACAATGAATTAAGCAGCTTCAATTATCAGTAAGGGAATTTGGATTCATTTTTAAGTTATATCGGCCTTTTTGGAAGGTTTCATAATGTGTTTGTCTTTAGCTTCTACAATAAAAAATTTCTGTGACAGCATCTAAAACTCCTGCAATATTCTGGGTTTTGTACAGGAGCACAATGTTCATAGCTCGAAGTCCATCTGTTTAACTTCATGGCCTCGTATGGATTCCATCACACTTCCTGTATGTTTTTAAAAGTGATCTTGCATAACCTGTTTACATGTGAATACATTATTTTCAAATTTCACTCAGTGAATTCCAATTATTTACTGAACACCACACATAAAATGAATACAATTTTTCAAAATTATATTTAGGTTGCAGAATAAGGGCTAGAGATGGGTCTCATGATGGAACACTCTCCTGCTTTGCACCTGGCTCCGTGTTTGATCCCCAGTGCCACACAAAAGGTTGTACAGTCTTGTCCCTTTTTCTAACCTTTTTCTCCATCTCTCAGAAGTTTATGGTCATCCACCTCTTGTTTGCATATCTAAATTTCCTTTGTGCACACACAAATGTAAAATTCATTGCTGCATGTTTGATACCATCACAGATTCTACCAATATATTATGGTTCCTTTTCCTATCTATATGAAGGAAAAAATGATGAATATTACCTATAAATTCTAAAACGTTCTCCAGATATCCTTCTCTAAACAACAAAAGCATTCTTGCCTTATTATCACAGAGAGGAGAAGGAAATTACTAAGAGAAGATCAAAATGGTAAAAAAAAAAAAAAATCAAAAGATGCTATGAAGGCAATGATTTATGTATAAACTGTTGATTTAAAGAGCGAACCAAAAAATGTTGGCAGGATGGAGGCCTTGACAAAGACAGATCTTTTCTCAGCTGCTGACTAACCTCAGTGGAACTGGTGAGGTCAGACTAATTTATGAAGTTGAAGGATAAACAAAAAGCATGATTCAGAAGTCATTAGATTCATATTGGATGGTCACCTTTCTGATTACTGACAGTTCACTTTTACATGTAATGACAGGAGAACAAATAGAAGCTCCTGGTGGCATTCCCATGCTAGTGGGATGAGTTCAAATCCTTGAGGTAACTGATGAAGGCAGTTCTCTGTATGGAGACATCTTAACAAGTTTAGAAGCTGATCTATGGGGAGAGAAATCTGTAAAGGGAGACATGAAAGGGGATAGGTGTGGATGATGTGCTTGGGGCACAAGATTCAAGAGGAAGAAGTTGTGGACTGGCAGAATCTTAACGTTCTTGGCAGTGAATTAGAGCAGTGCTTCTCAGCCTTCCTAATACTGCAAACTTTAATACAATTCCTCATGTTATGTTGATCCCCCTAACCATAAAATTATTTTTGTTCCTATTTCATAAATGTAATTTTACTACTGTTATGAATCATGATGCAAATACATTGGGAGATAAAGGTTTGCCAAAGGGGTCATAACCCATAGATTGAAAGCTTCTGAGTTAGAGTCTTCTAAGAATTTGATGGAAAGATCCTTCGAAAAGCAGAATGACATACTCTTGTAACTGCTAGGATGTGGTTACACATGAATGCCTTTCATACATTTGGTTGCTGACTTTCCACACAGCTGAATTTAAATAGAAAAAAAAAAATCCCTTCCATTCTATTCCTGGGAATGTCCAGGGTAAGAGTAATGGTATCACTCTTCTTTTGATACAAGTCTTGAAGAAATTAAACAGCCCAATCTTTACCTCCTAGGTCATGGGCTTCTCTGCTTGTTTGTAGGAGTCTCTATCAAACATGCTGAAGTCTTGATATCTGCTATGATCTGTCCTTTTCAGTACCACAGTAACTATTCAGTCATAGGAGTTTCAATGAGAAAACTTAACATCTATAGATTGCAGATTCACAGTGACCTTAGAGGCTTGTATCTGATATTCTGGGGAGACTGAGCTACCAGTGGTCACATGTACACTCAATGTTTCTATAATACCAGAGCTTCATGTTGATGAGCAACTGCTCTTTAGAAATCTGAACTTTTCTACTTTATTACTCATTTTGACTGAGAAAGGATAAAAATAAAATAAAGTACAGGTGTTTAAAATGCCTTATCACTAGAAAAGAATGATTTTTCAATTTGCTGATAAGATGCCCATTACTAGAATATGTTACTGGTGATAGCAAAGACATAGTATCACATGTTTCTACAGAGGAAAAGGAAGAAGAAAAAAAAATTCCTCAAGATGAAGAGAAAAGAGCCAAACAGCTTTCTAAGAAGGAGAAACTTAGCAGCAACAAAACATCCATTCATTTATCTGAAACCATTTAGGATCCGGTACCACTGGGAAGAATTCTTGCCCACTTTGCTGGATGGACTCAAAGCTCTTCCTGGCAAAAATGATGGAGATGGCTCAGGAGAAAAAGATTCCTACTTCCAAGACTGACAATCTGATATTAATCTCTGGGAACTACATGATGGTAAGGGAAAACCAAGTCCTGCATGTTGTCCTCTGATCTCCACATATGCTCCATGGCACATATGTCTCACCCACATACATGTACATACACACAATAAAGTAAGAATAAATTTTAACAAAACCAATGGGTAGTTAATAAATCATAATAAGTATCTTTTTATACAATATGTTTAAAGATTTTTAAAGTGTGTAAATATAGCTAAGCAATAAATGCAATAAATTTAAAATGTCTTGAGCTGCACCCAGTACCTGCTCTTCCATTTCTATATGGCAACTGTTTTTCTTTATACGGATATTACTTTGTGTGGAGCAAGATAATGACTTCTTTTTAATATCAGATATGAATAACAGAAACCAAGGATTAGAGAGACAGCTCAGAAATTAAGAGCATCCACTGTTCTTCCAGAAAGACCAGTATTCAGTTTCTGGTACCACATCAGGCAGTTCACAACTTCCTGTAATTCCAGCTCCAGGTAAGGACATCCTCGTCTGGACGCCACCATCCCTATACTCACTGGACACATACAAGCACAGACACACAGAGAAAGAAAGATGATTAGAATTAAAATAAACATTGACAAACAAATTAAAACATATAGAAATTAAGTCTCAAAAGACAAACATCTATCTTTACTATCTGTCACACTTGAGAAGTCCATTCTAAAAGTTGCTTTTTAAATTTCTTTATGCTTCTTTCAAATATCACCATTCCAAAAAGGCAGAGTAACAAGGGAGGGGAATTCTGAAAAGTTTCAAAAACAGAACACAACAAAACAAAACAATACAAGGAAATATTTCCTTCTTGCCATAAATAAATAACTCAAGACCTTAAACTGATCTACAAAAGGCACATGTTCGGTGTGTTATACTTGTGAGCCTCTGCCTCTGCCTCTCTCTCTGCCTCTCTGCCTCTCCTCTGCCTCTCTGCCTCTCTGCCTCTCTGACTCTCTGCCTCTCTGCCTCTCTGCCTCTCTGCCTCTCTGCCTCTCTCTGCCTCTCTGCCTCTCTGCCTCTCTGCCTCTCTGCCTCTCTGCCTCTCTGCCTCTCTGCCTCTCTCTCTGCCTCTCTGCCTCTCTGCCTCTCTGCCTCTCTGCCTCTCTGCCTCTCTGCCTCTCTGCCTCTCTGCCTCTCTGCCTCTCCCTCTGCCTCTGCCTCTCTCTTTCTGCCTCTCTCTCTGCCTCTCTCTCTACCTCTGTCTCTCTCTGTTTCTTTCTCTGTTTCTCTCTCTCTCTCTCT
>JANHMN010000001.1:157231541-157254033 GCA_030674055.1 Rhabdomys pumilio
TCTCTCTCTCTCTCTCTCTCTCTCTCTCTCTCTCTCTCTCTCTCTCTGCCTCCTGCCTCCTGCCTCCTGCCTCCTGCCTCCTGCCTCCTGCCTCCTGCCTCCTGCCTCCTGCCTCTTCAGAATATACTGCTGCATGTGTCACCACAGTTGGTAGTGGGTTCTAATTGTAATAACATGTCTCCTAGCCATGAAATCCCATCTCACCTCTACCAAGACTTTGACAATAATCACTAAGCTATATAATAGGCCACTATGAACTTAAGGCTCAACCTAATTCTGTATGCCAGCCACAGTCCCTGTCTAGAAATTAGATTCACAGTTCCTAAGTTGCTTGATACCATACTGGGGACAAATAAAAATATAGGTGCAAAGGCAGACTGGTTTGTCTTCAGAACAGTTGGAACATGACAGAAACCAGCACTGGCCTCAACAAACAGTAACATGACAAGAGGTTTTCCCATTACTAAAATCAAAAGAGGGATACCAGATCAGAGGCATGCTCCAATTTGAGGACTTTTTTCAGATATCTCCAAGAGGGGGAGGGGGTCTGTTAATTATTAAACAGGAGTTGTTCTGTTTCCTAATAACATGGGGAGTCAGGTATCAGCAGCACTGCATACAAGTCCAGAGGTATACTGGAAGCTCTGTGAGTAATATATTCTGAAGCCTTGTCCCAGAACTAAACAGTGAGGATACTTATAGGTCAATACCCACTGTTCAAGAATAACACTTCTTCCTCTCTACCTACATTCCAGTCTTGAGAAACACTTCTCCTTCTCAAACAGTAAAGCCGTGCATCTAAATTCAATCCTATGCATAAGACCTTGCCGTGTTTCTTGGAGAATAAAGAAAGATTTGGTGATAAGACTTTAAGAAGGATGAGAAGAAGTTTGGGTTCTATCATACCCAGAGTCCTAGGGGTCCTACTGAACCATTATGACCAAGTACAGAGAGGGAGACCGCAGAGGCCAAAGTTGACTGTTCTTCAGAGATTTCCTGCCAAGCCAAGTATCAGGTGAGCTTCTATAGGGCCTTTGTTCAGAGTGGAGTAGAGCAAAGGTCACTTTGAACCCTGCTCTCACACTGTGATACCAGAGTACCTAACACATAGGAAGCATTGGCGGCATCTATCAAAGTCTGAGTCACCTAGATCACAGCAGTGAGAAATTTCCTGAGGAGTATGGTTAGGGGGTGAACAAGCACAGGTGTAGGCTTCCTAATGATCCCACTTTGGGCCCATGGGAAGTATTCCTTTAAGTATGACTCCAAAGTCTAAGAGGTCCGTTGCATTACAAGTGAACCTGAATTTCTATTACTTGGAGGACTGATTGAAGTAATGGATATTTGGTTCTTAAAGGTGACTATGGACTCGCAGACACGGAGAACTGATTATAAAATTCACCATTTAGCCCTAATGGATATTCAAAAGGTTTCCTGAAATAATAAATAATTCCTTGGCATGTAACCCTGTTTTTATCTTGTTTTAATAAAGCACCTGTAATATAGGTATCATATACTCATTAAAGTATAAAGACTTAAATATTTACATAATACACAAAGTATCCTATTTAAACCCAATTTATACCTTAATTATATTCCTTCATTAGATAGAGGCATCTAATGATAGAAAGCATCTGTAAGAAAGGAAACTCTTAGTCAAAGGGTGCATTCATTGCCTATTTTTACTGACCTAAATTACCCAAAATTATAAAATTATATCCAGTTAGTTCTAGAGTTCAGAAATGTAAATGGTCTGCAGAAATGCACTCCTCAAGGCTCTAGGCAAAATCTTACTTCCTCTCCTCCCCTGACTTTGAAAAGCTGCCCGTGTGACTTGGATTATGGTCTATATCCAGCAAGAGACTCTCTGTAACCTCTACCACTGTCTTTTTCTCCCCTGCCTCCATTCCTGCTAGCACATCCTCTTCTTCCCTAGAGGCTACCTGCTCTTTCTGAAGGGTCCCTGTGAGTAGATTCCTCTCACCTGAATGATAACAGAATGTTATCGTTTTAATCCAGAATGTTCTGTGAAGGTTTATGGGCTGAAGGCTGGGTTGAGGTCATTGGGATTATACCTTTGAAGGGTGAAGACTGCCCCACTCTCTGCACTTCTCCATGACAGAATCCTGTTTCTAATGTTCCTAAGATGTTCTTCATTCATTTAAGCCCAAAACAATGGAAGCAGCTGGCCTTAGACTGGAACTTCTAAGTTAGTGAGCCAGAAATAAATCTTTCCTGTTTTTTTTTTTTTAAGTTTTTGTCTCCGGTGTTTTGTCACAGTAACAAAAAGCTAATGAACAAAAGTACTCTTCCAATTTTAAGGTCCTTCACTCAATGGCATCTGCATAGTTTCTTTGCCATGCCAAATAAGATATTAATAGGTTCTGGGAAAAGACTATATCATGAGTATTAAGGGGCAAGAAGACATCTTATTCATTTTACCTCAAGGAAAACAAAAAAAGAAGAATAGGTTTAAAAACAGACCAGATAAGTAAAATGAAGATCAACTGGAAGTCAGGCCAGTCCAGAAGTCCTGCCTTTACTGTGGGAACAGCCATGCTCAACAGCTGTATGTACCTTATAACTATAACGTAAGCCAGTTACCTATAGTTGTACCTCCAGACTTTCTGTGGTGGTTTGAATATGGTTGGCCTAGAAAGTGCCACTATTAGGAGGTGTGGCCTTGTTGGAGGATGTGTGTTACTGTAGGGGTGGGCTTTGAGATCTTCATGCTCAAACTCTGCTCAGTGCACGAGAGACCCTCCTCCTAGCTGCCTGCAGAAGAAAGTTTTCTCCTAGCTGCCTTCAGATCAAGGTGTAGAACTCTTGGTTCCTCCAGTAGTAAGCCTGCCTGTATGATGCCATTGTTCTCACCATGATAATGAACTGAATGAACCTCTGATATCGTAAGCCAGCCCCAGTTAGATTTTTACTTTTATAAGCATTGCCTTCATCATGGTGTCTCTGCACAGCAGTGAAACCCTAACTGGACACTTCCCAAGCCACTCTCTGTACACCTAGCTATCCATGAAATTTCTTGTACATCTGGGACACAATCTATATAACCAGCTTTTGTATATGATCTACTAGGGCTCCCATAAGTGCTTTCCTAGGAAAAGAACTGCCGAGAATACCATGCATAGCCATACTACATCAGATACTTTACTAGGGGCTGCCTATTAAGCACCATATGTCTTCTTAGGGGAAATCTCCATATTCACAAACAGCAGGGCATCATCATTTCTATCAGACTCAGGGACAGGTCTGCCTCTGATTGGCCACTCCACAAACAAGGATGAAGAAGGAGCACACGTGTGCATGGCATTTGCTCTGAATGGCTGCTCATCAAGTTATTATTACTTTGTATTCCCTTAACTACCAACAAATAGGTATGTTCTCCCAGGGGCAAACGATCTTCTACTTGTTTATTCCATTGCCCCAGTAACTAGAGCAAAACTTTGTAAGCAGGACATCAGAATGGAAGCTCCTGCTACATCGCCATGATTTTCGCCACATAAACAGGTCTAAAGTCCCTATCATCATTCTATGGAACACATGATTTGTTCTCATAGATATGAATCAGGCAGTTTTGCTATAGACAACATTTGACACACTCTGTCTTTTTGTACAGTGAAAGAAATAAGAATGTTTTTATATATTTTGAAAGAGCTGAGGAGAAACCCCAAAGGACAAATAATATTGTGACAAAATCATGTAAAATTCAACTATCAGTGTCAATAAATAAAAATATTATTGATACACAGGCACACCTATTCATTTAAATATTGTCTGTTGCTCTCATGCTACAATGAGTATTTGTGACAAAGATCATGAGCCATAGGAAGAAAAAAGTATCTATCTACTATCTGCTTTTTCCAAGTTAAAATTGTTCTCCCTGATACGACAAAACATGTCTGCAAGGGGCTGGGCATATATATCTAGCAAGTACAAGGCTCTTATTTGAATCCTGGGAACCACATAAGCCAAGAATAGTGTCTTGGATTATAAATACACTACGAGAGATGTGGAAGTGGAGAATCAAAAGTTCAAGGTCATCCTCAGCCATGCAGCAAGTTCAAAACCGGTAACAAGTCCAAGTGATCCATTCCTCAAAAAGCAAAAGCAAATCAAAGAAGGAAGGGAGAGAGGGAAAAGAAATGGAAATAGAATTTGTTGTAGAACCAAAGACAACAACAGTGACATAGTGTAGGGCACATTTGAGGAGCTGGTGCTGTCTTAGGAAGCACTCAGCATACTTTATGATAATATAAATTATCTTCTAACTCAATAACATCATATGTCGGCTACCTATATTTATGTACAACATGGTAAAATGCTACTTGGTACAAATTTGTAAGAAATGTGATACAAAAGAACAAATCATGATTCTTAATACTTTATTGGACCACTGAGCTATCTGAGATAAAACTAGGAACTTTCCCTTATTGCATGAATGGTGCTGCCACAAAATAGATCAGAGTGGGCCTTAGTAGGAAATAGGACTTTTAATTGAGTAGTGTGGGTTAAGGGGTGATGTGTGGGTAGTTTGTAATGCTGTTTGGTTGCTACCTTTATGAAGAAAGAATTGTTACAAAAAGAGATGCCAGGGATGCACAGGAACCAAGAAAAGTCCATGTAGGGTTGGGAAGTTGGCTCAGTGGTTCTTAATGCTTATTGCTCTTGTCAAGAACCCACGTCAGATTCCCAGCACCTCCTTGGTAACTCACAACCATCTGTAACTTCAGTCCCAGGAGATCTAAAGACCTAATCTGGCCTCTGTGAGCACCAGACACAAACATGGTACACGGACATACATGCAGATAAAACACTCATATTAAATAAATAAATAAATAAATAAATAAATAAATAAATAAATGTTAAAAAGAAAAGAAGAGGATACCTGAGGACATAGCTAGGCATCTGAAGCCAAGAATTTAATCCTTTAGTAAGTCTTCCAAGACTTTTTTATGTGTGTTGGTTTGTTTGTGTTGTAAGCTCTCTTTTTAAAAATTAATTAATTAACTAATTAATTAATTAATTTTATATCCCACTTACTGCCTTCCTCCTGGTCACCTCCACCCACAGTTCTTCCCCCATCCCCCTCTTCTTCTCCTTGGAGTGGATAAGTCCCCCCTGGGTATTTCCTCCAACCCTGACACTTCAAGTCTCTGTAAGGATGGCAGTGCCTCTCCCACTGAGGCCAGACAAGGCAGACCAGCTAGTAGAACACGTCCCATGTACAGGCATCAGCTTTTGGGATAGCCCCAGTTCCAGTTTTTCTGAACCCACATGAAGACCAAGCTGCACATCTGCTACATATGTGCAGGAAGGCCAAGGTCCAACCTGTGTTCTTTGGTTGGTGGCTCAGACTCTGACAATGCCCAAGGGACCAGCTTAGTGGACTCTTAAAAAAATAATAATAAAAAAACCTAATACTCAGACATTGACTACTCACAGGGCTTTCCCTGCCGTGTCAGAATGCAAGGAATTTCAACTCCCAAGCCCTCACACAATAGGTATATTCTGTTTCATCTTAGTTCCCAGTTCTCACTTTTCCTTCCTCGTCAGCAATAATATGGGACTCTCCTATTTTCTCACCTGAATATTGCATGGATAACTTTGATCAAAGGTCTTTTGATGTAGACTTTTGTAACAATCTCTTCTTAGGTCATTGTGTGTTCTCATCTTAATTTAGAACGACATCTCTTTTCTTCCTTGAAATGAGTTGGCAAATCCTTTAACTATATAATATTTCAAGTGAAGCTTCAGCAAACTTACGTATATCAAACTTTTCTATGGGGGCTCAGTTCTATTGTACCCTTGATGGAGGCAGGGGAATGCTTAGTGCTTAGAAGCCCAGTTTGTGGACTCCATTCCTGGCTTGCTGGGACTTATTAGTGATGGGACCTTTTAAAGGCTCCCTATCTCTGTTCCTCACCTATATAACTCAAGTAATACATGTGTGTACATTTTATGGTTATTGACAAGATTGAGTTAACTTAGGAATTAGAAGATAACTTGGTCCAGGATAAAGTTTACTATGATTGAATTTATTTATATTGCCAAGTCCTCAAACAACACGTATGTTCCTTCTACCTCTTTACTCCCAGTTCTTACTTTTCCTTCCTGGTCAGGATATAGAAAACTTTTTGTATATATGCAGAAAGGTGATTTATACATACTTATACTTCAACACCTGCCTTCTCAACATGGCCCTGGTTACTGGCAACCAGTTTTAGCTGAAGCTATTCGTATGGTTTTATATATGCCGTATTGCATTAGGTCGAAGACAAAACTATTTTATGTAAAACTACATACTCTGATGTATAAAGGCTAGGAGATAATGTCTTCTAGCACTTATAGAGGACATTCACATTATACAAATCTTAGAAATCATCTTCATTTTTAGCACATTTGCAGAGTAACAGCACAAATGCCTGTCAGTATCAATCAGCGAGAGCATTCCTATATGTTATGTTCATGTGTAATTTAAGATGACTGATCAATAGGTTTGTAGATCTCGGAGGGGGGATTACATTCATCACGGAACACTTTGAGAAGGCAACCAGGAGTAATAAACTTAAAATAACATGCTTTCCAAGCTACTTTAATTAGGTGCCTGTGAGCGATGCATTTTCCCTCTTTTTTTGATTTATTTCTCCTCCAGTGGTAATTTCCTTAGATAAAGTAATGGGAACAGTTTGGGGTGGGATATTCACGAATACTTTCTTGACAAAGAAAGGAACTGATGGGGTCTTCAGAGACAAAGAAATGAAGCCTTCAAATGAACAAGAGGATTTCTGAACTCATAGTGAACCTGTCATCTCTTTATAAGAATGCTTAAGACTTGTTCAAATTTCACAATTGAAATGCATTTCTACTCAATTATTAAGCTTCGATGTTTCATCTTCTTGAGCTGTATTCATGACTTTTCTTTATAAATGAAAGAAAACTGTGGTTTTAACGAGAATTGTGTATGTAGCTATTTGTCATATACTGTACATACCTGAACACCATTGTCCTTAAATGGAGCAGTTGCTCTGGTATTGTTGACCACATAGAACTGTGGTCAAGTTCAGATGTATTTTTTTTTGACTGAGATGAATCGAGTTTGAATGCCACCTTTACGTCCTAACAGCCTTAGGCAAGTTACTCAACATCTCTGAGACAGGTCTCCCTCTCCTGTAAGGTGGGAATTAAACGTATCTCCCTCGCCCTGTTTTAATGACATAGTGAGTGATGCTTAAAGAATCTTACAGTGCCTCTGAAATGTGACAGGTGCTTTGGCAGCAACAGTCTCTACAGGCAGGGGGAGACAATCCACCTCTGACATCTTAGCTCTCTGTGAGGATTAGTGAGGCGGCTCAATGGTTAGAGCACTGGCTGATCTTCTGGAAGACCTGGGTTCAGTTCCCAGCACCCACATGTTGTCTCACAACATTGGGTGATCTTTTGGTTCTGGGGGGCACCAGGCACAGCCCTGATACATGCATGCTAATGAAACATTCTACACATGAAAGTAAATACATTTTTAAAGAATCCATTTTATTTCAGGAGTGTTCAGTTGCCTTTTGAGTGTTTTAGAAGCAGTTTGAGTAAAGCAGAAAGATCTGCATAGAAATCAAGTAAGTCCAATTCATGAATCAATGATATCTCAGAGAAACTATTAAAAGAACACATTTCCACTTGAATGCATTTGACACAACTTCTGAAGATATTTCCATGCAATTCTATGCGCTGAGCTGGGCTATGGACATACAGAATAGCCCTGCATGGAGACAAGTCTCTGTTGGCACCTTTGTCCATTCTGCTCTGAGCTGGGTAGGATAGAAAACTCAAAAAAATTACTGTTTCTCCAAGAAGCTTCATACATGAAAGAAAGATGTAAACAAGTGGGATTATTTCAATATTACAGAGTGTACATTATCATAAACAGAATGTTCTGTGGAATGCTTTGGGGGAAAGACTCTGTTCATTGTGACTACTCACAATGTGTGGAAATATACAAGAAAGTAAAGGATAAGACATGACCATCATCAGAAATAAGCATGGATGGAACGGAAGTTCATAATTGGCCTACAAGGCAGAGCCTTTGTGGAAGGGAAAATACATACAGACTCAAGTCCAGGAATCCACAAACCATGTTGTATGGATTAAGGGTGCAATCTTTGGAGACACATTCTTCAGGTTCATTCAGCTAATAAATCTTTTACCTGTGCCTTGGTCCTAAACTTTACCACACCCCAGTTTTGTCTTATAAATTAAGGAGGACTGGTGAAGAGAATTAAGTAAGATGACACAAAGGACCTACTGAGCACAAGGCGGTTCCCAGGGAACATCTGTCTTAGCTTGAGTTTCCATAACAGAAAAAGATGGACAGTTCAGAAGGCTAGAAGTCCAACATGGTGGCAGCACAAGTTCTAGGGGATGCTCTGGTAAAACCACACACACATTTGCCCTCATTGTTATGCCCTCTGGCTACACCAGCTTACCTTCTAGACCCAACTGCTCCTATGCCTACTCCTACAATTCAGCCAGTAATACTTGTTGGCACAGCTTTGTTGTTCATTGCATGTCTCTGCCCTTCCCTGTAGAGAACTCTAACTCCCCTTCTTCACATGACAGAGAAGCAGCCAGTCAGCCAGCCTCATCTGAAATAACCCATGGAAATGACACGGCAAAGACCATTTCACTACTACCATTGCCAGGCTGGCTACAGCCTCTCTCCACTCCTGGAGAACATCTACAGACGTGTATGTGCTTACTGCAAAGTGAAACATGGGTGAGTCCTGTGGTTCAGCACAGACCCTGGGAGTGCCACCTCCTAGGCACAAATCCAAGTGGCACCAATTACTTGGTCCAGCCATTTACTTCTTTGTACCAAAAGTTTCCTTGTCTACAAAGAAGAGATAAAAAAAGTTATGATGCATATAAACTGCTTAGCATGAATAGCTGGCACAGTCATTGTTGTTGGCATGTAATTATCTAAGTCTTTGCCAGACCTTTTAAACTCAGTAATAATATACCAGTTTCATATTTGTATTCCTCATACCTAACACAGAATCTGTCAAGACAAACACAGAGAGAGAGAGAGAGAGAGAGAGACAGACAGACAGACAGACAGACAGACAGACAAAGACACAGAATGAGTCACACACATACACACAAACAGACACGCACATGAACTAAACCATACATAAAAGAAACAGTTTTCAAAGCTTTTAAGCACTTTGTTTTGTGCCCTGGTCCTCGTTGACAGAATAAAAAGTCCACAGATTCATTCTCAAAACAATGGTTTTAAATATACACAAGGAAATGTGTCTTGTGTTACAAAAAATCTAATTATATTGAAATAAAGCCATCAGGAATAAGTGAAAATAAATTTGTGGCACAATAATATTGTGTTTCTGATTCAATAACAAAATCTAGCAGAAGTTCCAGCTCCAGTCATTTCAGAGGAACAATGAGTTTAAACAATACTGAGAGAGATGTAGAACAATAAAAGCATGCCGGGAAAATCACTACTGGCCCTGTTGCCAAAGCCAAGGTCAAAGCTAGTACTGTAAGGGTGTGTTGTTTTGATTAGTAGTAGAAGGAGATGCTAAATTTCATTTAAAGTGGTGCAAACATAGATAATGTTTTCCTATCTGAGATTCCTCTACCTCCTAGTTAAGGTACACAAGCTTGAAGCTTGGTTTGTGAGAGTCCATGAAGTCCGCCAGCAGAAGCTGCATTGTGTCTAGACGACAGGGAGGGCTATGCTTTCTGAACCCAGAAGCTGCACATATTTAACTTCCTCACCAGAGATGGGCACTGCCTGACTGTCTAGCCTGTTGGAGTTCCCTGAGTGGATGGTGATACTTCAAAAACAAAGTGCTTTCTCCAGGCCTTTCCTGATACTTTCCTTCAAACACAGTCCAATTTAGAAGCCTCCTTCTTAATGGCTTAATTATTGCATTCAGAAAAAGTAAATATGATACTTTGGCTTTAGTTAGAGAAGAAATATGTCCCCTTTGCAGTGCTGGCACTGTGTCGAAGTGAGAGGCAATTTGCACTAGAGAAAGCTCTTTCTCCTTTGGGTTTGAGCCAGGCAGCTCAATAATGCTTCCTTTTATCTAAGTAGATCCTGGGCTGTTGCCCTGTTAACATTCAACCTCTCCTAAAAGCGAATTCAGCCTTTGAATAAAACACTGAAATTAGATAGGATTCCACATTTCCAAGTCCTCTCTCTTCAATGTCAGCATTTTGCATCATTTTATTAATGTGTATTAACTGCACTGAGTAAAGGATTTCATTATGGCATTTCCATACATACATGTGATGTACTTTGATCATATCCATCCCTTTTGTGATTCTTTTTTAGCCCTCATCTCCCATTTCTCCTCTTCCACATACCGCAGCCCTCTTTTTCCTGGTGCTTTCCTTCCACTACATCTATGAGAGAAGTCCCATGATGCTTTGTTCTCAGAATTTGGCTTTCTTGATTATTTTACGGGAAGCAGCATCAGAAAGAACTAGGTTCCATTAGACGATGGTTTTCGCTACATGTTACCTCCGGGTTTTTTGTTTTTTTTTTTTTCTCGAAAACAACACAATTTTGTTCTTTTGTTTGGCTGAAAAATGCTGCCTTGTGTATGTACAGCACATTTTCTTTATCCGTTCATCTGTTGATGGACACCTACCCTGGCTCCACATCTTGGCTGTTGTGAGGGCTGCTTCAGTAATGTGGCTGTACAGTAACAGTGTGGAGTGACTTCGATTCTTTCAGGTTTATACCCAGGAGTGGAGGAATGGTACAGATGGGTCATCTGCTAGTTCTATGTTTAGCTTTTTTTTTTTTTTTTTTTTTTTTTTTTTTGAGGAGATTCCAGAGTGATTTCCACAGCAGATGTCCTAATTTACATTCCTAGTGACAGTATATTTATGTTTCTTTTTCCTTCAAATGTTGATCTGTTGGATTTTTTTGTTTGTTTGTTTGTGTTTCATTTTCCCAGTGACAGCCTCTTTCACTGAAGTGGAATGGAATCTCATGGTAGTTTTCCATCTGCACGCTTTGTGACAGCTAAAAAATCTTTAGTTTAGAGCTGAAAAGCTTTTATATATATTGGCAGTTTGTATTTTCTCTTTTGAGGATCATGTGTTCCGTTCATTTATAGATTTATTGATTGAATTCTTTATTCTTTTGCTATTTAATATTTTTGAATTCTTTATATATTCTGGATATAAATCCCATCCACCCCCTCTCATTAACCAAATGGCCAAAGGAAGACAAAGGAGACAGTTATACTAAAGAAACGTCTCCTGTGCCTATAATTACATTGTTGGTGAAGAGCTGAAAATATTATGTGGATAATTCCAAACTGATCTCCTATCAAGACCAGGGTAATTCGATGAGAGAGAATGGGAGAAGTTAATGAGGTCATTCATGCAGGGCGACCTTGAGTGTGTCTACTGTGCTTGACCCTATAGTGAGCACTTGTCACACTAGTGGGAGAACTCCACTAGTTGTCAATTCACAAGCTGGAAGACTCCAGCTTTAGATGATGGCTTTTGCTATATGCTGCCACCATTTCCCTTTGCCGGAGAAGTGTTACAGAAGAAGAAATAAAAGACAAAGATGCTAAGGCTGATTTAGTAATGTGAACATGAAATGTAAGTCCATTGTGAAAATCTTTTGATTATGCAGGAACATTGAACCCGAAGATGGAGTTTCACAAAACTAAGGAGCACTGAAATTATCGTATTTAATTTTTTCTTAAATACTAGGATTGTTAACACTTAAAACGGTGATGATCCTGGCTCTGCCCGACTCGACTGAAGACTGGCATGGATGGCCTCAAGCATCCACTAACCCAGAGCAAACTGCAAGTACCAAGTATTACAAGACTTATCTCCAGTTTGAAAGTCACTTTCATGTGCTTGGGGAAGCAGCAGAAAGCTGCTTTAACTCAACTGTTTTTGTTATTTATAACACAGCTAAAATATCAAACTGAAGCAGGCCACTGTTTTAAAGTATTATTAAACTCTGTTTTCTGGATCCTCAAGGGCTGTGAAATCCATAAACCAGCTCAGAGAAATAAAAGTTTGTATATTTATACAATAGATAATCCCTAAGATCCTGGAATTAAAAAAAAAGTTTCAAATTCCACGAATGATAAATGGCAGAAGATTGCCCTCAATTCTATTCTAAAGCATTGTAAAGATGTTTCTATTTGCATGCCTGTGTCTGTGCCTCTGTTCATTAGCTTTTTACTCCATATAATGTTTTTGACTATTAATTCAGTCAATAAAAACAGCTTAATGATTAGTTTTGCTGTATTATTTATCTTGCACACACACACACACACACACACACACACACACACACACACCTCCATTATTTGAAATAGTGGAGAATTTATGAATAAGTGGGAAAAAGCTCAATATAACTTACAGATGTGAGTAGTTTGCAAGCAGAAACTAGAGGTCTAAATTAAATTCTATTGGCCTATGATTTGAAAGCCCTATTTTTCTTTATGTCACATTATTAAAACTTAGTATGAAAACATGGACCGACAATGCCATATAAATTTGATTCTAGAAATTACAATTTGGGGCAACAGTATATATTTGAAACATCAATATCCAAAGCTATAATAATGCAGTTATTTTAAAAGTATAAAACGATATGCAAGGCTCCCATAAACTACAGTTTATGAAGAAGAGAGAGAGCGTGCAGAAGTTCATTCTTGGAGAGTGGTTTGGGGTGTCTATTCTGGTTTTTTGCCCCTTGGTTATTCAAGAAATGGCTTCTCTGTATACTCCTATATGTACAGGAACCCACTCTGTAGACAAGGCTGGCCTCAAACTCATAGATATTTGCCTATCTCTCTGCCTCCTGAGAGCTGGAGTTAAAGGTGTGTGCCACCACCAGCCAGCTAGAGATGTCTATTCTTTAAAAACAAACTAAGTGGTTATTTCTTCTTAAAACGTAGCCTCTTATTTGTCCCAGGTCATCCTCAGGACTAACCACATGGCTAGCCAGGGGCTTGGAGATGGGCTTTGCTGAGCCAGGTGGACATTATTTTATAGCTTCTCACCCAGTTTTCTGTCTGTCATCACAAGGACTTAACATTGGGAACTGACAGGTTGCAAATATTGATAGGCAAAGGCAAGAAGATTTAGGACCTTGGGCCTGGTCCAAGATAGCCAAACCCTGCCAGTCTATAACATGAAACATGAAAACAAGCTGTGTTATGAAATGTCCCCAGACTGCTCTTTTCACATGGGATAAAATAAAATATCTGGGGAGAAAAGTGCCCTGTTGCTACTTTAACACATGGCCATCCTGAAAGTGTCAGCTTCCCAGTTTAGAGCCCCCATTCAGAACTGCCACCACATCTCAGTATAAAACCAGTAAATTTAATCAAATGGACTCAGCACTGTAAAAATTGTCATTTTTTTATTATTCATTTTTGGGGTTTTTTTTTTTATGCCTTTTTAAAAATATGTTTCTCCCTCCACAGTGCTCAAGAGGGACCATGAACTGTATTCCCTATTTCAGAGAGAAGCCTCCTGTCAATATGACCATGTCTCCTTTTGTGACAAGTGACAGTAGCTAGATTCATGTGTGCCTCAACAAAATATGTGCTCACTTCTTTGTTGCCTCTGACACTGTGACTAGTTGGTGAAAAGGAAAGTTGCTTTTTGCTGGTTCAGTGTACAAACAAAAAGTATGTGTGAGATCCATATTACCTTACCATGAATAGCTATCTTAATAATTCCACACTAAGCAATTATTGAGCATTTGAAAAGAGACTACTAAGGAATTGTGAATTACATTAAGATACCTTCTGTACTGTGTTTGCAAAAAGTCTGTTGTGAGTGTCCATTTGTCTGTATACATGAAGTATGAATGTAAATGTAGCACTGTGTGTGAGTATGTGTGTGCGTGCATGCACACGCGTGTGCATTTGATGATTAATACAAAAAAGTAGAATCAGCAGCAGCCACTTGAAATTCAAATGCTAAAGGAAAGAGAGCAGTCTTCAGGATTTGAATAATTTCATTTAGTCAATAGAGGGATAAATTATCCTGCAGGAGCTATTTTTCCTTGACGTGACTTTGAATTAGGAAGTCAGTCCATCTCTGCACAGCACTTATGCAAATGCTGGTGACAGTTGTGCAGCTGATCACATTAGAGCCACAGGTTACTAGATTACCTGTGTGGCCATGATGAAAAGATCAGCATGTCTTCACGCTGAGATGAACTGATAAAGCACATTGGTATCATGTCATCAGCAAATGTCATTTTAATAGGACCACAAATCATTGTGACACCAACAATCTCAAATCCTCTGGATAGTTAAAAATTGCTGATTTCTGCCCTTAGCAGCCAGGGAAAGATGTAAAACAAAACAAAGAGAGTGTCTTCATAATGTAGCAACATCTAGATGGCAGGATATTCAATGTAAAGTACCTGACACAGGTAGAAGACAAGCCAGGCTCTGACTCTGAAAAGACTGTGGAGGGCTAGCTCTCATAAATTTAAATCAACTGTCAACCCATAGGCTGAATACAGGAGTTTGTGTGGATTTTTTTAAGTGGCAAGATAACCAGGAAAACCCAATACATATGTACACATATGTGTATGTATTTGTACGTGTATATGTATATATGTATATATATAGTTTTCATTAATATATATAGTGTTCGTATATATGGTGGTCATTCCTGTTTTCCCTGTAATTATAATTATTTCTAGGTAGAGAGTACAGCCAGCAACATTTGTTACACAACCCTGACTTTCAAATGCCCTTATATTCAAAGCTAGTGTTTTCTCCTAACAGAAACTTAAAAAAAAAAAAAAAAAAAAAAACCACAGCACAGACAAATAATTTATGCTCATGCTGTCCTGTGATCCTCCTAGAGAAACAGTTCATTAAATGGTACTGTGGCCAAATTCTCTGAAGATCAGTTCAATCGGCCCACAGAACGCAGCTGAGTACCATGACTGCACGAGCATGGGACAGTAACTACTGACCATTTCTCTAAAGACCCATCCTTTACATGGTGTGGATAAAGGCAGGAGTACACACAGTAGGGCCTTGCAATATCATAGTCATATTGGCCTATTTCCAGTCTCTAGAAACCTGGCAGGAAAAAAATGAAGGAAATGTTAGGGCAGCGGATCTCAATCTTCCTAATGCCGTGATCTTTTAATGCAGCTCCTCGTGCTGTGCTGACCCCCAACCATAAAATTATTTCTGTTGCTACTTCAGAACTTCAATTTTTGCTACTGTTATGAATCATAATATAAGTTTCTGGTATGCAGGACATCTGATAGGCAACCCCCAAAGGGGTCAAGACTCACAGGTTGAGAGTTCCACTGTGGCAGAGGAAACTCAATTGGATTTGATTCTTCTTAGTGTTCTTTTAAATGTGCATTGAAGGTGGTCTTGGAAATTATGTAAAGAATGCCATCTATAGTCCTTGAGAAGTGCAGAAAAGGCTTGTGGGTGGCTTTATGCATATGCTATAATAGTTCTATTGTAGAAGGCTCAGGAGAGCCAGCAAAGGTGTTCAGGAAGCATGTTCTGAGCTCCAGAGTGAGCAGCCCTACCTGGAAACTCAGTCAATGGGACACTGAATGTGATCACAGGTTATCTTCAAGTAAGGAAATCACCTCTCATTTATTTGAAAATGTCTAGAATCCAAAAGTGTTTATGATGTGTTCTGTCTACAGATGAGAGTCTATGATCATACTTAAACTAGTTTCAGTGTAAAATTATTTCAGGTTTTGTGTGTGTGTGTGTGTGTGTGTGTGTGTGTGTGTTTTCAGTGTGGAATTATTTCAGAGTTTATAAGACCAGATTGTGTAAAATGGCCAAAGACTTCTGAAAGTGTGTGGAGGTTTAGGAAAGAATGAAAATCACTTATTTCTCCTACACCGTGGGTTCTCTAAGCTCCCTCACTGTGCAACCTAATCCTTGGTACTGACACCCACCCACAAAATTAAGCATTCCTTTCCCCAAATTATAAGCAGAGTATCCATCTTGCCATCCTATACTATTTTTCTTGAACAAACATCAAAATGCTCTTCTACCTTTTGTTTATTTTAGAAATATATGTCTTTAAAAAAAACACTTCATGTGTTATCGAGTGTGTGTTTGTGTGTGTATGTGTGCATGAATGCATTTGTGCACATATTCATATGCGGGTGTGTTTGTGTATGGAGATGCCAGAGGACAACTTTCAGCACAGTGTGTCCCAGTCAAGAATCATTCAGTTTTCTTGATGGAATTTGCCAATATGGAAGGTTGGCTGGCCGGTGAATCCCAGATGTCTAACTGCCTTCACTACCTGTCATTGGGTTTACAAGCACGTAATACCAGGCCTGACCATTTTTCTATACAGATTCTGAGTTGGAACTCAGGCCCCTGTGTCTGCAAGACAAGCACCTTATCAACCCAGCTATTGTCCTGGTCCTTTCCCTTTCTTAGGTCTACAAACACAAGGCCTGCTATTACAGTCATCGCAACCCATGGGACTGCATTTAGACCAAAATACTTCAGTACTGAGCATATGGTGTTATTTATCTAAATTTCAAAATGGTTGGGACCTCTCTCTTTAGCTGGTGAAGATGGATATACTAGTGTACTGTGAAAATAATAACATAATTTAACCACCCAGTTCTTCAGTCTCAAAACCAAATGCAAATTCCTACTGACAACAGATTTACTTCTCTAAGAAACTCACAGGAAGTGATCATAACACACAAGAGATACCATGCCTCATATTTTATTCTTGAAACATTGAGTATGTGCACATACCCAGTAAAGAATCCGCAGAGTTAATTTCTTAACTAACATCTAAACTGGATCAATCTACCAATGCAACAATAAATTTATGGGAGACGAAAAATTCAGGACCATCCACTTTTAACAATGCCATTTTAAGAATCGGCTCTAAACTATGGGGTAAGGTATAGGGACCCCTAGCCTGGGAACAGGGGAGCCTCCTCATATATTAACTGTGCTCATTATTATGAATCAGCATTGAAACTGCAGCTTTCAATGTAAAGATACTCTTGAAGGCTTAGACTCTCCAACTCAGTCAGGTCAAAAATATGACTTTCAAAGTCAACAGTAAAGTAAAGCATGTTCAAATTGGCCACAGATGCAAATCCATAAGAAAAGATTTGCCAAGGAAGTTGCATTGGGTAAATCAACATTAAGATGTCGAAGGCTGGAATTTTTTGTTTTGTTTTGGATTTTTGTTTTATTTTGTTTTGTTTTATTCAAGTCAGAGTTTCAGTATGTAGCCCTGGCTCCAGTGGAATTAGCTCTCTAGACTAAGCTAACCTCGATCTCAGAGGTCTGTCTGCCTCTGCCTCCCTAGTGCTAAGATTTAAAAAATGCACCCAGCTTGGATTCTTAATTGTGCTTACCTATAAAGTTAATTTATCATGTTAGGCACTAAAGTCATTGATATTATGACCTTCCAAAATTATTACTTTAAAATATTCTAAAGGCCAGAAAACTATCAAAAATTGCTTATTAATTGCTCAGCAAGTGAAAGCTTGTTATGGAATTATGTCTATTCTTTACCTGGCATCTATAAACCTGGCAAGTGAATGGACCTATAGACATGGCCCATTTGCTCTGATATCTTTCCTTTCTCAGACGACTAGTACAAGCCAGTTACTGGGCTGGACACCAACAAACACTGACAAGTGAGGAGAGCTCTCTCTCTGCTCCCTAGATCATGGGCTAGTGGGATAGAGCAGCTCTCCTTTCAGCCATGTGACCTCAAAACAATTTCTCAAACTATGGGCCCAAGTGAGTATCCCCTTGGGTGGCATAAAGACAAAAAAACAAAAACAAACAAACAAACAAAAAACCTGTTACAGAACTGAGAAGCGAATTGAAATTGACAATCAGAGTTGTCATTCAGCTGATAACAGTTATCATCCCAAATGGTCAAACATCAAGTCATCTAAAAAAAAAAAGGCTTCCTCTGAGAGGAAGGAAAAGGAGAAATGGCAAGTAGTTCCTGAATCACCTTTAGTTTTCTAGACCTTAAGGTGTGATAGCTAACGAAAAGACGTCTCCATTACGAGCCCAGACAGCCACTTCCGGAAAGCACCGACGTCAGATACGGTGACCACAAGAGTCTTGATACACCTTTCATGGTCCATTTCATCTTGTATCTGAAAAAAAAAATGCGGAAGTTTGCTTTCCAGAACTGAAATTCACAGTTTGCAGTAAGAAGTAGCCCAAAGGACTGTGATAAAAATATGAACGTTATCATAATTTGGTTTTGGAGCTACATTTTTGTTAAGCAAGGCACAGCTTAGAAAAATCTAATAAAACATCTGACAAAAGCAATAGATTCTGGCTGACAGCGTAGCCTGGGGGCATGTGCTCCCACTGACTAGGAAGTTAAGATGTCATGAAGTTCTCAACCCTTCCCGTCACTTTACCCCAGAAGCATTGGCTGTGAAGTGCGGTACAGATGCTGTCATATTTAAATTTTAAATAGATTCATATGGGAAAACACTTTCTTTTCTATCCTTTTAGCAAGATTTTTGTACTCATTTCCCATGGAACCAATAGTCAAGAGATGAACACAGTCTTTCCACAGATCATGTTCGGGCCTTTGATGCAGCTGCATTTACACCTACACACACATCCCAAATTGGCACCAGTTTTAATTCCCACTGAAATAAGAGTATAAGTGTTTCCCAGGGGAGTAGGTTTAGGATACAACCACTTTCCTGGGTTTTCCTTCTCCCTCTCAATATAAAGCTGCTCCTGATTCGAGACCTAGAGCCGACCTCAACTATCTGCTTATGTCTGGAGAAATATTACTCTCAAGTTCCTAATTTTTCTAATGTAGAGTAGTGTCCTTTCATGTACTTTAGGTAAGTATAGACTCAAAAAAGCAAGATACAAGCACAAAAGGTAATAACAAGGCTATACATTTAATAAAGGTAGATTGTTAGGTGAGATTTTGTTTGTAAGGGTGATCTCTTCTATGATAAAACTCATGGATTTGCCCCAAAGCTCAGATTCTGCCTAGTCTGATAGGCCACTATGTTATAGGGATGGAGAAAAGGAAAAGTACACTGTGGAAGAAAAAAAGCAAACAGAAACCCCAGTTCTCACAAATAATTTACATAGTGGCCTTTTAATTACCCTGGAGGACAATAGGGAAAAATTAAGAAATGAAAACAAAATGAGAGAAATGGTCCCCCAGGGTCTTTGACATGCGCTCCATGGCCTTTCTTTGAAGAATAGCAGAGAAGCTGTTGCGATTATTAAGAGGAACGAGATTCAAAAAGAGGTCAGGACTGAAAACAGACATCCTGGTGATCTGAAGCCTCCCACAGTGAGGTGGGGTATGTGGCCTGCCATTCCTGAAGTGCACGCCCCATTTCATGAACTAACAAGAGACCGCTTTGAAAAGGGTCACTCGGGTTTCTCGGTAGGACAGACTGGATTCTAATTGTATGGCGAGCCAGTGAAGGAAAAGGACATTTTCAAACCTTTCAAAACAGAGAAAGAAGAAACTTACTGAACTCATTTGTGCATTTCCAAAGACACGATAAAGGGTAAGCTGTGTAGCTCTAATATGGATCTTTGGTAAGTGTAGCTGACATATCATAGGACAGCGGGTGCTTATAAAGCAGAAGCCGTTAGTAATTTCAGATCTGGCCACCACAGGACACAAAACCTTATCTAGTAAAGAAGAAAAATTTGATTGTGCTATATCCTATCATTTATTTTAGTACTATCTATTAATTGATTCCTCAGACACTATTTCCTATATCTACCTCATTCTTCTACTGTTTATATAATACACCCCCTAACAAAATGAATAGGATATTTTGTCAAAATAATAAAGAAACTGATGTTATGAAATATACTGATGCTTTCTGTATGTGAGTAGCGGTATATTCCCTGAACCAGCTCTTTTAATTTGTTTTACTTTTATAGACCCAAGAGTGGCTTAGCTGGGTCTTGAGCTAGATCAAGTCCCATCTTCCTGAGGAACTGCCACACTGATTTCCATGGTGACTGTATAAGTTCTCACTCCCACCAGCAATGGGAAGTTCCCCTTATTCTGTGAGTTCATCAGCATGAGCTATCACTTAATTTTATTGATCTTAGCTGTTCTAATGGGTATAAGATGATCTCAAAGAAGTTTTGATTTATATTTCTCTAATAAATAAGAATGTTGAACATTTCCCTAACTGTTTCTCAGCTATTTGAATTTCCTCTTTTTGAGAATTCTCTGTTTGGTTCTAGACCCAATTTAATTGAGTTATTTGGTTTCTTTAATATTTAGTTTTTTGAGTTTATGTATTTTGAATATTAGGCCTTGATTGGTTGTACAACTGGTAAAAAATCTTTTTCCATTCTGAAGGGTGCTGCAACAGAAACTTTTATATTACAACTTTATTGGTTCATTCCTTCAAACAAAGGTCATTCTAAAATCACTGAAAACTTTAATAAATTAATGGAATTAATTTGTTATCAATTTATTAATTTATTAAATTAATGGAAAATTAATGGAATTCTTCAAATAAGGCAAAATTCATAAAGTATATAAACATGTGTGAAAGTTTGCACACATATGCATGTATGTACATGCATGACTACACAAAGATGTACATAGCTACAACACATGGCTGGTGTCATGATCAAAAAATAAATAAATAAAAAGCTCTAAATATAGTAATGTTAGCACACTTTCTTTTTAATTTTTTAAAGATTTATTTATTTTAAATCTATTTATTTTTTATATGTATGAATTCTTTGCCTGCACAGATATACATATACAACACAGGCATGCTTGATGCTCACACAGAGTTCAGAAGAGAACTTGGGATTCTCTTGAGTTAGTGATGGATGTGAGCCACCATCTGTGTCGTAGGAATCAAACATGGCCCCTCTGCAAGAGCAGTAAGTGCTGTGACCCCCTGAGACATCTCTTCAGCATCTAGGTCACTTTCTTTTTAAGTCAAATTTTGTGGCCTTAGTTCCTTTAATGATGGGGTATTAAGTATGGAGACCATATTTAATATTAGCAAGGTTATGGGTGAATAGACTCTTCCCATAGATTGTTGGCTGAAGTAAAATTGGTACAGTTTTAGAGAATGATTTGACAATACAAAGTAAATGCTTTAAAAAAATGATAGAAAAGCATCAAGCCATTAATTTCACTTCTTGGGATTTATAAGGCATCAATGTACAGTCAGGTATTTTCTTGGCTAATTTTTATAATTTGGTCTGCTAAAAAAAAAAAGCAGACCATTTCAACATGTGATAAAGTACACTGTGATAGCTATAGAAACCACTTAATTCCATAAATCAGTTAAAATTATGACACAAGCCTGTATTTATTGGCATGGAAAGATGTTCATTGTTAACTGAATAAAGGATTTGTAAGAGGTAATGGGACGTGCTATTATGTAGTGCTCTTGAAAGAGGGGTGTGTGTCCTTGCATTGAAGACACCATAGTTGGTTTTTACCTCATTGATACTGTCCCTGGTTTATCAATCAAGAAACAAAGCCCAGAGATCTGACATAATTTGCCAAGAGTAAAACAACTAGTAAATGACAAATGTGAACCTTACAGGCAGGCAGTCTGGCTATAGAGACCGCTTTCTCTCTCCGGCATAAGACCTGTCACTGTCTAGACACATGTGAGGACTTGCTCATAAATTCACTTCTGTATGCAGACATACAGAAAACAAAATATAGACTGACATTCATCAAAACTTCATGGGGTTACCCTTGAGCGACGAGATTCTAACTTAAATTTTTATTCAGCCGTGCAGTCTGTGGTGAACAGTATATTGTGTGTATCCATTTTTAAGAGGGGGAAAGAACTACAAATATATTCTGCCTCATGTAACCCAAGCACATGCTAAGGAGATGGGGCAGTAGTGTTGTCTTCCTCACCAGCTCGTGGATGTATCAGTGAAGGAGCTGTAAGGGCTAAGGATGATGTGCTATACATGGCTGCTGCTCCTTGAACAGCATGATTCTCACAGCTTGCTAGAAGGTTAAGAGTGACCCTTCTGGCCAATAGGTTACTGCTTGTGTGTGTCTTCCTCCTCCTCCTCCTCCTCCTCCTCCTCCTCCTCCTCCTCCTCTTCCTCCTCCTCCTCCTCCTCTTCTTCTTCTTCTTCTTCTCCTTCTCCTTCTCCTCCTCCTCCTCTTCTTCCTCCTCCTCCTCTTCCTCCTCCTCCTCTTCTTCTTATTCCTCCTCCTCTTCCTCCTCCTCCTCCTCCTCTTCCTCCTCCTCCTTTTCTTCTTCTTCTTCTTCTTCTTCTTCTTCTTCTTCTTCTTCTTCTTCTTCTTCTTCTTCTTCTTCTTCTTCTCCTTCTCCTTCTCCTCCTCCTCCTCCTCCTCCTCTTCCTCCTCCTCCTCCTTTTCTTCTTCTTCTTCTTCTTCTTCTTCTTCTTCTTCTTCTTCTTCTTCTTCTTCTTCTTCTTCTTCT
>JANHMN010000001.1:157265524-157279580 GCA_030674055.1 Rhabdomys pumilio
ACACACACACACACACACACACACACACACACACACACACACACACACACACGTAGGGGGTGGTTCTGATGCTAAGGTCCTGTTCTCCAATTGGTTCTTGATCTATCAGTAAAGATGTCAGGGGCCAATTGCTGGGCAGAAGGAAAGAGGCAAGACTTTGGGGTTCCCAGAGGAGGAGGCAAGGAAATGCAGAGAAGAAAGAGAATTTTTCTGCCCTACTTCAGAGAGAGAAAAGCCAACCAGCCATGTGAAATTTCAGGTGGTGTGGCCATATGCCACTTCTCCAGGTGGGAGATTAAAGTATGGAGCTGGGACTAAAGCTAACTGAGCAACTGAAGCTGAGGACAGGTTGAGAGGTGCTGAGCTAAGAGTATTGGGAAGGGCATACTAGATGCGGTAACAATAAGGCAGGTTGAAATTGAGCAATGTGTGTGTGTCTGTGTTTTTCATCCACAGATCCAATATTCTCTGGGCAGAGGCTGGTAGCGTGGTCTGCCCAGAGCTTATAGCAGGGTAGCAAAAACTATATGCTACATATACACATAAAGACAGACATTTTTAAAGGAAACAACAGTGGTGGCAAAAATACGGACAAAAGAAAGCCCTTGTACACTGTTGGTGAAACTATATGTCACTATCAAAATCAGCATCTCAAAAAAACTAAAAATAGACCTACCATAGGACCCAGCTTTAGCAATCCTATACCAAATTCTTTACCTAATGGACTCCAAATTGACACACCACAGACACACGTGCACATTCGTGTCAATGGCAGCACTACACACAAGGGCTGAGCTACAGAACTAGACTTGTATTCAACAGCAGAGGAACTAAGAGAGAAAATGTGGTCTATATACACAGGGATTTTTCAGCTATAAAGAAGAATGCAATTAGGTTGCATGAAAATAGATACAACCAAGGACGATAATATTAAAAGAATTAGGATAGTTTCAGAAGAATGAATACATATTTTGCCATTTGTGCTTCTTGTGCTTTATATTGGTTCATAGAATTGTATATGCATAAATAACATGAAAATACAATCAAATTGTCTAGGGGAAGAAAGGAGATACACAGGAATGGAGAGAAAACAGGAGGGGGGAGATACAAGGGTCAATGTATATTATATACCTGTATGAAAATTTTTAAAGTCAAATTTTAATGAGTTCAGATCACCAGAATTACCAAACTTTGTACAGTTTTCCTTGGACTTCATTTCCTTCGCCTTATTTAGACAAGTAGAAAACACTGAACAGCCGTCGTGAGCCCAACCTGCTGTGTCAGATCACACCAGGCCAGCACAGCTCCACGAGAAGAGGTTTATTGGGGGAAGCAGGGAAGAGAAGAAGGAGGAATGAAGTTGGGCGAAGAAGGGGCAAGGGGTTAGGGTCTCTGCCTTTTATTTGGGCCACAACATATTCACCCACACCACAGCACAGGTAAGGCGCTCAGATAAGGCGGGCAGGTGAGGTGCCTGTTGGGAATGTGTGGCAGTTGCTTTGGAAACAGAAGCAAGAGGGCCCTTGTTGCCTAGGGGTGATGTCATTGCTGAATTAGGAGACTGTAAACAGCTCCTGATGACAACACTACCCAACTACAGCAAACACAACAGAGTAGACCTCCAAGAAGAGGCTACCTGGCTTCTGTAATTGAATGTTGATACTTCTTGCCCAGAGCATTAATTCTAAGGCTTTTGTTTGGGTTTTGTTTTGGTTTGCTTTGCTTTGCTTTGCTCTGAGACAGAGTCTTGTGCAAGACTGGCCTCAAATTTGCCACATAACTAAGAGTGACCTTGAACTCCTAATCGTCCTGCTCCCACTTCGTCAACACTGGGATTACAGGTGTGTGCATGCCTGACCCATTATGAATTATTTATGAAAGGGCAAAGACTGAATTCGGACAAAGCAAAACTGAGTATGTAGGGGAAACTGTCTCCTTGCACACATACATAGATAAATAAACTGGATCGATTGAGATGTAAAATGAAAACAGGTAGTGTACAAAAAAGAGAAACAGAATCCAGAAATGAATAGAATACGGATATGTACATGAGGTGACATTCTAGATAACTAGGTAAAAACCAAGAGATGTTGCTGTGTAGAAATACGAGGGGAATCCTTTTTAAATATCCCTATTTCGTTCATTAAAGAAAACTCCAGTCCTAGTTAATA
Source organism: Rhabdomys pumilio (assembly GCA_030674055.1). NCBI lineage: Eukaryota > Metazoa > Chordata > Mammalia > Rodentia > Muridae > Rhabdomys > Rhabdomys pumilio. The sequence goes on from JANHMN010000001.1 coordinate 157,267,696, forward strand.
AAGAACGTGAATTTCGGAAGAACTCTTATAAGCATAGCTAATATATTCAATTTATTAAAAAAAATACTTAAAAACATGAACGAAAAGCTAGACTGAGAACTAGAACAAATTCTGATTGAGCACTGGGGAAACCCTCACTCTCCCCGGGAGCCTAGAAAGTGTGCATCATAATTAACTCTGGAGCCTGTATTCCATTAGCAAATAACGTGAAGTGTGAAGGTTCTAGGTGCTGTGTGTCTTAGTTGCAGGCTTATTACATGATCTGAGATGGTCCTTCCAAGCAAAGGACTTCCGGGGCCAGAAAGATGGCTCAGTGAACGAAAGGGCTTGCTGCCAAGCTTGATCACCTGAGTCTGACAGAAAATACATGTCTTTTAAAAGACAACGTGAAGCATGAGGCTCTTTAAAGAAGTTTAAAAACAGAGGATAAAATGTCATTATGTAGAAACCATGTAACCAAACTGAACTGGGGCAAGAAGGGCGTAACAATATAACACTGGGTACTAGTTATTGTGCAGAGAGGTAGAGAAACAGTAGCTGAGTTCATAGTAGATATTGCTGATACGTTAGTTCTTAGCTACAAATACTGTATTCCATATTATAAAAAATTATATAGACAAGAAAGCTACCCAAGGCTAGCTGGTTGTGAATCAAGGATTGGGCTAACCCAATTCTGCTGAACTACCTATATTAAGAACACACACATTCAGTTCATTTCCCAGTGCAGTCTTCAGACCTCAGCCATTCAGGTTTACGTGTATGATTCCTAGGATGCAGCCAGGTCATCAGTTAAGGTACATCAGTGCTGATTGAAGATAGAGAGTCCTCACAAACTGCCTGGAGCACCAGAGAAGTTTCTAAATGCAAGCAGTAGGTACCACATTCTCCCAATCTGAGAATCCTGTTGTTCAACTTAGAGCTTTCATCTGTGTCCTGCCTCCGTGTCTCTGCCAATCTTTCCTCACCCTTCCCCTTTTGCCTGGCTTGCCTTATCCTTGAAGGTTCTTTTCAGTGGTTTTGAGAAGCACAGGGATATGATCCCGTACAGGATCGTCAAACAATCAACTCAAAGCCCAGCCAGGTAAGAATCCACAGAGACTGGGGGAGCTTTTGCCAATCCTTGGACAAATTGAAGCAAGTTATTTTGATCTATTGAGCTCATTTGCCAGCAACAAGGGTTAGAGAGGCAGAATAACTTTGAATAGGGTGTGAACAAGGAGGAGGAGAGAGACATGTATGCTAGAAAAGCAGCCAAATACCTTCTCCAGTTCAGGAGAAATTAACTAGTCATCAGCCATAATTTAAAATATCATAGGAACTAGATAGATGACTGAGTCAGTAAAGGTTTACTTTATGTGCATAAGGATCTGGGTTTGAACCCTTAACCCACACATAAAATACCAGATGTAGTGGCATACATTTGTAATCTCAGCACTTGGAAAGACAGCTGATCCCTGGAGCTCTTTGACAGCCAATTTGGCCTTCTTAGTGATCTCCAATCTAGTGGGAGACCCTGTGTGACTGATGCCTGGAGTTGAAACACACACACAATCCACATAAACTTACATATCTACACAGACAAACATACACATACCTATATACATATGCACTTATACCCATATGAATATATACACATGCCAATTAAAGAATTACCACAATTAAAACATAGCAGACTTTATATATATATATATATATATATATATATATATATATATATATATTAGCTACTTGTCTCATCCCTCTGACAATATGCTCGACAAAAGTAACTTACAGGAGATATTTATTTGGGCTTGCAGTTTGGGAAGATACTAGCCGTCAGGATGGGTAAAGCAACTTGGACTATCGTGCCATGAGTTTGAGGCTCTGCTAGCTCATATGTCAGGTCAGGAAAGAGAGAGAATAAAAGTGGACATAAGACCAGCCTATAAGCCTCAAAGAACCAACCAAAGGGGACCCACTTCCACCAACTTGGCTCCACAAACTCTCAGATGAGCACAACTAGCTAAGAATCACAAGTTCAAACATTCCAGGCTGTGGGGCACACTCTACATCTAAAACACAGCAATAGGCATCAAGCATTCTTCATCGTAAGAGGCTCTTGGTTACTGGCATCAAATCATCCTGATTCCCAGCTCACTCTTGTTCTCATTTAAATTCTGGGGAAGTGGATCGGCACATCAGAACGACCAGCCAGCAAAGTGATAATTACGCAATTCACTTCCACCAGCCAAATGTGACGGGATTCCAGAAACCTCTTACTTCACATGCCTTAATAATGCTAATTTTTTTAAACCATAAAATGAAGTGCACAGTGTTTAAGGAGACAATTCATTAGCCCTCGAGATGAGTTTCGAATGAGAAAACAAGTCTGCAAATGGAATGGAAAACCAAGTACAGAACAAACTTGGAGTTCAAACTAGGGGTAATTTCTCCCGTGGAAAATTATTTCCAATTATTTGGTTCCCCACAAGCTACTATTGGGTATCTGCCTCAGATCTTTGACCAGTTGCAACCAGATTCTCAAATGCCATTTCTTTGGAAGGCCATGGCCCATCTTCAAGTCATTAATACAGCCATCCCTCTGTGGCAAGCTTGTCGATCTGGAGTGGCTGCAGTCAAGATTCATTCCTACTGCTTGTGGAGATTTCATCTGTTGCTATGTATTGTAATGCTAAATACTGGCCCTGGTTGCCTCGGGAACACATGAGAATCCTCACATACATCAAATGATGCTATGTGACCTTGCTCCTTAATTTAAAACTATTGGTTGAATAAAAATGCCTATAGCCTATAGCTGGAGAGAAGAGAGGTAGGCAGAGTTTCCAGTTTTTTGGCGTAGGGTCAGAGGTAGGACCATGAAGGAAGAGGAGAGAGAGAAGGTAGAGGATAGAAAGATGCCATGGGGTAAGGAATTGTGAGAACTGGCCATGAGGACTGGACAGTCACATTAAGAGGAGGCCAGGCAGAATATGACAAGTCATATGTCGGGCTTATTGGCAGAGAAGTAGACATAATAGCATAGAGGGTAGATATATGAACAGCTCTAGGGCTTTAAAGACTTATTTTAAGTATAAAGGTTGTGTGCCTTTTATCTGAGAACTAAATGATCAAAGGCAGGGTAGAAAGCCCAGATTGAGATTAAATATTTACTATAACAATGGCTTTGACGTCATCATTCAATAAAAATGGATTGCTTTTCAAATCTAGAATCAAAACATTCAGGCATTGAACATAGGAATGAGGACTGGAGAGACGGCTCAGTGAATAAAGTGATGGCCATATAACCATGAACACCAGTACCTGTATAATTCCCAGGGAGTTATGGTGGCCTGCCTATAATCCAGGCACTCAGAGGTAGAGATAGGAGATTTGTAGAGCAAGTTGGCTGAATGGACTAGCTATGTCAGTGAGCTTGGGGTTCAAGTGGGAAATCCTGCCTCAATATGGAAGTGGAGAACAATCTGAGAAGATGCCTGATATCATTCTTTGCCCCCAACATGTATGTATTCATATCCCATGTATGTATTCATACCCCCATATGAGATTACACATGGAATCAGATATACCCATACAATACCACACACACACAAGCACATGCACACACACACGCACAGAGGAACAAAATACCATCAGATTTGATGCAATTTTTGACACTCTCGTGTCCTGTATGTTCACACTTACTGTCAGGGTGGCGTGCACTAATTTCTAAAGATTTGCACGCCCTAAGCTCTAGACCCTATGAGCAAGGTGCACATGATACACACGGGCATTCATAGCTACAATTAAGTTAAAGACCTTGACATAGAGAGATTATGCTGCAAGACTATTGTGACATTTGCATTTTATTCCTTCCTAAATACTCAATTCTTTAGTTAAATTAAAAAGATAGTCAGTCTTCCCTTTCACAGGACTTGCCATTCTTGGGTATTCTTTGTCTCCCAGTATAATGAGACTATTATGAGTTTCTTTAAAATGTTGTAGGTGTAGTTCTTACCAAGCCTAGCACTTGATTCTGTTTCCATTGTAATTGGTGAATTGTGTCTCCGTTATGGTAAAAGACTTCTAAAACACATCAATCAGTCGGTGAACAAAGATGAACCACAGTTCTGACCTGTATACTTTGCTGCTTTTCCATATATTAAGAAGCCCTAAAGCTAGGGCTGAGTTATTGTGAAAACTAGATTCCAAATGATGACTCAAAGTAACATTACCCATGGGCAGGGCTGCTCATGTGAGGGACTGCCTCAGCAGACATGTAGGAGGCTGATGGTGACCACACTACCAAATGTGTACACCTGGGCTTGTCATGTGCTACAGGACACTCCCATCCCCTCTGCTCCTTCTCTTTGTCTGTCCTTTCCACCTGCAAGCATTGCCAGGCAGGGACACCCATGCCAAGTCTCACCCTTGCTACACCCTGTTTGATATTTCCTAACTGCTTAGGTTTCCTTCCAGAAATCATAGATCTGGCATGCAGCTGTTTTACTCAAGTCGGCACCATGTAACCATATGCGTAGATCATTATTTTCATGAGTCCTGAAACTCTCATCCCCATTAGACAAGAGGCAGCCTTTATACACAGAGCAACTGCCACCCTGGGTCACATAGCAAGCCTGAAGGATACACCTAAATACACAGATATTTGTGTTCCCATCCTAGCACAAAGACCATAAAAAACAGGGACCAGGTCCAAGTCCCAGAACCTTTCCTGCAGAGGGAAAGTACACATTCAGATAATGTTGTCTGCCTACTTAATCACTGGGGCAAGACAGAAGGGGTTCATCTAAGCTGTACTCTCCATGAAAACATAAACTATATATCTCAATAAAAACAATGTTTCTAGACTCTTTGATTTTGCAAATAGGAAAGCACCTTTGTGATAATTAACAAAGTGTATTGTTATTAGAAGGTACCAACTTTTTTCAAATCTTAAACTCTCACCACCAAGAGTAGCTTACTGGGTACTTTCCTTTTAGTGGGCACCTGCAATTTTAGCAAATGGGCATAAGAGATATCGAGATTTGGGACTTTGTGTGAGTGTAATTTTTAAATTACCCTTTATGTTGCATTGTTATTATTGTTTTGATTTCATCCTCATCCTCCTCCATTTCTCTTTTCTCGTGTACATATATGTAGTCATTGTAACCACATGCATGTTGTGTGCATATATATACATATACACAAACACACATATATATGTATATACTTGTGCACATTTTGGGGTTATTTTGTATATGACACGAAAGATAAAGATTCACATTAAATATTTGCTTCAAAAAATGTTTCAAAGAAGGCTGGAATGACAGCTCAGTGGGTAAGAGCATGTGCTGTTCTCTCAGAGGACCCGGGTTTAGCTCCTAATCCACATGAGGCATTTGACAATTACCTGTAATTACAGTTCCACAGGCTCTAATACCCTCCTCTGGACTCCATAGGGACCCACATGTGTGCTGTACACACATACATACATACATACATACACACACACACACACACACACACACACACACACACACACACACACACAAACAGAATCAGTCTCTCTCACAGGTGGGCTGCCTTATTAGTGCTTAGCCATGAAATCAAACACATAAAAGCAACACTAAAAACACAAAGTTATTCATTGATTATTAAAATTAAAAAGTATTTCAACCAGTTTTACAGTTGATGTCTAGAGTTGGTTGGAGAGGAAGAGTGTCTAGAGGAGAACAGTTTTTGGAAGGCAGCAGTAGCTTCCGGTGAGCTAGGAAGCACAAAGCCTACCACAGAGACAAAGCCGGGGAAGTACCTGAACACCAGGTCCCGCAGTACGGGAGGATAAGATGCTGGCCGGCTGGACTCTCCTGGTGACACGGGCAGCTTGATGCATCAACACACCTGGAGACAACTGCAGCTGGTATTTTCTATTGCTGCCCAGGTGGTATCATGTTGTAATTCCCCTTTCTGACCTGCAAATCCAAGTAGAAATCTCCCTATTGTAGCTCGTCATGAGAAGTGAGGAGGGCGGAGTTCTCAGCGACTCCTCCCACAGAGAAATAGGAGTGGATCAGCACAGGGGAACAGGGGCAGGGTCCAAAAAACACCATGAAACCAGAAATGAGAGAGAGAAAAAAATGAGCACAGAGTTGCCCCCAAGGACTTCAGAGAAGGAGCAGCAGTAGAATTTGGACAAGGAAAAACACTTTGAATATTAAAAAAAAAAAAATTTACAACCAAAGAGTTGTACAAATTGGTTGTGGAATAGGATTATAATTTTTAAACAAAGTTTTGCAAGCTATGAAGTCATTGACTATTATAAATATATAATTTTTAATTAATTAATTTATTTATTTACTTTATTGGATATTTTATTTATTTACATTTCAGGTGTTATCTCCTTTCCTCATTTTCCTCTCAGAAACCCCCTATCCCATCCGCCCTCCTCCTGCTTAGGGTTGTGAAGGACATATGAGTGCAGATTTTCCTGGAAGCTGGAAGAAGCCATCAGGTCTGGTAGACCTGGAGTATAGGTGATAGGACGTGATAGGAGACTCCTGAACTGGGTGCAAAGAGCCGAACGTGGGTCCTCTGAAGAGCAATAGGCACTCTATACCACCGAACATATCTCCAGACATATACATTATATTTGTATATAGCTATATTTATATATTAGTCATATATAATTATATTCCATTCATTTTATATATGAACTTTTAAAAAATATTTTATTTCTTTATATATATGGGTGCTTTGCCTGCATCTATGTCTGTACCATGGACATGCAGTGTCTAAGGAGGGCCAGAAGAGGGTCTGGATCCCCAGAAACTGGAGTTAAAGATGGTTGACTCCATGTGGGTACTGAGAACAAAACCTGGGTTCTCTGTAAAAGCAACATGGACTCTTAACTACTGACCCACCTCTCTGTCCTTTGATGACATATTTTAATTCTACTTCATTCAATGAATATTTAAATGTTTTAATGTGCTTTTCATATCCAAAACAAAAGTAAATCTCTTTTGTTGTTATTGTTGTTGCTGCTGTTAATTTTACAGGTAAAAGATTATATAGCCTAAAAACATAAATTGGCAATCTTGAACTCTTAAAATGAAGATGATTTTATTTTCTAGTTCTTCTCCTCTGAACTTAGGTTCCACAATACTAAATTCTATTGTTGGATAATAATCACTTAATCCAATAATCTCCCCATGAAAGTATTTTACATTTAACTTACCATTTTTAAAATGTAGCAAAAAGGGTCGTTTATTTATTTGTTTGTTTACTTTTTTTGAAAAAGGATTTCTCTGTGTATTCTTGTCTGTCCTAGAAATCACTCTGTAGACCAATCTGGCCTTTGAACTCAGAGATCTACCTGTCTCTGCCTCCAAGTGCTGGGATTAAAGGTATATGTCATCACTGCCTGGCTAAAAGGGAATTTTTAAAAAGAATTGTCTAATCCATGTTAAGGATTAGAATCGGGTTTCTCTTACTGAACACTTACACAAAAGGCTTGTTTGTCTGTCTGTTTGTTTATTTTAAGGAACAAATTTTACATTCATTTTTCATAAGTCAGTGCTAGAAAGCTGAAATCCATAAGATGGATATGACCAACAAACTTATCTGTCCTGGTCAAGTGTTTTTTGGTTGTTGTTGTTGTTGGTGGTGGTGGTGGTGGTGGTGGTGGTGGTGGTATTGTTGTGCTGTTTTCCTAAGAATGTTCTATTCTGCCCACTCTGGGCTGTCCATCCCAAGCAGGGAGGAAAGGAATTGTGATTCTTGCCAGCCTGAGTAGGTTCTAAAACATGGATCTTCTAGCTACACAACAACATGACATCCATAGACACATTCCTACAAGAACTAGTCCCAGACTCAAGATAGAGAACTTGTGTTATCCTGCTGTCACTCACACACACACACACACACACACACACACACACACACACACACACCCTGTGGGCTGTGATCTAAACAACGATATTTGCTTCTCACAGTGTTGGAGACTATAAGGCCAACATTCAGTTCTGACAAGGCTGGTCTCCATGAAGCCTTCTTTCCTGTTCTTTCTGAATGCTCACCTGGCGTTCCTTCAAGCCCTTCTTGGTGTCTGGTCCTCATTTTATACAGACACTTCTCCTATTGAATTCATTCTTCACCTTGAAGATGTATTTAATCTCAGCTGCCTTCTTTCAGGAGCAAAGGTCTCCAAACAGAGTCACACTGGGAGTTAAGGCTGTATGTAGGAATCTCAGGAGGATGCTATACACATGAGCCCAAATTTTATTGTTGTTGTGGGACAGAGATTTTTTTTGGAAAGACAGCACACACATATGCACTCACTCCAGAAAGAGAACCCATGACAGATCAAGGTGACAACTGCAGCAATTCCCAAGTTGTTGAGCCAGTGCTTTGGGATTGGGTGGGGAGTAACTGACAGGCGTTTGGGTGAGGGATTTCTTACAAGAAGCGGACATGGCTCAATAGTAGGTACAATACCCCCAAACCTATGCCCACAAAGGGGACAACTCATGAAAGCTGTGTCCCCAGAGCTCACTGCTCAACTCTAAGGGCAGGTCTGAGAGATTGGCTCTCCTGCTTGTCAGAGTCTTTTCCCAGCAGCTATGCTCCAGGAGCTTGCAAGTTTTACCCTTCCCAGACACAAGTTTGCATACTTCCAGTAACATGTCTCAAGAGAGAATGTTTGAGTTCAGAGAAAACTGCCATTTATCAATGGTCTACATCATACCCCTTGGTATGTAGGCTCTTCTAGAAATAACAGCATACTGTGTAGACCAAAGGAAGGATCCCATGATCCGCATTTTTTTTTCACAGAAGTGACATTTCTGGTTTTCAGCAGGAGATGTACAAGACTGGGAGTTAAACAAATACTGATTCTACATTGAGTCATACAGTATTATAACAAATTGTGTGTGTGTGTGTGTGTGTGTGTGTGTGTGTGTGTGTGATAAATAGAAAAAGTTATGCAAGTTTTAGCCAGACCCGAGATGATCTTTTATTAAAAAAAAAAAATCACTCCCTCTACCCCAAAGCTAAATGTATTAACATAACACTGCACATTGAAAATGGTTTAACTGGTTGGGGCTGTGTTAGCACAGGACTGTGTGAGGAAAACCAAGCACCAGCAGACATTACACTCAGGAATTTTGCCTTCAGTTTTTCTGACATCTGAAAAGGTCCCCTCCTCCCTCCTTTTATTATTCATGAGTTAGGGGGCTTTCTGGCTCTAATGCATCTTTGAAGTTACAATCTTCATAGGACTATTGACTTTCTCCAGCCTATCTGCCTAAATCCTCTTAGAGACTGTGATGGCCAGCGCTTTTGTTCTATAAAATCATTCCCTGATGGGAAGATCCACAGTCAGAACCAATCAACCTGGCTGCCTGAGTATTTAAGCTCTGTTCACCAACACTTCAAACCTTGATCCCATCCCCCACGTCACTCCCACACCCCAGTTGCAGCAAGGTATTACCAAGTGTTCAGGATTGTGGTCGGGAAGAAAGCTCCATCTTTGAGGACTCATTGAAGAATCCTTACTTGGAACGTCATTCACAGAAGCCAAGTAGGCAAACAGAAACAGCAGGAGCCCAGAAAAGAACTTTGAGAGCTGAGTAAGGTGTGTGCAACTGCGTGCATTTTCTTATATTAGAGGTGCTTTAGGAGATGAGTTTATTTACTTTTCAATAATTTCATACATGAATATAATGTGTATTGACTATATCAACTCCTTACTCCTCCCCTCAACCTCCTCTCAGAGATCCTCCCCACTGATCAGGTCCTCCTCCCAATTTCATTTCTTCCTCTTCTTCCTCCTCCTCCTCCTTCTGCCCCTCCTCTTCTTTTTATTCTTGTTCTTCTTCAGTATAACTGAGCCCCATTACTGCTACCTGTATATGCATGGGTATAGAACTTCCAATGAAGAATAAACAACCTACACAACATCAGTAGGTGGCCTCTCCCTCCCTCCCTCCCCTAGCAATCCCAAACTGCTTATAGTTCTTCAGCCAAGAGTGGGGCTTTGTGGGCCTTCCCTCCTTCATAGTGTAACATTGACAGGTTTCATCTCATGTAGATCTTGGGGTGATAATTCACAGGTACAATTTCCCTGTAATGTCCAGACAATTTGCAGCAGTCCTTCTGGTCGTTTGGCTTTTAGAATCATCTGTCCCCTCTTTGCTGAGCCAAGAGGAAAGAAGGTTTAATATAGATATATCACTGGTGGGTGGGCACTCCACAGCCACCTACTCTGGACTCTTTAACCAGCTGTGATTCTCTCTATTGTCTTCTACACACTGCAAAGAGTTTCAGAGATGAGGGTGAAAGTGATGCCCTGGAGTCAGGATCCTGGATGCATGTCTTTATTTTACCTTTTGGAATGCCATCTAGTATCTCCTAAAGGTGTGTTGATTTGTTCTCTCCTTGTATTTTGAGACAGTGTCTTGCTCTGTAGCCCAGGCTGGGAAGTCTTCCTCCCCTTACCTCCCAAGTGCTGGAATGGCAGGTATGCACCGCACAGAGCTTCATCAAGACCTTAGAGAAAGGCAAACAGCAAAACCTGTTCTTCTTATTCTCACTGAGGTTTCTTTCCATTTCAAGTGGTCCATTTATTGCAATAGTACTATTTAAAATAATAACCGAATGTGGCATTTCAAGGACACCCAACCAGCATTTTCTATAAAAGATTTTTGTGCACCATCCCTTTATGAACTTTCACATTTTCTCGACAGTTCCAGAGACTCTGAGGTACATTCTCCAGCATATCTCAGGCTGCTGTCAGAAGAAAGACCTCATCAATAAAACCTGGGCTAAGAAAGCTAGTTCCTGACCACAGGGGGTTTCAAGGTGTAGTTCTCTGACACAGTACAACTAATATAGATTCCCAGAAAATGTGTCCTCTGATGGTAAGAACATTCTTTTGCCCTTTCCAAAGGTCATAAGGGACCAGACTGAAGCAACTTACGCTCCTCACTAGGGACTTGATGAACTTTCTGCCTCCTCTAGATGCTGCTTGATGGTGTAGAATATATTTTGCTATGCCACTCCTAGAATTGTAGTGTGGCCCATCTTAGAGATCAGCTAGGATAAAAACTGAGAACACACACACCAAACCCACATATAATCTGTGTGTGGGCTTTGTGTGTATAGGGGATATATGTGGATATACACATGTATATGTAAGTGTGTACCCCCTGATTCAAAGGCAGGGGAAGACATCAGATGTCTGGCTCTATAGTTCTCTGATCTTTTCCCTTGAGACAGGGTCTTTCACTCAACCTGGAGCTCATGATTTTACCAGAACTAGAACTATGAACATACAATTTTTTTTCATTGTTTCAGTTAGGTGAAAAGGATCTGAACTCTAATTCTTATGCTTGCACAACAAGTGTTCTTGCCCACTGACCCATCTCTTCTACCTGCAAATGCATACACACACATACATACATACATACATACACATACATACATACATATACATACACACATACATGTATATACATTATATATAATATAGTATATATAATATATGCTAAATGTATATATTTTATATATATAATTATGTATTATATAATATATATATGCTAAAATCTGTGTGGAAACAAAAATGATCACCAATGACAAAATTAATTATAGCAAAAGGATAATGTCATACTGTCTGGCTCTAAAATGTACTACAAATATATAGTAAGCCAAACAGCATGCCACTAACATTGAAAGAAAAAAAAAAGAAAAGGAGAGGAGAGGAGGGGAGGGGAGGGGAAGGAAAGGAAGGGAAGGGAAAGGAAGGGAAGGGAAGAAGGGAAAGGAGAGGAGAAGAGAGGGAAGGGAGGGGAGAGGAGGTGGGGAGGGGAGGGGAGAGGAGGGGAGGAGGGGGGAGAGGAGGGGAGAGGAGGGGA
>JANHMN010000001.1:157279980-157290577 GCA_030674055.1 Rhabdomys pumilio
AGGGAGGGGAGGGGAGGGGAGGGGAGGAGAGGAACCACCACCAACCAATGAAACAAGAGAGAAAACAGAGAAGTAAACCTACAGATTTACATCCATGGGATATAGAAGGATCGACCTCCCAGTTAATGTGCTAGAGAAACAGATTTCGCTTGTAGAGTAGAAACTGTACCTTTCCCCCACACCACGTATACCAAAATGTGAGAATCAAGCTCTAAAATCATTGGGGAAAAGCATAGATAGAGTTCCCTTGCGTTGATCTGGGATTTTCAGATGTGGCTCCTATCTCACAGGTGTAAAAACACCCGAAAGGCAAAGGGAACCCACAAAGGAAACAAACAACAGATAAAGAGGTCCTCAATGGGAGAGAGATAAAGTTGTATATTACATATCTCATCAGGAAATGATACTCAAACCATAAGGGGAATCTGAACAACTCAATAACAAACACACAAATGACCTGATTTAGACATCGACAAAGGTAGGTTCACAGCAATAGCTATATAACCAGAGACATATAGAATATAGAATATGGGGATATACAAACATAGACTCAACTGAGGCATCATCTGGGAAGTGTACACAAAAACCACAGTGACGCATCATCTTGTTCCCACTGGATTGGCCATTACTAAAATATAAGGTAAATGCTGAGAAATCTGTGGGAAAGGGGAACCTTGTTGGAGATGTACATTTATACAGCCATTATGTAGCACAAAGGGTTCTTTAAATATTCAAAATAGAATTACCATATGATCCCGCAACCCTGCTGCATGTGTATCTAAAGAAAGTGAAACCAGCATGTTTAAGAGATGTCTGCATTGTCCTGTTTATCAAAACCATTTTGGACTAGAGAAGGCAGGACACATGTTACTAGATAGATGCAGAATGAACATGGGATGTGTCTATACAGTGGAAGCTAGTCAGCCACGAGAAAGAGACAGAAACCCTGTCATGTGCAGCACATGAGCAAACCCGGAGGACATTATGTTACATGAAATAAGCCAGGCAGAGAACATAAGGACCAACGGATTTCAGAGACATGGAGTTTAAAGGTGACCTCAGAGAACGATGGTGACCAGGAACTGGGGCCAAAACCTATGGGTATGCGTGGGATACATTGTTCAAAGGTGACAGACTCTCTTATAAATCTTCTACTGCTTGTAGCCTTTGAAAAGATGTGGTACATGTGTACAAAGTATTTTGTGAGTTCCCTGAGCCATCTAGCAAGTTGCCAAACCTTGTAAGTGGAAATGTGGGAACCTATGACTTATAGACAGTTAGCCAAAGGTACAAAAGACACAAGACTGTTGACTGTTGTCTGAAGTAGGGTCAAGTGACACTGAGATGGTCACTCTAGCTACATACTATCAGGACTGAACTGAATCATGGGACATTTGTCTGGTATCCAAGTGAGAATTCCATTGCTGAAAGCTGCATCCAATGAAACATTCAACATACATGAAACATTGTTTGTCTTATTGTATTCCGATTAAAGACATTGGAGACAAAAGAATTTTAAAAGCCATCAGATGTTCTATGAATGCTCTTAGATCAAGATAAATAGAGAACTATGAACCAACGAAATAGTATTTATCTGCAATGGTGCTAAATGAAGACATCTTCTTATGAAATCTAAAAGTAGTCTTTCTCAAGATTTCCCAGAACTTGGAGAATACTCAGCTGTCCTTATGATATCTGGATAGGCATGCTTGTCAATTGTCTAGCTGATGACTGAAAGACAACAAGGTTCCATTTTAACCATCACTTAACACGTTCTCTATCAGTACAGGATTCATGACCCACTGCATATCTACCCAGGATTCTCTGTCCATGAACTCTTTTATGACCATTATTTCATTAGATCTTACTTATTGACAATCAGGGCTGTACCTGAATCTTAGAGAGCATAGTCAAATTCAAGATTCTAGGTAGAACTTTAAAAAAAAAATCTAATGCTCTTTCAGGTATTGCATTATCATGATAGCTTATGTACATAAATGAACAAGCTGGGTGGTCCCAGTCATCGCTTAGATTTTCCAGTCTGCCTTTGCAAAAGTGAAATTGTGATTTAAGAGGCACGCTGCATGGCTTCAGAACTCAGTCACAGAACATATTTCAAACTCTGTTTGCTTCTATGTCTTTTGCTGAAAAATGGAAAGCAAACATTCCCTGGTACTCTCCATATTTATGACTTAAAAAAATTATTCTCTAAAAGGTATTTTGGACCATCAGTGATGAAAGTCCTTATTATCATAGGTAGAGAAGAAAGGCCTTTGATGGCTCAAAAACTTCAAAGAGGAGGGGAAAGAAAGGAAGGGTCATTCCAGACTACTGGTGAATAACACATCATTCTTAAAAGAGTAATTCAGCAAAAATGAAATAAATACAATGTGAATAAAATATCTTCATATAAAAAGGAAATTGTGACTAAATTTTCTGGCTGGCTCTGAAAGGAGACAATAACACTTGAAATGGGAACAATATTGATCGGAGCCCTTGCCAAACTGTGATACCTATTTTAGCCAATATGCAAAGAATAGTTTTGTAAATGGAAGTGCAAATTTGAGTGCTAGAAAGTGTGCATTCACCTCCTTCGGTGCAACCAGAAAACCAAAATGATCTAAGCTTTCTCTGCCAGTCATTGAGTCACCTCCACAAATCCAGAATTCCTTGGCATTCCCTAAACTGCACATATCAAACAAAATAAAACTTCACAAAGGGAACAAGCAAATTGACTTGATTCTTCACCCAAATAGGTTCAAATGACTTAAACTATGCATATTAGCATGAAGCCCTGTAGCTTGAGTTATAACTCTTAGCACCCAGCAGAGAGATCAAATCCATCAGCATTTCTTCCTGTTCACATTATGTTTTGTGTCACCAAAGCCGTGGAGAAGCTGCAGAAGTTTATAAAAAGCAATTGGAAAATCAAGAGGGAAACCTAGGTTCAAGCCACATCCAGCTTCAGAGAGCTAACAGGTTTCTCTGCTGAGTAATAGTGGAAACTATCATGTACCTGGGGTTCAAATCTCAAGCCAGCCATCTAGGACTCAAATTAATAAGTTGGTGAATTCTAAATTTGCCTTATGGGTAAAAATGGAAAAACAATGACTTGTAAAGTATTAGCCAATCAAATACTACTGTTGCTACTAAGGTTGAACAAGTCTATGTTTATCCAGCTGAGATCCAATATGGGCCAACCACTATGTTAAGGCTGGCTGGAGGCAAGGGGGGACATAAACGACAAGATGTCCTAGCACATGCATCCATTCCTACATTTACCAAGTGCTACTGTATGCCAAGTGCTATGCTAAGACCAGGACGGATACAAATAATCAAACAGAGCCCTTATCCCATGATCCTTAGCTTCACATGCAACAAGTGATATCATGGGCTTTGTTTGTGTTTCCAGTTGTACACATGGTTTTAGTGGTTTGTCCGCACCAAGTTCAGAAGACATTAGGTTGGAAGTAATCCCTCTCTTCTGTGTCAAGCACTGTTTACTGCTTTACATCTATTAACTAGGAGTTGATGTGGATATCCAATGAAACAGTTGCTTATGTTACCCCTAACTTCATGGACAAGTAGACACAAAGAGATCGGGAATATGTTCAAGGTTATACAATGGGCTTTTTCCATACTTTGTATGTGATTTTAATTTCTGAAAATACATATTTTCTCAGCTTTTTCTATTTTTTTAGACTGTTTACATTTTCCCCTCTAAAGTGTTTTACATGTTATTTAAAAAAAAAAAAAAAGACACCTAGCTTATGCTCAGGATTTACAGTAGCTAGACTATGTTCAAGGCCTTACTGTAGCTACCCTGTGCTCAGGTTTTACAATCACTTCTAGAGCACAGGAATACAGATGGGAAACAGACTGGACACTGAAGGTAGTGTCATGGCAGGCTCTTTCAGAACACTAAGCAATGATAGTACCACGGAGTCTGGGATCCTTAGTGAGCCATAAATTAGACGAGGAGGAGGAATCTGACAAGATTTTCATAACAAGATCAAAGAGATTATGACAGATTGTGAAAACACTGCCTTATTTTGCAAGTTGTTAATTTGTCTTCCTGCTGCTGCTTCTCCAAGAAGCTGCGTATGAAGGGCCTTTCATAGAGAATGTTTAACATCCGGGAAAGTCCAGCCTTGTCTACCAGTGGCTTGACCTTCCAAGCCAATAGGACTTTAGTTTGCAAATAACAAGGGGCAAAATCAAAACGGATTTTAAATTTTAACTTAAATAAAATCTTTTAAATTTTGTTGGAATTTGACACAAGGTCACTGTTTTGTGTTGTTCACATCAGTGAGGTTTGAAGCCAAGGCGCCGCGCTTGCTAGACAAATTCTGAACCACTGGACTGCGTCCTCAGCCATGTGCTCTGAGCTTTGAAGCAACATAAGCATGGGCCATTGTGGGCTTTGTGGAAGTAAAATAGAATATGCCAAAGGAAATAAATATTGCTATACTTAGCACTGGTTCCTAGTGGAATTATGATTGCATCTGAGTCTTCCTGATACCCTCAAATATAAATATCCTTTAAAAAAAATTCACCAATGACAAAATGGTCAAATTGCTCATTACCTTGATCAAACCTAAGTGGTTTCCTCTGTGCATTATATGCCCCCCAGCACACATTTAATAGACAGATTTTATAAGGATGCCCCCATGATTTTTTTTCTTCTCTTTTCTGTACATCAGTTTAATAGAGGTCAAATTTGAGAAACGTTTTTTAAAGAAAAGATTCCAAATGCATTAAATATCTCAGGCCAAGAAATGTCAGACTTAAATAGTAATTAATATTACATAGATTCCTTACAGTTTACAAAGCACAAAGAGGAGGCAGCGAATGTTGGTGACAGGCAGGTGAGAGATGTTTTGCCTGATAGTCAGTTGCCACTCAGGAATATGAGTGAAGGTCCTGACCATAGAAGGTACAGGTCACAGGAGCATGGAGTAGCTAACTGAGATTTGTGACCAAATTGTAAAGTGTGAATATTCAGCAACCTGTATAACTTTCTAATGTAACCCTGACTGTGTCCATGCCCAAAGTACAGACAAGTATTTTACCCTGAACAGGTGTCTTAGTTAGAGTTTCCATTGCTGTAAAGAGACACCATTGTCAAGGCAACTCTTATACAGATAAATGTTTAAGTGGGGCTGGCTTACAGTTCCAGGGGTTTAGTCCATTGTCATCATGGCAAGAAGCATGAAGGCATGCAGGCAGACATGGTGCTAAAGACAGAGTTGAGAGTTGGTAGAAATCTGTCATTAAAACTCATGATTGCAAGAAGCTAGAGCCTGTTTCACCCATCACTGTGATTCTTGGGTGGATAAGGGACTTGACTTTAAAAAAAAAAAAAAAAAGTCTCTCATTGGTGTGATGGTTGGTTATCAACCCGGCTGGATTTAGAATCAATAAGGAGATATGATTCTGGATGGGTCTGTGAGAATCACTCCAGAGAGGTTTAACTGAGGAGGGAAAACTCAGTCTGAATGTGAATCCAGCTCTCTTGCAGGCTGGAGCCCCACAAGATAAAAGGATAGGGATCAAGAAAGCGAGTTGAGCACAAGCCATTCATTTCTCTTTGCTTCCTCACTGTGAACACAAGGGAAGCAGCTGTCTCAAGCTCTTCAGACCACAGCTAGTGTTACTGTTATCATGTGCCTTCTCCACTACAGTAGATTATACCCTCTAACTGTGAGGCAAAAACCCTTCCCTCCCTAAGTTGTTTTTGTTACAGCAATGAGAAAAGTTAACTAATGCAGGGAAGGATCGTTAAGGATACACAGGAGAAACACAGCATCAGAACTCAGACTACTTATTCAACCTCATGATGGCCGAAACATGGGAAAGGTTTCACAGGGGAGAGAAAAAAAAATGGATCTATTCTTATTTAATGACTAAGAGAAACAAGAATACTTTAGGTAAACAAATCTTTTTCATTTCAATGTAGATTGTAAATTCTGCAGAACTAGACAGCTATTGGGAAGGAAATATCCTGAGGTAGAGTGTGCACCAAGTACGCCAGCAAAACTTTACAGACCATTCAGTGCTTTTGCTTTATGAGCAGAGAGACTGATTTATTTATGCTCTGCCTTATTTTTATAGGATATGAGGTACATGAATCCACACCATAAAGTATGGGGAAACGTAAATAAGGACACAAAAACCAGAACCAGGGAAAATGTACGTAGGAGTATAAAACAAAGATAAGTAGGGGGAAAAAAAATCAATGGCCAACCGTACAAGGTAGGAAGGTCTCTCTTGCTACAAATGTGGCTAGCAGACAGTTCTACATTTGCTAGCAGACAGGGAAGGCTTGGAGAGGGTGACAAAGTCATGTGATTATTTAATAACCAACGTGTATTATTGGAAGCACAGGTTCCAAGAGTTCTTCCTCTTGGCTTCTTCTTTTACTCAGGGGCAAACTCCAGCTAAGCCAACACCTGGCTCTTATGTTGACCAGACCAGAGGCCCCATGCCATTCTCAAAAGAGAACAGCTAAGTGTATTTACTCAACAGCTGCTGAGCTGCTATGGGAGGTGTGTGTCTGATCCATAATTATCTCTGCTCTGTTGGTGTTATTATCTCTGTTATTGGTAGTGAGTTAGTTTTATGCCATCTTTCCCAATACCTGGATCTTCCAGCTCGGGGACCATCGTCCTGGCTTACAGATGGCTTTGTATTACCTCCAGGTGTACCATTTAGAGTCCCACAAAATGTCTACTGTCACTTCGCTTGGCATCCTGGATTAATGAGCCAACATAATCCTGAACACAGTTCAAAGTCTCCTCTCTCCATCTGTAGGACTTAAACTGAGTGATTTTGAAAAGATCCTTTTGACTTGAAAACTATGAACTGACCTATGAATTGAAAAGTTATTGACAGTCCACCAAATGGAAAATGTCCAAAGTCCTCGTGAGCAAACCAAACCATCAGTGAAAAAATAAAGTGAAACAAGATTAAAAAAAGACCCCAGCAATGCCTATATCTCTCTTTCCTGCAAGTCAAAAACCACATGTTGTTGATTGACTATATGATCTCATTTGCATCGTCTGTAATGTGTCCCTATGACACAGTGGCAGGTAAAAGGCATTTGCAATGAAAGCTGGCACCGTGACCAGCACACCATGTAGTCTGCACCACACAGTGTTCCCGATGACGAAAGCTTAAGAAGGGTGGGAATCACTCAGAAACCCTTTAGAAGCAAGCAACAAAGATGGCTACTAACTCAGTGGAGAGTAGTCTACATTCGAGGAAAAGCTGGTAGAAGCAGGCTAGTTAGCTAGTTAGCAGAAGAGGCCATTGAGAACACTTGTAAATCCATGTTGTCATGACTTTAGTAGGGAGTGTCACTCCCCAGCTGGTGGTACAGTTTTGGGAAGCTGTGGAAGCTCAGGATGGACTAGCTGATGCAGAGAAGCCAAGTGAACTTGGTTATAAAGGTTATAATTTCTGGCAAACTTTCTTTCTAGTACCATTTCTGCACAAACCATCAAAAGATTTTTGCCAACCCTTCCAGCTGCCATGCCTTCAGGACTCCGATGGACTGTACTGTCAGTATGTATGAACCCAAATAGTCCTTTCCTCGCTTTAGCTACTGAAGGCAGAATAGTGATGGGACCAAGAAATATAACAAATACAAATGAATTCAGAGCCTCAGCTCTGAAGAAGGACTTAAATAATAATTCCCAACCAACTACAGCATAGGAAGCAAAGACCAGGATCAGAAAATACAGAAGTTCTATTTCATACAAGCTGAGTTTCATCCTTTGATGATGTTTCCATAACCAGATTTGGGTCCTGTGGTAAGGAGTCTGTAATTCATCTTTGCTAAAACATTTCCTTTATCAAATGAATATCTTTATTGTTCACCAGCTGCAATATCCTTTCAGGGTTTTTATATTTTACATATATGCATCTATTTTGATAGCAGACATCTGGCTAAGGAGTGTGAGGTAGTTAGTGTATTTGATTTCATGCTTAAAAGCAGCCATTTAAAGAGCCCAACTCTAACACCCCACTACTACACCTCGACACTGGTCAATTTCAGTGGTCTATTTAAATCTAGATTATCTACTTCAAGCATATAAACATGCTAGCACCCAGAAACTGACCCTCTTCTGAACCCTTGTTATTATTTAAAGTTGTTATAGATGGATTTGGTTACTAATTTTTAATGGCGCCGGGACACATTACTATATAATATAAACAGTTTCTTCTGGCACATAAATCACCCTTCCCTCTTTCTCAGAGTAGCCCCTGGGGCAGCTGGTATCTGGGGAGGGCTATTTATTTGAGACTTTGTTCTCAAAGAGATAAGAATTGCTAAGCTAGGAAGTATGAGTGTGTGTGTGTGTGTGTGTGTGTGTGTGTGTGTGTGTGTGTAAGATGCACACACACCTCTTTGGGGGTAGTGGGGTGTCTCAGACTCAAGGCATAAAATCTGCATTATTTAGAATTCATTTCACATCAGTATTCAGAGATATAAATGGATCCTTTTGGTTAGATTTATCCTTGTTCAATTAAAGTTGAATTTCTGTAATATCATCAAACATCAGTATTGACATTCAATGGCATTCAAGATGGTATTTACATTCAGTCCTGGACATCCGAGAAACTGTTTGCATTAGGTTCAAGCCCACAGCTCCTTGTTTGTTGAGGTTCGCCTAACACACTTTAGCCCCATAAAGATTCCTGAAAGAGGCTCTCCATGCTAAGGCAACTCCACAGAAAGCCATGCATGTTCAGCTCAGTGAGCAGCAGCCATCTGTCCAGAAAAATATGCATCCATATGCTTCCTAGTACAGTTTATCAGATCAGACTTCAGTCTAAGCCCTCACAGTCACATTGGAGAAAGAGACATTCCCAGCTCCCCCAGCACCAGTGCTGACCTCAAAGGGCTTTCCATTTGTTTCTCCTGTATTATTACATTTAATTTTTGCCATATCCCACCGAAGCGGCAGTGTTTTCATGTTCTATGAAAAGAAACAAAGGCTGAGGAGGTCTGAGACTTGGCCCAAGTTGCATAGGCAGTAAATAGCAGAACTTCTGATTTCCCAGAAAGGGGACAATACTTCTCTACTCTTGGCAGGAGGGGAATACTTTGTATGCATATGTGTCTACATAATACACAGACACAAAGTCACATGTATAGGTGAGCACGTATGTTGGACATATGTATCACATAGTGCATGCATGTGTCTATGCCTGTATCTATAGACCATAAGGCTAGCAAATGTCCCCACTTCTTTGGTCAAATAGCTTAGTGTTTTTTAAATATATATTTAATTAAAAAGTCAGGGTTTGATTACATAATACTTTGAAGTCCTTAGAAGAAAGGCCTAATAAATTGCAGACATTATTGAACTCAACTTTACAAATAGAAGGAGACTTGCCCTGGAACTTTCTTGGCACCATAAAGAAGAGTCATTTTTCTCTACCTCAAAGCCTCCCATATCGTTATCACATTCTAAATATTTATTGAACTGGATTTACTGATTTGCCCTCTACACTCACACTTCTCCGCTGCCAGCCAGGGCAAGCTTGGACAATCTCTATTAGAATTTTCTGTATCTCAGAACAGGAGTTACTCAGCTCTGGGACATGAATACATTATCTAACGAGGATGAAATCGCTGTGACCTCTTGGTGGCTTGGCACAGTGAAGTTAAAATGTACCTAGATAGACATATGGCAAAACGTCAAGGGATTGCAAGCTCTGGTCGATGCCTTCCTTCTTCCTTGATAGCTGGAAAGATCTAGAACTAGAGTGAGGTAGTTCAAGCTTTCTCAGTGCTTTTCCAAAAGATCAAGAGATAGAGGATTGCCACATAGTTCAGCTGCATCGGTGATAATGGAGAGTTGAGAAGATATGCCTAAGCAACCATTCAGTATGAACCCCTGGCAGGGAGGAGAGAGCACATCAGACCTAGGTTTCTTGTGCCCCAAGATATTGGACAGTTCTGCAGGACATAGGAATAAGGGATTTATATAGAATGCAAAACAGTTCTAGCTTAGCTCTTGCCTCTGGTGAATGAGGCAAGTCCTTGAATTCCTAGGACTTAAGCAGAGCTGTGAGTTGGAGGTCACTGGGAACTGGATTGAGAAATTGCCAGAAGGTTTATGGATCAAGTATGGTCTATGGACTTGAGGAGAACAGTCTTTGATTTGAACATCTAGGTGTGCACTCTAGACACTACTGTTCTCTTGTGTGACTCCTGCGTGTTCAGACAAGAAGGAGACGAGAAATATGGTTGTTGCTTTGCATTCGTGATATCTTCAGAATGAAGAGAAGGATCTTGTTTTGGATTGTGGGGCTGGAAGTGACCAAACTGGACATCTCTCTCTATCCTTCACAGTCTGCCCTACATGGACAGTCTAGTCAACACATTCTTCTTTTAAGGAGCAGATTAGGACAAGAAGTAGCAGGCAAGTAACTACCAGGGTGTGGGATCATCCCTAGAACTCTCAGGAATATTTATTATCTGTGATGTTTCAAAAATTTAGCCAGTGGTTTTACACATGTGTGTACACACAGACACGCACACACACACACACACACACACACACACACACACACACACACACAC
>JANHMN010000001.1:157290587-157309176 GCA_030674055.1 Rhabdomys pumilio
CACACACACACACACACACACACACACACACACACACACACACACACACAATGAACAAAGAGATCCTTGGAGTGGGGGAAACACCTGCCTACGCAGAAGAAAACATTCCAGGGACCAACATAAAGATGTTTTAGGGGGCCAGTGGAGTGTGGAGAAGGAAAAGGAGAGAAAGAATGGAGATAAGAAAACCTGTTAGGAGACTTTTGCAATCAAGATAAAGAGAACCTGAATCAGGGTGGGGCCAGACAAAGAGACACATCAAACACTCCAGGAGGCTGGGAAAGTCCAGATGTGGAAAGCTGAAGAACATTGTTTCCTTTAAACACAAGCTAGTGGACCTGGGCTGATGTCATATGAGGAAAATTCAAGTCTCTGGCAACAGAGTCAAAACAATTTATTTTTGGTGATAGTCAAGTTACCACCTTGTGGCCTTGCTAGAAGAGGTGTGTCAGTGGGAGCAGGTTTTGAGGCTTCAAAATTTCAGACCATTCCCAGTTATATTTTTCTTTCTTCCTCATGGTTGTAGATCAGATGTAAACTCCCAGAAGTAAACTCTTGTGCCACGCCCACCTGCCTCCTGCCTACTCTGTTCCCTGCCATGGTTGTAATGTGTTCCAACCTTCCCAAGTTAAATGCTTTTGCTTCGGCCGTGGTGTTTTGTCACAACAATAGAGAAGTAACTAAGATATCCAATAAATATTTCCTAAATTTGAAAATACCCATCTCCCCAATGATGTGCTTCCATCCCTTAGAAAGAGCAGTTTTACAGGAATCTTCCACGCTTTAGTGTTACACCCCTCACCTGTAAGATGTACTGCATGCAGCACAGCTGAAGGGTAATTAAGTGCAAAGATGAACCAAAAAACCCAGCTGTAGTTCTGCCATTTATTGGAAATGTGGACAGAGCCAAGTCAGTAAATCTCTTTATTTCCACTTTTCTCATCTATAAAATGAGAATATGATATTAAATGTGAGATGATTTAATTTATGGCGCCTACATTAGGATGTCTAATTGCTATTGCTCTTATTCAGGTATTCCGAGAACATCTCTCTCTACCCTTCACAGTCTACTACTGCCCTACATGAACAGTCTAGTCAACCTGTTCCTCTTTTAAGGACCTTTAATTTGTTTTTTATTGGATATTTTATTTACATTTCAGATGCCATCCCCTCTCCCCATTTCCCCTCCCTAGAAAACCCCTATCCCGTGCCCCCTTTTCCATTTTGCTTTTATACAATTTTTTAAAATGTTAATCAAAGGTTTTATAAGTATGGTAATGCTCAATCAGAAGTGTAACCCAATACCCAACCTAGATATGTAAACTATCTTTGACTGGTGGAGACACGTGAACTTCTGCCTCCATGACCCCTCTCTCTTTTTCTCTCTCATTACCGAGCTTCTCATCTACTTCATCTTCTCCTCTCCTTACTCCATCTTTTCCTCTCGGTGCTCCTTCCCCCTTAGTTCCTCCTACATATTACCCTTCCTGTTAAAATAAAACTTTTCTCTCAAATTACAATTAGAGCATAATTATTCCTATTTGTACCAGTGAGGTACAAGATAGTCTTAATACCCAGTCCATCCTTTTGTTGACTAGCCAGAACCTCTGTTGTCTCTCTTGACTAGAACACTTAGTTTTGAACCTGGCTTTTTCTTGGTTTTAGAATGAATGTCAGCTGAAAACCATCCACTCAGATCTTTTCTCTCAAGGTAAATAGCCAGGATTGGCTATGAGACTATAGGTCTTCAACCCCATCAGAAATCCAGAATGACTAAATTAACTGAAGTTATGGGAAGCACTAAGCATAGCTTCTAAAACTTAGCCAATTTATAGAGACCGCTGAACAGCTGGACAGCCCCTATACTACCGAACATTGGAGCAGCAAATCTTCAACCTTCTGGCCCAAACTCATCTGACAGACTTTAGTGCTGCAGAATTATTAAGGACTGATTACTCTGTCTAGGCAGATATAATCGACTATTCTGCAAGTGTGTCCTTTTCTGGACAGTAGTTTGTCTGTAGATGGAGAGAGGCAATTCTTGCCTAGTGGCTGTCTCACCACAACTGGAGTAACTCCAAGGATGCTCAATTTCTTCTTAGAATCCAAGACAGGAAGCTGTCAGGAGCAGACAGGTCTCTAATAAAAATGAACATTAATATAGAAATATTTGTGACGTCAATTCTATGGATTTCTGACGTTTTGAAATCCAACTATCCATGTAAGGTAACCTGGACTGTTGTCTGTTAACTCCTCTCAGCTATTTCTAAATAAAATATAGAAAACACCCTAACAATAAACTCAAAGTCATGAATTTGCTATAGTCCCTTAACTCACAGGCTAATCATCCCAAATCAGTTTAAAAAGTTAAAGAAGGACTGGGTCTAAGCCTTGTATTTCTAAATGTGTTATACAGGCACAATGCTCATGAGAGTATCAATATTCATTTCACTTTCATATCAATAAGAAGCTCATACCAATGAAAACCTTAAATTTGAAATCCAAGTGAATTTTGTACCATTTAAGAAATTATAACTTCATCTTGATACTAAATTATACAGATTTCTACCAATAGGTTATGGCTATGCCATAAATCCTAGCTAATCCTCCCTGTTCCAACAAAACCACTACTTTTCCCCAGAGAGACAGCCCAATATTAACCACCTTAGTCCCCAAGCCCAGGGAATAGGGGTGCTGACTCTTCTTTAACTTCTTCAAGCTGATTACGGCCGTTGAGATATTAGAAGAGGGGTGGGGGGAAGAGTAAATTGATAAGCTTCTGACGCTGTGTCTTCACTGCAAACATATGGAATTCCCGGACACTGGAGGTTTGAATAGGTCTGCTCGTTTTGCTTGATGAGTAGATATACCAGGGCTGTGTATTCTGCAATATACAATTCTCTGGACAAGTTTTAGTATCAAGAAAAAAAATTTTTTTTTCCTAGAGAGCTGACTTTTTTTTTTTTTAAAGATGTTGGTTCTAACAACTTTTTTTTCCCTTTTATGTAGTTGGTTATAATATTTACATTTCAAATTTTATCCTCTTATCCCATTTCCCCCCACCACCCAGGAACCCCTTATCCCATCCCCCCTCCTTATATCCCTTCTATGAGGCTGTGCCCGTACCTACCACCCACCCCCACTACCCCCTCCTCACTCCCACATTCCCCCCCATTCTGTGTTCGTTTTTCATGGGACCAAGAATCTCCTCTCCCACCTATGCCAACAAGGCCATCCTCCCCTACGTATACCGCTAGAGTCGTAGGTCCCTCCCTATGTGCTCCCAGGCTGGTGGTTTAGACCCTGGGGGGCTCTGGTTGTTTGGTATTGTTGCTTCCCTCTTGGGGTCACAAACCCTTCCTGCTCCTTCAGTCTTCTAAGTTCTCCATTGGAAAACCCTTAATCATATCAGTGGTTAGCTGTGAGCATTGTCCTCTGAATGTGTCAGTCTCTGGCAGATCTCTAAGGAGACAGCTATATCATGTTCTTGACAGCATGCACTTCCAGCCATCCACATCAGTGTCTAGCTTAGGTGACAGTACATGGGATGGATGCCTGGGTGGAATGGTCTCCTGATGGCTCCTCTTTCAGTTTCTGTCTCATGTTTTGTTTCCATAATTGCTCCCTTGCGTATTTTTGTTACTGGTTCTAAGTAGAACTGAGGTGTCCCCTCTTGGTCTGTCTTCTTCATAAACTTCATGTGGTCTGTGGGTTGAGTCTTCACTATTCTAAGTTTTTGGCCTAACATCTGCTTAACAGTGAGTAAATACCATGTGTGTTCTTTTGTGATTGAGTTAACTCACTCAGGATGATAATTTCTAGATCCATTCATTTAACTATAAATTTCTCGAATTCATTATTTTTAATAGCTGAGTAATACTCCATTGTGTAGATGTACCACATTTTTGTATCCATTCCTCTGTTGAGGAACATCTTGGTTCTTTCCAGCTTCTGGCTATTATAAATAAGGCTGCTATGAACATAGTGGAGCATATGTCCTTATATGTTGGAGCATCTTCTGGGTATATGCCCAGGAGTCATATAGCTGGATCCTCAGGTAATGCTATGTCCAGTTTTCCTAGGAACCGCCAGACTGATTTCCAGAGTGGTTGTACCAGCTTGCAATCCCACCAACAATGGAGGAGTGTTCCTCTTTCTCCGAATCCTCGCCAGCATCTACTATCACCTGGGTTTTTGACCTTAGCCTTTCTGACTGGTGTGAGGTGGTATCTCAGGGTTGTTTTGATTTGCATTTCCCTGATGACTAAGGATGTTGAGCATTTCTTAAAGTGCTTCTCAGCCATTCGAGTTTCCTCTGTTGAGAATTCTTTGTTTGGCTCTGTTCCCCATTTTTTAATAGGGTTATATGGTTTTCTGAAGTATAATTTCTTGAGTTCTTTGTATATCTTGGATATTAGCCCTCTATCGGAAGGACCTTTAATTTGTATTTGACAAATAGTGATCACATATGTTTGGGGGGCACAGTGTGACATTTCACAAGCAACTATGATACTTTCTCACCGTACAGCCCTCTCATAAGAGTAGGTTCTTCAGACTACAGTCCAGGAGCCATATCTACCCTAACAAACATTTTTATGTGGCCTCATAAGCATGAGGTTTTGTATTTTCAATCACTGGAGAAAGATTCAAGATAAACAACATTTACAAGACCTAAAGCCTATGAAAATGCAAACCACCACCACTGTATTTTACTAAATATGTTTTGTTTTGGAAAATACAATGGTCACTGACAGAGCTCAGCAAAACAAATATTGTTTGAGAGTCTCAATACTTTGTGTGTGTCTGAGAGGGAGACAGAGACAGAGACAGAGAGACAGAGAGACAGAGAGACTGGCAAAGACAGAGTGTTCATGTGTTTACAATTCAACATGCGTGTCAGTGTGCATATACATAGAGAGACCAGTGTACAACATTGGCTATTTCTTCATTATTTACTTTTTTGTTTATTCACATTTTTGAGGCAGAGTCTCTACCTAGAGTATAAATGACCAAATATGAAAGACTGGCTGACCAGCAATTCCTGGAAATGTATCTGTCTCTGCCTGTCTCTGGTTGACAAACAAGATTGTTCTGTGTGAGGTCTGAGAATTGAACTCATGTACTCATGCTTGTTTGACAAGCACTTTACTGACAGAATCATCACTCTGACTCTCTCAGTTATTCTTTAAGTAAGCAAACAATGCCATCAGGAAACAGGGCTGAGAACTGCTAACTTGGGTTAACAGAAGGTCCTAGAAAGACTTCTGTATAAATGCCCGACCTTGGGAAAAACTACGGGTGGGTTGCCAGCTACATTTGTACATGAAGCAGCAATAAGAAAGAAGAGAAGAGACCATGGAAGAAGCTAAAGGCATTACAGAAATGCATTCTAGAGAGCCCCGAGAAGACCTTTGGACGTAGCTATGGAATTGGCCCTCCCAGTTACATGAGAATGATTGAGCTTGCTTCAGCCCTGCTTCCTTTTATGGAACAGAAGTGTAATTCACATCATGACATATATTACAGGGGTTGCATTATTGTTTCATTTTCCCGCTCTTTCACCAAAGGTGACCATTGTTGATTAAGGGTTCAGCTTTAGCCCATGAATTGAGCAAATGTGACGTAAACTAGCTTGACCCACTATTTCTTATGAGCTTCCATGTTTGTTCTTGCTTCTCTACTGCACCTCTGAGCGCATAGACAGGAGAGCTACCGGAAGGATGGAAGAGAAATGTGGCCACCAGCCACTGTCATCTCACACCAGGTACTAGTCTGCTAGCTTAACCTCCAAGCTTTCTAAGAGATTCAACAAGATGGGCATGTCCCTGTACCCAAATGCAACATCCCACAGCTGCATAGGTGAGTGTGGTTGCATTAGTTGTAATCATGTGCAACCCACACCTTGCAGGCTCTGTGTACTCCAGGACAGTTACAAATGCAGCTCAACACAGAACCATAAACTTACTAAATCCGTGAGACTTTTGTGTGATTTTTTAAAAATTTTTCAATTATTTGGTTCTGGAGTGTGAACTTTCTAGATAACACTATATTGCAATGTCAAAAGTTTGTGTGTGACTGCTGGAAGAGCCATTCAGATGGTTTATAGGCTCGTGCACAAGAGAAAATGGCTAGCTTTCAAGCCAGCAGGTTTTATGGGAATTGTTACATAGCAATAGCTAACTGACACAAAGGGTAACTATGAGCAGCAAATAAAGTCTGTCACAAGGAAATTCTTTTTATGCTTGGGACTTAGAAGGCCTATCTCACCCCATCTCTCATGCTTGCCTTCTCTGCTTATCACTCACTGCTTAGACTCTAGAGTGTAGTGGGTTTGGCCTAATGCTTCTTGTATTATAATGTTAATTTTGATCCATAAAACTGTTGCACATGAGACACTGAGAGACCCTGCCCCCAGTTGGTTCTGGTTGGTAAGTAAAAATGCTAGCACCCAAAGACTGGGCAGGGCAGACAGAAGCAGGACTTTTAGGATTTGGGGGCTTGGGTCAGAAAGGAAGGAGGAAGAGGCAGACCCACCATACTGGGAGAAGGAGAGGAGAGAAGCCATGCCTGAGAAGAGTGGAGGACAGGGAGGCATCACCAGCATGTGAAGGAGCCGGGAGAGTACAGCCCAGTTGGGCAGCTCTCTGGGTCCAGGGCAGCTCTCTGGGTCAAGCACAGCCAAGGTAGAATACAGAATTTAGTAAGTAATAACACAGGATTATGAGCAGGAGGTGGATTAACCATGTAGAGGTTAGGAAGTGGCCCAGCAAGTCGTGAACCCACTGTCGGGACTTATATATAAGAAATATTGCAACACTAGAGTATATAACCTAGAACTTTCCTTAGAGCTAACCCATGAGAGTTTGTTCTCTGACACATGCATAGGCATCATTGGTGTTTAGGTCAGAAATTACTTTTCTGGCAGAACTCAGTTGAGTAAGACTTGTCCTGGAAAGCCTGTGTGGAATCATGTACCAATGTGCCCCAGGGAACAATATCAACAATAATGGCAGAATGTTCCCTCAACAGAGTATAGATTGAATGAGTGGCCATGAGCAGGAAAAGGAACTGGAAGCACATACACTTGTTTTTCTCTATGTTTATGAGTATGATGTCTATGTCTGTATGTGGTGTATTTATGTATGCGTGGCTTACATGTATGTGTGTAGATGCACTTATGCATATGTGCAGTGGATGGAGGAGGACATTGAGTGCGCTGATCAATCACTGTCCACCTTATTCCTCAGAGACAGGATCACTCACTAAATCTGAAACTACGTTGACAGCCAGCAAGCCCCTACAATCCTTCTATCTCCATCTGTCATATCACTCCAGGGGTGAACGTTAGGATCTGAACTCAGTTCCTCACAATTGTACAATGAGCACTCTCATCCACTGAACCCATCTCTTCAGCCCCCAGTCTGCCCCCCAACACAGCATGCACACATGCACAAGCAGACACACACACACACACACACACACACACACACACACACACACACACGCTTTTTCTTGCCTTGGATCGGTTTCTTTAGAATATGAAAAAGTCAACTGGGAGACTGACTATAGAAATTCTTAAAGTCCTTGAAACCAAAAGCCATAAAAATCACCCTAACAGGAAGCATTCAACATCCATTACGTGGAAATGACTTCTAAAGAACACAGACTTGATTCAAAACAATTTCCTGGAGGCTATATGCTTTATCACTTACTTTCTCAGCTCTAGCCACAGACTGAAGTTCCTGCCATGGCTCCCAGCATCATCTCGTTCAGACACATTCCCTTTGAAGATCTGCCTTCATTGAGCAAAAGACATGCTACTCTCCTCAGCCCTGTAAAGACAGACAGATGCATAATAGGTTGTAATTGAAACAGCGAGGCTTAACTTTACAGACATTCAAATATTTGACTTAACAGTGTTCTAAAATGTATAATTCAAAATTGAACAGAGTCCACAGTGTGGAATTTTCTTGCTTCCGTGAATAAAGTCCTGCTATTTTGTTTGATTTTAACCAATGCCTGCCTGTATTTCTTAGTTACTATTCAGGATTAAAGTCTCAAATTGTTATCTGCCATATTTGGTTCACATGCATGGAAGAAATTAGCATAAGTTACCGTAACCTTTGCGTCTTATTTCCCTTGGTCTTTTTAAATATATAATATCTAATTCCAAAACTCAGTGACAAAGTCAAGAGGTCGACCTTTAAAGTATCCTAGATCTTCCAAGGTCCAAGCAAACAGCATTTCTTAAGGTTAATTTGCAACCAGCCTTTTTCCTTCTAAGGAGAAAGAGAGAAAGGTAAAGGAATATTTCCAGCGTTCAGGGAGTCTAAGCTGGTGGCATATCCTGCTTGAAACCACATGGATGAGCCTTGGCTATGTGCACATGCTTCTGTATTTGGCAGGTAAGTTTCAAAAATAAAGTGTTTCAGAAGAGGGCGTTTGTCCGGGCGTGGAGTAGATTTTTGTGGTGAGCGTAAGCAGGTCTTTAATTTTACCACATATACAGGAAATTTTCTTTTAATTGAGGTTTTGCTCATAAATTCCTGTTTTGTGAGTGCTTGTGTGGTCTTTCATATGCATCCAAGGCAAGGAGGTTGGGAGATTTCCTAAGTTCCTTTTGTGTAATTCAAACTTCAGAGGAAGGCTCACCAGGGAAAGACTAAAAAGCCGTGGATAGTCTTTCCAGCTCTGCCACCCATACTCTAGCCGGAAAGTTTGTTCCTGACTTTATTACCTGCAAGAGGAATCGTAGACCTGTAGTAACAGAACGGCAGGAGGCAGCTCCAATTCCTGTCCGTATTCATCACGTCTCTGTCCTTTCAGTCCTGTGCTCAGGGATGGAAGATATGAAGCCACAACTACACACAACTACAAATTACAAACAACAACCAACAGTTCATGTCTTCTTCATTTGCCATGACCACCATGGCTCAAAGAATATCTCTCACAATGATTAAGTTGAGGCTTTTTTTCCATGCACACAGGAAGATTGAAGTTTGGATTATGAGCTCTGCTTAGCAAGAGATCCTACATCATTAAGTAGAGGGCCACCAAAGAAAGACACCTCACATCAACTTTGGACCTCCATATGCATGTGCAGCCATGTGCATGGATGCCCGTAGAGATACACATGTGATCATGGACATGTGAGCATGCATACATAAACAAGTGCACGTCACATATACACTTGTAGAAAATAAGTAGAAGAGAAATTTAGACTCAGAGATGGACATGCTCACCAGCTGGACCATCCATGCAGTGATTTTTAGCAAACCCCTAAACACATGTATGACGTGCAAAACCCCATAGCATTTCAATTCTAAAATGTTATACCGAGCCATCAAGACATCTTGTAGGGAGCTCTGGGTGGGAAAATTTGGAACAAGCTTGCTTGTGAGACTACTTCAAACCATTGAAAACTGACCCATTCCCAGGGTCTTTTTTCCATCTTCCCCGTGGCTTAGCAGAGTTCAGGGGAAATTTCTGAGCTCAATTACAGTTGTTTTTCTTCCTTCCTCCAGCATACCAAGATGCTCTCTGAACTTTTGTAGGAAGGGATCATTTTTGCAATATGTTTTATCCTGTCCCTGCCAAGACTGATCCTCAATTAGAAAGCACGTGAACCAAGTCAGGGACAGTAATAGCTGTAGGAAAACTGGGAAGGGCAGATCTAGAGCTCAAGGAAGAGTCTGTAAGGTGGTGATTGTCAAGTTTAGGCTCCAGAGAACAACATTGAATGCATAGCTTGAGCATAAGAGTTAGAAAGCAATCAGAATCAAATATGTGAGAAGTGGTCCAACTTTCTGCTGGATACTGACAGCTGATGTTTCTTGGCGCTCAACATTTTCTGGGAACTCATCTTGCACTCTGCATGTATTAGCTCATTTAAACCTCAATGTCGATAAGTTCTGGGACACACAGGTATTAGGTAACATGTTCAAGGTCAGACATTACTAGAGTTATCAAAACTAGAATTTGAACCCAGAAAATTGGGTTTAGTGCTTCCGCATTTTTTCCCTGCACTGTACAGTCTCATGGGACAGTTAGGCAAGCAGATGGTCGAAACTCAAACAGACAGAAGTCTGCAGCATTGTCCTGCAGAACCTCCTGTAATGACAGAAGTTAGCTTTAGGGTCACCACCCAATGCCAGTGGTTCTTCAACATCACTTTCAAACACCTGAGATCTGGTAGTGGAATTAAGTAGATGAGTTAGCAGGAATGATGATACAGTTTCAATTTTTTTTACTTAATTCTCATTAATTCAGGTTTACATTTTCATAGTCACATGTAGCTACCAGTGCAAACGGATGAGCAGCTTAGAGGCCAAGAACATACCTCAGTAAGACCTACTGGAATATAGGCAGTCGACCTCAAAAGGAAGGCAAATATTTGCCAAGCCAAAGCCATATCTCTGATCAAACAGGTCTCCTGTTTAAACCTTCTCCACTGCTTTCAAGGAGAAAACACAAATTGCTTCCTGCTCTTCTCAGCCTCTTTACAGAGCATGCTCAACTTCAGAGCAGCACCATCCTCTGTAGGCTGGATACCAGGCCTACCTCCACGGCCCTCCCTCTGCCTCAGCATGCCCCTGATGCCTCTGGATACAAAACTACAGTTTGGTTTTTCTTGCCAGAACAACACACTTGCTTTTCATTTTGCCTACCCAGTTTTGCTTACCCTTCCAACTCAGCTTTCGAAGGGTAAGGTCAAAGTCACCTCTTCAAAGAAACCTGCACGTGTTTCACAGGCTCTCCTTCCGCTGCACCAACATTGGAATCTTTCGTACACCTCCATTCTGCATAAAGCTTGTGTTTCCAACTCTCCCCTAAGGATGCATCCTTCCTAAAGACCACTATGTTTTTATGCCTAAATTCTCAGCTTGTAATCTGTCAATCAATTGGCCCACAGTAGGTACACTGGAAATGTTTGCTGAATGCGTAGCTGGAAGTCTGCCTGCAGTGAGCAAGTGGGACAGGCATTTTCAGGAGAGCAGGAAGAGTTCTTAACTTATGCATTATTGCTTCCTGGACCACTCCTAGGAGACTGAAGGTCACAGAAAGACACATTGTTGAGAGGATCAGTGGCTCCTGACAGGCACAGTCTGATATTTATTTCCTTTATACCTCATTTCATATTTAGATAGCACCTCGCTGATATTATCTCCCTAATCTTTCCATTAGGGAAGTGAGAAGGGAAGAGAGAAATGACTTGTTCAAGGTTATAAAAGGCAGAGCAGGCAGGAAAAAAATGCTTTAACAGCCCCCAACGAATCCCAGGTCCTATGTGCATAGGATTTAGGATGTGCCATATTAGCACTTTAAAACTAACTTTCTAGAAAGTAATTAGGAGCTGGCTCTGTGCCTTGGCTTTTGTACCTGGGATGTCCAACAGGCTATGCATGCCTGCAGCTTTGTGGAAACTAGTATACAATACAAGTGGGGAATTGGGTAGTTGGCAGATTAAGGAATAGTAGTGAGAAGTTAGATGGAGGTCCACCGAGATCAGAGGAGACAGCATGGGGAGAAGGACAGGCAGAAGACAGAGCTCCAGCTGTAATACCCTGGCAGCAAGCAACAGGATGGTACCAAAGACAAGGAAGAAAATCAGCAAAATGAGAATAGCCAAGATGGTCAGCCTTCCTTGTCTGCTTGGCTGGATTCAGAAGCACCTAGGAGACTCATGTCAGGGCTTGTCTGTGAGGGTATTTCCCCAAGAGATTTAAGTGGGGACAGAAGATCCATGTGGCTGGCATGATCCCAAGAACTGGGATCCTGAGCTAAAGAACAAAATAAAATAGGAAGAGACCCAGCATCCACTTTTCTTCTCCTCCCTGAATGAAAGCATGAGATGAGCTGTTATTTCACATTCCCTCCACCGTGAGTTCCCTGCCATAGACTCAATTCCCTCAAACCGTGAGCCAAGATAAACGCTTCCTTCCCTGAGTTGCCCATGTCTGGTGTCTTGTTACAGAAAGAAAAAAAGTTAACTCCGATAGTTAACTTTCATAGCAAAATGGACAAATACTAAAAAAATTTACAATGGTAGCTATTCCATAATAGTTAAGTATTTAACATACATTATTTCAGTTTTCCCTAAAAGTCAAATAGGCAAATTTGAACATTGTGTCCATTTGAGGTTGAGAGAAATTAGGTGGTTTCAGAGCTGTTGGAGGGCAGGGTCTGGCAGTGTAACACAGTTTGCTTGAAGCAACTGTTTTCTGCTTTGTTGCACACAGGTGCTGAGAAACTCTGCTGCCCAGAGTCACTCATCACTACTTTGCATAGAGGCAGATGCTCCTCTTTAGAAAGATCACCACCCTCCTGGCCACACCCGTACTTCTTAGGAAGATCCAACTGGTTCAGCAAGTTATTTTAGTAATTGATTTGTATATCTCAGACTGCAAGAATCACACACACACACACACACACACACACACACACACACACACACACACCACAATGACTGGTCCATGATGTGTTTTGTTCTCCCAGAGTCTTTCTTATCCAGAGGGAGTGTTTAAGATAAAGCATAGTGTTATTCCTTGACAGTCTACACAAAGACTAAAAATGATCCTGTCGTGTGACAAAAATAAGTATCTGTAATTAAAAATAACAACATGGGACTGTGTTTTTAACCACAACAAAACACTCCTGCCTACTGCCATATGTACCACGTATCACGTATTCCTCCACAGAACCTTGTGCTTACTGAGGGAGAGACAGAGGCTCTGTTGGAACGGGTGCCTGTCTCAGCAAGGATGGAGATAAAACAACATCCCAGGACTTACAGAGTTTTCTGGAATCCAAAACATGTATCCACTTCCAGTGCAGGACTCTACTTGCTGATTCCTTTTAAGAAACAGAGAAAATGAGGGAATAGTGTGAGGTCCACACATAGTTCTCACTTTAAATGGTCATACACTTTATCCTCATTAAATACTTCAGGAAGCTGAGGCTCAAGACAAGATAGAAAGCAGAAGAGCAGACTGGAGAAAGGCCTAAGCAGCTGAGAACACGCATTCCTCTGACAGAGGGCTTGGATTTGGTTCCCAGCACCCACATGATAGCTCACGACCATCTGCAACTCCAGGGGATCCCATGCTGTCTCACGACCTCTGCATAGACGCCTGGCATGCACCTGGTACAAACACATACATAGAGACAAAGTGTTAATACACATAATGTAATGTAACTAAATTCATAAAAATAAATAGATAAGTAAACGAAAGAGGGAAATTCAACTCGCAGTCTTTCTCTGGCCTCTAAGAAGAAAATGGGTAAATAAAATGGAAAATTCAAGGGAACACGGGCTAAATAGATAATCTGTAACATAGAATGTTTGCTGAGTTTACTTCAGTATTTTATCAGAAATATTTTTCCTGTTTCTACTGTGTTACAGCTCCAAGCTTAAGTGCTTCCTGCATACCTGTGTGGTGAAGCTTTGGTCCCTAATAACCAGCATTCTGAGATGGGGGCTTTGGAAAAGTTATGAGATTACAAAGCTCTGCCCTCATACATGCACTGACTTGTTGACTTCATACCTTCACGGGCTACTAGGGAATGATGGAAACTTTGAGATATAGGACCTGGTGGTAGATGTCAGTCACTCAGGCATGTCCTCAAAGGTTACATTTTCTCTCCGCCCCTTCCTCTCTTCTTGTGGCCTGGTTGCTATGGTGTGACTAGCTCCGTTCTGCCACACTCTCCCTGTCACAAGGTCTGCCTCACCACAAACCCACCAAGTCGGGTCCCTAAATAAAAGCCACCAGAAGAGGTATGAGAGAGACAAGAAGGAATTCCTGTTCAACATGACGTCACTGGCTGGTTCAAATTTCTAGAGTCCGACAATAAACAGTCTGTCTTAGACAAATTTAGGTACAGTTCGAGTTTTGGAAAATGTTTCCTTGTAACAATCATCACAATAAAGCTTAAGGTGTGATGACATCAAACCATGTCTTTTGCAAAGCACACATGACCTCTCCCACAAGAACAGCTTTTATAATTTGAGAGCCTAGGGGAGGAATCTGGTGTGGCCTAAATCATCATAAAGGTCACCAAGTAAACAAAAACATGTGACATCTCCCCTGAGGATAGGTTCTACTGGCTCAGAAGCAATTCTCAAGATAAAGGTCTAGAGAGGAAGAATTTGGGATACATGTAATAGTCTGGGGGATTCAAGTATGGCCCCACCCTAGAGATAGCACAGATAGCCAGGTTGTTAACCATATCCACTCCCAGCCTTCTGGGTAGAATATGGACATACATACCCCTTCTGTTGAAGAGAGAAGCATGGGTGCTTCAAATTCCTAGTGTCTCTCGTGCTCTTGTGCTGATCTGTGAGCAAGAAGACCTCTCTCCTGCTCACTATATCCCACAAACAACAGTCATGCGATTGTGGATTGAAACCTTTGAACACATGAATCGAAGTGAGCCTTGCTTCTCATAAGCTGTGTCACAGCAGTGGAAAGCTCACTGATCCAACTTCTTCTCAGCAAAACTCTGAAGTAATGAATCCAGGATGCTTGTGTTCTATACTGCTGTCATCTTCCTTTCTTCGCACATATACAGAAAACCTTTCCATTATCCCATGGCTTGGTCCCAAATTATTCAAAAGTGTGGTCCCCTGAGCCCGAAGCCTGGGACCTTGCAGAAATACTGAACTCCTGTTGTCATCAAAACTTACTGCTCTCCAAAAAAATCTCCCTGTCTTTTTAAATCAGAATACTATTCTTCCATTCTGGATTGTCATAATCTCAGATTCTCTTTCAAGATGAATTCTGTATTGCTTTTTTCCCCTCAGTCCTGAATAACAGTGAAAGTCTCTTACGCTGAGATAAAGGTTGTCTACAAGTCAAAGATTAAAGATTCCCTGTTATTTTCTGTTGAAAACAACACATACACACACACACACAAACACACACACAAACACACAAACACACACACACACAGCTCTGAAAGACTCAAAAGAACACTACTGTTGGAATATTAACAGTCCAGAAGAGGATATTTTGAGGTTCCCCCCTCAATATATAACCTCAGTAGCCATACCCTTGCCTTATCTTCTTGGGGCACTAGGTATTCCTGTATTTATTCTTCCCTCCTGGCAAGAACATTAGAACCAGCTCAATGAACAGAGGGTATGCCTCAGCCTGCCTTCATGGTGGCCTCAGTCTTTCTAAGACAGGGGTATGGGCAAATGGAATTTCTAAGGCTCTCTCATAGGTCATAGGTATGCATGGATATATATATATATATATATATATATATATATATATATATATGCATGTGCAGACACTTACTTCATGTGGGCTACACTTGACAAATTCAAAATGCATTTTCATATTAAAGGCACTACAAGGGCTGGGGAGTTAGCTATCAGCAAATCACTCCTAGCACAAGCATAGAGCTCAGATCCCTAGTGCATGTGTGTACACACACACACACATACAAATGCATTTGCATTCAATTGTATATCCAGCTACATGAACATGTACACACACCCCATACAAACACACACACAGAGGCGACTGGGGTTTTGAAAAGTCTCACCATGTGCAGAAGCAAGCTCAAGTATTTGAGTGAGCCTTTGTAAAAATCTAATCTTCCTACAAATTACCCCCACCTTCACACTTTTTCTTGTTTATGTCTCCACTGACCCTGTGCCTCCACAGAACATATGTCGAAGCAGGGTTGGAAAACCTCAGGGTGCTCGTCTAGCTTTGAGATCCCACCATTTCTGTTTAACTTCCTCACTAAAATCTGCTGATTTTCAAAATCTGTTATCTTACTAGTTTTCAAAGTAATAATACTCAAGGTTGCAATAATACTCATGTGTGCTTTAGGGTATGATAGAGTGGACACAGCCTCTTTATTTCTTGTTCCTGCTGTCTATGCGCAGGAACCTGGAGAAAATCCCAGACTCATACACGTCGCTTTAATTCTTGATGAACCATCACTGACAGTATGGGTTCAAATTCTAAAAGGTGGCTTTCCTTGGATCGTTGTCTGGATTGAATGAGATGATACCATTCTTGTAGGACTAAAGACAAGAAAATGCACACCCAAATGTTTTTATCTTATTATGGTCCCTACCAGTACTTTCTCTGCTGTGTAAAATACCTGCTTTATTTAAATCTCATTCTTTAATTCCTTTTTTATTCTTTGAAAGTTCTGTGCACTTTACATCTCCCTCCCCCCTCCACCTCTCCCTAGTGTTCTCACCCCTTCCAAAATACTTAAGGATTTCCTCCCTTTTAGATTCTCTGGTTTTCCCCAAATGTATTTAATAAATATGTCCTCCCCACAAAAAAAAAAAAAAAAAAAAAAAAAAAAAAAAAAACCTGAGTATTTGCTAGCCCAGAGTCTTCATAATGGTTTTTGTTCCTTTTTCCTCATTATGCTTTTGGCAGCAATAACTGACATGGTGCCAAAAGAGAAAACATCTTAGCCATGTTTTACTTAATACTCCATATAATTTTTTTTTTCTTATGGAACAGTTGGTGAGTTTTCTTCCCTGATTTTTCTAAACGTCTCAGCAGCTCCCCTCCTCCACACAAAATCTTGTTAGTAATTCCGTGGCAATCAACAATTAATCAAAATGTAGCCTTCCACTCCAACAGGAAAGCTGGGTAATAAAAGGTCCATGTAACTTTATGGGCTCCAATAACAGCTGAATT
Source organism: Rhabdomys pumilio (assembly GCA_030674055.1). NCBI lineage: Eukaryota > Metazoa > Chordata > Mammalia > Rodentia > Muridae > Rhabdomys > Rhabdomys pumilio. Next base: position 157,307,267 of record JANHMN010000001.1, read on the forward strand.
AGGCAGGACCCAATAATGATAAGTCTAATCAGATTGCTTATTTCAAAGTATAAACAAGTTTCCTGAGTGGGTCAAAAGTCACATCCTCCTTTATCCCAGGTGGACCATAGAAGGGAAGAAAGAAGCTGAGGAAGGAAGGTAAATACAGGATTATATTCTCTCTCATCCATTAAAAAAAAAAAAAAAACTAACCATGTAAGAGTAGAGTTTCTCTGCTGTATGCATTTCCCAAACTCTATGATTTAGCCATTTGGACAACCTTGACAGAATGTAGGTGTCCTGTCTGATGTCTAGTGCCCCACATAGGCATGGGTGTTTAAGCAGGGGTGAGTGATGGAAGAAAGCTCATCTGTTATTGCCTATTACGTTCTGACTCAGTGTGCTGTGTGGCCAGATCAGCCTTTCATCAAATGAGTCTTTGTCACAAGTCTCAGTCATTTCAATGGGGAGGTTATTCTTCTTAATTTGAATACGAATGTAAACAGAATTTGAAAAGCCCTGTTTCAACCCTTTGGAAATGATATGAGGGCTTGTGTGGGCCAGGTGGACAATGTTTGTGTCAATAAAATGTCAATTGAGGTTTTTTTTTGTTTTTGTTTTTTTTCAGTTGTAAGCCCTTTATTACAAAAGACTATTCCAAGCCTGCTGATTTTCTGCTGGTAATTCTTATGCTGTTATCATTTCCCATTGATTCTGCAGACTTCCTTGTCCTCTGTAATAGTCCAAATTAGCCTAGCAGGACATATTTGTGAAAAGCACCTGATTAGTACCCATAAAAATGTTTTGCTAAAGATTGATTTGATTAATTCATTCTCCCACAATGTTTTGCCTTGGACCTTGTAGGTCTATAATTTACAAGATGTATCCACTCACCTTACCAGTGTTACCATTGACGTGAAGTCACATGGGCTACAGCTGTCCAGAATAGCTCCAGGTTCTAGAATCATTAAGAACCTTAAATGCATAACTACCATCTTCCTGTATTTGTCTGGTTGGTAAACTAGGAGGTTTTCTTATTACCACCAATTAACACTAAGAAAATTAAGCATCATTTACAAACAAGATTAAAGACATTTTTCCTTCCACAACCAATTAAGAAAATCAGAAGGAAAATGTTTTGATTCATGCTCATCATATACATGTAAATATATCACATAATGGCTCATATTTAGCAAATATGAAATACCAAAACACAAATGGAAAATATTTTGGCATCTGTCCGGTCCTTGAGCTGGCTGGCACAAAGTGTGACTCAAAAGTGTTTTAATCCTGCTGTTAAACAGTCACTGAGCTGAATACATTAACTGTAGACTGTTTTTATCAGAGACTCCACGAACTTTTGGGAGACATAGTAAAGGAGAAGCCTGTTCCAATCCTCCCCATACAACATAGGAGAGGACAATTGTCTCTGCAGAGCTGATCTAATTAAGAGAGAAGTGTGGGGCTCTGGTCACATTGCCACTGAACGCTCATGCTTTGAAGGAAACCTTGCATCACAAACAAAGCAAATTAAAAGAATTTTTAAAAAGTCAACAAAAGCAAAAGTGATCCTCCTGGAATAAAACAACTGAAGCATTGAAACATCCATGAAAGAGAGGAGAAAGCACCACGGACCTGCTGGCATCTGGATCTGGAATTAGGGATAAAAGAGATAAGAAGTTGGGAAGAGCCTGGCCATGGTAGCACACACCCTTAATCCCAACACTCCAGGGGCAGAGGCGGAGGCGGAGGCGGAGGCGGAGGCGGAGGCGGAGGCGGAGGCGGAGGCGGAGGCGGAGGCGGAGGCGCGCGGAGGGGGGCGGAGGGGGGCGGAGGGGGGCGGAGGGGGCAGAGGGGGCAGAGGGGCAGAGAGGGGCAGAGAGGGGCAGAGGAGGCAGAGGAGGCAGAGGAGGCAGAGGAGGCAGAGGAGG
>JANHMN010000001.1:157312617-157392856 GCA_030674055.1 Rhabdomys pumilio
TGTGTGTGTGTGTGTGTGTGTGTGTGTGTGTGTGTGTGTGTGTGTGTTTGAAACAGGGTCTCTCTATGTAGCCCTGGTTATCCTGAAACTCAGTATGTATGTAACCTGAGCTAGGCTCAAACTCACAGAGATCCTTCCTCCAATGTTCTGAGAATAAAGCTTGCGGGCTGGCTGGAAATTTTACGAATCCTGAATTTGTCACAACTCATCAAATGGCAAACTTACATACTCTTCAGCTCTCTCTGCTGCATACACGTTATACCTTGACAGAAGTACAAACAAACAGTGAACTTCACCTCGTCAGCTTGTGCTTTGCAGTAATATGACGAACAGTCCTGAAATTGCTTTTCACATATTCTAGACAGGAACAAATGAATATTTATAGTCAAGACAATGGAGCCAAATTTCTCACTTTTGGAGAAGGGAAATAATAATTGTAGTAAAAAGCAAAATCCCATAAAATTTGTCTGGAACTAGATCTAAAATGTCCCTGACTCCTGAATGTTTTCCCAAAATAATTTGTAGGGCGGGGGGAGAATATGAAAGGACAAAGAAAAATATAAACAGTTCACAAATAGCACATAGACCACTGATTTATTCTTAAAGATTGTCTACTGACTGATACCATACCAAAAAAAAAAAAAAAAAAACCAAAAAAAACAAAAAAATAAAAAAAAACCACGTTATTAATAATTAAAGAATGATTTAACCATAACGAATTTCTTTTAAGACCAAGAGATGGGGTTTCTCAAGTTCCTTGGCTGTTCTGCTGTACAAATAAGTATTGCTCAATCTCTTCATTTAATTGCTGAGTGCTCCACTCCAGTCAGTGAGGGGACACTGAGGCTGGCTCTGTTTGCTCCCTGCCTGAAGCAGAGCTGGCAATTTTCCATGATGCTCAGGGGGGACAAAGGCACAGACCCATTTCCTGACAAGATCGGAGCCAGGATCTGTTGGTTATTGAGGACCCCAGACAGAAAGCCTTATTTCCTATCAAGAACACTTGCTGAGATCAGGATTGGGGGAGTCAAATCAAACATTCCCACAACTGTTCAGGAAGCTGCTTTGGGGATACCTTTGGTAACCTGTCTGGTAATTTTCCATACCCTGAACAACACCATAAAAATCTGTAACTTTCAGTCCCCAAAACAAATTGTTCTTTTTTCTTGAGATTTATGTGACACATTCATTTACACCTTTGTCCTTTTGTGATTTTAGAACAAGGCAAGCTGCTGTTTAGTTGTCTTTTGGTATTTATCATCCGAAAACCCCCGTTTGCGACTTCCTTGAAAGTTGAAATGAAAGAAATTTTGTATCCTGATGTTTGGCAGGAAGAGAGGCAGGGTCTGTAAATATAAAAGTAAACACCTAAAATTGCTACAATGTAATTTAATTCCTTTCAAATTCTGACAACATCTTAATAAAACCTGGGTGTTGGAGACCATACTAAAGGCCTTATGTTAATCCACCTTTTTGTCCATGTGCTTTGTCCCAAACTCTATCATGATGGAAAATGTGTATTCCTTTTGCCCTTAGCTTGGGAGAAACATGCTCAAATAATGTCAAGGAGAGAGATTTTCTTTTTCACCTCCTATCTGACACTCAGGTCTCCAGAGGCCTGCTGTGAGTGATTGACATTTCTGGTGAATTTGAACACAGCTTTAAAGCCAAATATTCTCTATTGTTCTTTTTACTCCATACAGACTGCTATTAAAGGGCCACGATTCTTTTCCTTAAAGAAAAAAAAAACTGTAGAGAAAGCATGAACACTGTGTTTCGGGGGTTAGCCTGTTCTGTTCCTAGTAAGCCATGTTTGAGGAACTACCAGATGTTAGCATATTTTTAATTCAAATCATCAAGTTCAATTACATCATCAGGAAGGGCTGTTGTGTTCTTCCTGTATTTGAGCTATTAATAAAATATGTTCTTAATTTTCAAAATTGCCTGGCTTTGGTATGGGGTGTTTCTCTGGGGAGGTAGAAATATAGGAAAGCAACATATCTGGATCACTAAGGTTTTTAAGACACACATGAAAATAAATTTCACATATTTTAGAGTCATTTCCTGTTTATATTATATGTTGTCTGTGATCTAACACTGACTTAAATTCACTTACTAGCACCAATAATTACATGTTCATCGGAAGATATAAAGCAGGTTCATGAACCCAATACCAGTTTAAGTCCTGAAAGAAGCTGGGGGTGGGGGCACATACAATACAAAGACAAATTTTTTCCTACAATCTGAAGTTTTTCTTTCCATGACTTGAAGTAAGGGGAGTGAACCCTGTGGGAGGCATTCACCCAACCATTGTGCAAATGTTTGGGCTGTGAAATAGTGGGCACATATGGAAACCATTTGCCTTACACAAAACACAGCTGAGATAAGTCACACCTAGACAAAGGTTTCCATGATCTTCAAGAGTCTAAGTAATCCAGAGTAAAAGTAAAATCCAAATATTCTTAAAAGTCAGTAAGCCAAGGGTCTGGGAATATGGCTCAGTGGTTAAGAGCACTGTCTTCTGTCTTCTGTCTTCTCTGTCTTGTCTCTCATCAGAGGACCCTGATTCAATTCCCAGCATCCACAGAGTGGCTTACAGTCATCTGTAGCTCCAGTGTGAGAGGATTATATACTGTCTTCTGTCCTCTATGGACACCAGGCATGCACGTAGTACACAGATATACATACATGTTGATAAACATTCATACATATAAAATAAAATAACTGATTTTTTTTAAAGCCACTGATCCAGAAAAAAAGTAGAGTAACTTGGATTTTCAGGCTTAAAAAAGACTGTTTAAGAAAGTAATTATTTACTAACATTATTTTTAAGTACTTGTACAGTCTATAGTGTGCTGCAATATTTTACTGCTTAAGAAAAATACTATTTTTCACTTTAAGGAAGATAACAGACAATTTACCAAAGTTGTATTTAAGAGGCACTAATTTTTGGATGGGAGAAAAATTGTAAGTAGTAGATAGCAAATCCCAGAGTACCAGTTTCTACTGAGTTGATAACAACTACTCTCGATTAGTAATGTCTGCAGGTGCACAGAGTGGGAGAAGTTAAAGGATTTCTACTTGTCAAATATAGGCAGGGTTAACTTTGCCAGCTCCTCTTAAAAACCTCCATATTTAAAGTATAAACTCAAAATTATAACATTAAAATAACCATTGTAGATATTACAATAAAAGAAAATACATTCATACAAAATAAACAAGAGGCTAAAGTGATTTAAGATCAACAGGGAAACCATCCCACTGCTGTGTCTTTGAGCTAAACAACAGATTTGTTTTTTGACCTTGGATTTGTCAGTTGAAAAGGAAATTCTTGGTTTGTTAATTCTAAAATTCTCTAGCTAAAAGAATAGTTTTCGAGGCTGGAGAGAGATAGATTAATGGTTAAGAGCATTCATTGCTCTTACAATGCATGGACCCAAGTTCAGTTCCCAGCACCCCATGGCAGCTCATAACAGTCTGACTCAGTTCTTGAGATTCTGATGCTCTCTTTTGGCCTCTTTGGGTACTGCATGCATATGGCACACATACGTACATGCAGGTAAAACACTCAGACACATAAAATAAAAATAAACATATTTTTTTAAATAAAGAAGTGGTTTTCAGCTGGCTAATTCATACTCATTCCTTGACCTGTAGTCTGTGGCCAGAGGGCAGGAGAGTACTTGTAGCATCTCAGGAAGCAGACAGAGTGCTATAACCAGGGGCCAGGATAGAACACTCAAAGACCTGCCTCTCGTGGCATGCTTCCAACAGCTAGGACCACCTCCTAAAAGTTCCACAGACTCCAAAACCAGAACTACTGGCAAGGGAACCAGTGCTCAAACCGTGATGAGCTCGTGGGAGACATTTTACACGCAAACTATACCCAGAGGAGAGGAGAGAAAAGCTTTCAATTAGGCTTTTCCCTCACTCCATAATACCTTGAGGATGAGATAGTAATTTGGCAACAAAATATAGTAAAAAATATAGAGACCAGCTTGTAAAGGCACCAAAGCCATGGATGACCATGTAAATTCAGTCTCTGGAACCTGCATGGTGGAAAGAGAGAACCAACTTTCTCAAGGTATTATCTTGCCATGTGTGAGAGCACTCACTGTGTGTGTGTGTGTGTGTGTGTGTGTGTGTGTGTGTGTGTGAGAGAGAGAGAGAGAGAGAGAGAGAGAGAGAGAGAGAGAGAGACCACAGAGACAGAGAAAATGTCAGTCAATCAATCAATCAATCAATAGAGAAGCACAGTTTTGTGGGTGGAGAGCAACAGTATATAAAAAGTATTCCTAGCTTTTCTAACTACTGAACTTTGCCATTTCAGAGTTAGCAGCCATATGCAATCTATAACCATAACCACAACAGCTGTGCTTCAGTGAGACTTTACTTACCAAAGAAAACAGTAAAGCAGATTGGTCCCAAGGGTGACAGTTTGATGACCCATCCCTGTTCTGAACATGTAAAGCTGTTTGATCATATATTAGCAACCCATTAAATTTAACTTTCCAAAGTGAGACTTTCAAATCCATTTTGCATTACCACTGACAATTTTATCTCTTACTGTCTTTCAAACTTCTTTGTTCTGTGACTATGAAGATCATCTAAATTTGGTCCTAATTACAATATTGGAAAGGAGCAGGAAGCAGAGAACAATAGGCAAGTGTAAAAGCATTAGCCAGGAAGACAGAGGCCCAGCTCGTGTCCCTTTCAGCATTTCCCAAATCATTAGGAATTAATAAATCAAGATGATGGACTTGTTAGGTTTGAGACCAGATACCTCGGAGTGCAGTCAAAGTTCACTTCATCTCTGGAAAACTCCAGTGCTTGTCTGAGGCTTACACAACCTCTTGACTCTCCCCTGTCTACCTGGACATTCTGAGACCCAAACACTACTAGTTAACCCTGGCAGAAGAGTCTCTGCACTGTGGACAATATTCTAAAAGAATTTAAAACAATGACTAAGTAATGAGACTAGGTGAATGCTGAAGAAGAAAAAAAAACCTGCCCCCAAATTTTTATGTTACCTGATTTAGAAACACTCTGATCTTTATAATTTCTTTATTTAAGAAGGGATTTGTATATGTATGCATGTATGTGTGTATGTATGTATGTATGTATGTATGTGTGTATGTATTATGTATTATGTATTATGTATGTATGTTTGTATGCATATATGCATGTATGTATTATGTATGTTTGTATGTATATATGTATTATGTACATATATGTGTATGTATGTATTATGTATGTTTGTATGTATTATGCATGTTTGTATGTTTGTATGTATTATGTATGTTTGTATGTATATATGTATTATGTATGTATATATGTATGTATGTATCTTGTCTTTCAGAGTTTACATGTTCTTCCATCAGGCAAATACCATGTTTTATGATGAAAAAAAAGGGGAAAGTTTCATAATGAAACTTCTGGGTGCTTGTAGATGTTTTTGAAGGATACACAAAACAAAAGTACTTTTTGCTTGGCTTTACTTATTTGAGTGGCCTGCTTCTTATATTCAAAAGCACTTTAACTCCACTGGCAGGCAGATTGTTCAGTGCTACTTATGTTGCTATTTTTTTCTTTTACCAAATGTATGTGAAATACTTTGAAAGAAGACTGTTGTTTTCCTCCTTTAGATAGCCTTATTATGGCCACAAGATTCACATAAGGAAAACTGGCCAGCAGGAGTAGGATATACCCATAATGCCAATATTCATGAGGGGGAGACAGGAGGATTAGAGCCATATCAAGGCCAGCAACATAGTGAAATTGTGTCTCAAAAAAAAAAAAAGTCTAAAGAAACAATACAAACTCCACCATTTCCTTCTATAAATCATACTTGTCTGACATTTCCCTAAACTTGGGTGCTAAGAGTAGCCTCCTGTTGTAGCCCTGAAATATCTGCTTCCTCCTGCAGATTATTAAAAGAAGGTAGGAATGAGGCCACTCCTCCCTGGTTCATGCCTACGTGGTGGTGTCTACCTTGCACACCTCTGAGGCTCTTCCCTTTCACATGCCTTTTAGAAATTCTAGGATGCTCTTTCTTCCTGTAATGACTTTAATCCCTCTGCCTCTGTTGAAAAACTTAGCTTTTAATAGCATCTGACTTGTTGTAAAGAAGCTAAATGGTGTAAACTTTAAACATTTGAGACTTTCTTGAAGTCAGCTCTTCCCTAGAATCTAATACACATAATCCATCTCCCCATAGCCAAGAGGTCAGATCATTGAAGACATCCTGTTCCTTCAGCTCCTGATAAGGCCTAATAGGGGTAGCATTAATTAGCTCCCAATTCCAGTGTCAGCACAAGCCAATTGTACTGAAAACTTAAAATACTGACCATTTCCTTTGTGTTATATTTGTGGTATTGTCAGAGTACCTGAGCATTTTGTTCACAGATTGTTATATTTAAAAGAATTAAATGCATTGCCATTATTAGTATCTGACAGAGAAATGTAAGTGATCAATAGAAATGGACATCAAGTCTTATTAACCAGACATTGATATGGATGTCTATAGGAGGATACTCAACCTAACACAGAAGATAAAGTCTGCTATGTGGGTGGCAACTGAAGCAGATCCAAGACTGGAAAAAAACTCGACTGTGTTCCGTCATGTTCCAGGTTTATATAATCCTGACAGTGTCGACAGTGGGTGTTATGGTTTAGGTATGAGGTTTCCCTCAGAACAGCTTACTTTCTAGCTGGTGGAAATACTGAGAGGAACTTGGACTGTAAGGCCACTAACCATATTGATGGATCATTTCATTGAACGGGCTGCTAGGAGGACTCTGGCTGAAGGAAGTCTAGCTGGACGTGTCACTGAAGAACACATCTTGCCCATTGACTCTTCCTGTTTTGTGGTCACCATGAGGGCAACAGCTTTACTCCAGCATGTGCTCACCACTCCATGGCTGCCTCACCACAAGGTAACAGCAGGGCAGCCCAAGCACCTTGGGCTGAAACCATGAGCCAAAATAAACATTTCCTCACTTAAGTTGCTTAGCTCAGGTGCGACTCAGTCACAACAAATGACAAATAATAGATAACACAATCTTCTTTGTGGTCATTACCCCTAATTGCTCTGGGTCAGACAGCAATATAAATAAGGATTGCTTTTTTAAAAAATCAGAACAATTCTACAATGATATTAAGTCAATGAATCATAATGTTTCTGCTATGAGCGGAAATGTAATTCTTTTTCTTCAGCTCAATGTTTGACATCTTCAGCTTACTCAAACCATGGGTACCTGGTAAGATGACCTTTAGCTTACTTACTTAATATTTATAGGAAACTGCTATTTCCAGTACTTGTACTCAGAGTAGCTAACAATAGTCTACCATTATATTAATAGAAAAAAAAATGGTTCCTCCACTTTGTTAATGAGAAGAGTGAGATTAGCCCTACTTTGTTGCTGGTATTTCATGTCCTTCAAATATTTTTAAATTATTTTCCTCACATCATTTCATGGGTAAACACAATACACCAGTTCAAGACACCACTTTTAAATTGAATCCTTGACATGAGAAAAATTACTTCCTCATAGTTTGGATTTCTGTTGTCGCTTCTACATTCAACTGAAAGCTCAGGTTTTATGGCAACACCCAAACAAGGGAAGCCAAACAGGAAGCCCTGCGAGCCTGTATTATGAACAGGAAAGTTAGCTGAGGAATACAATGAACGTTGGCCATTTGCAACCCCAAGGGAATGGGTCTTGCAGAAAGCCAAGAACTGGAAATCCCTGAGGGCAAACTCCCAGAGTCTTGGCATTTGGTTAATCAGTTATTTTGAATTGAAACACCCTGACGGTTACCAGGCATTCCGGGCACCAGAAGTTGAATCGGTCATTTCTTAAGTTGTCCAAAGCATTTTAATAAAAAACACCTATTCAAACACTATATAAAATGCCCTTAGAAAATTGCCCCTTCTCTGTCTTGAGTATAGAGTATATGCATGTGTGTGTGTGTGTATGCATGCATGTGTGTGTGTTTGTATGTGCACCCAAACGTGTAAGCGCACATGTGCACATATGTGTGTGTGTGTGCATATGTTTGCCTTTGGACTGTTAGTCCTAACATCTTACTTATAATAAACTTTCTTCTATCCTTTCATAAACTCTTTCTCCCTTTTAGTTTGCAGAGTTGAATGTACATGCAGCCAAGCCTGTTAAAGCTGTCAAAATTAGGCGAGAACAAACTAAAGGAAGGCTCCAACTCCTCTGTAAAAATCCATGAGGTGTCTTTGTCTCATGATGCTTTCTTTTACTGTCTGGATCTAATTTGAGTTATTAACTACGTAGGCATGGTCTAAGATAAAATAGCTTAAATGGTTTTAAAATCAATGGAGCATAGACATGCTTGTGAATTTAATATTAATTTGGGTTTCTTGAAGCTATTTTTAAAAGAAATATGTGTATATCCAAATTTCTCTTGGAACAAAAAATTATCATAACAAATTATTTTAAGACTACAAAGTAAAATCTTAGCAATTAATGCATTAACCCAAGAAATATTTACTAAATGGTAACCACACGCAGAGACACTCTCTGGTATTCAGTATGCAAATAAATTGAACCAATGTCATGTCTATTCCTAACCAAAATTACCTAATTTTGCTGTTAGCTAGCTATTCATTCGTGTCAGTATTTACTGTCTTCCAGATTTTCTGGAATTAATGGTGAGCCATAACAGACACATCCCAGCTCAATGTAGCTTGTAGATTCTTGGGAAAATTAGACAATCTGATAATCACCAAATATATAAGATGCACTGTGGTCAGGATATACAGAAACCAAAGAGCCTTGGTGAGAGCCCATGACTGAGCACAATGACTTTGGCATGTCCAGAGAGGTTAGAAAAAGGTATTGGATCCCTTGGGTCTAAACTTAAAGGCAATTGTGAGCTGTTGGTGTGTGTGTGCTCAGAACCAATCTCTAGTCCTCTGCAAAGGCACTAAGTACTCTTAGATGCTAAGCCATCTCTCCTTTCCCTCTCTCTCTCTCTCTCTCTCCATGTTGTTATCTAAAGAGTCCTGGGATCCCTGAGTCCAGCACATTGAACGTTCTTCAGGACCAGTTGCTAACATGGAACAGTACATCCATCGCTGCTTTGGGAAACTTACATTAGATACCATGTTACTTAGAGCATGACAATGTATAGGTTATTCGAAACAGTTGTTTTGTTCTGTCACAAAGTAACAATGAGTCTTCAGTTTACTTTCACTTTCTTCCACTTAAAGGATGTCATTTAAATAAGTATCTAAAGAGGGGGCCTGAAGACAAAAGCCTACAATCCTAGCTTTCATGAGGATAAGGCAGACAAATGGCCCTGAGTCCCAGGCCAGTCTGGACTACTACAAAGTGAAGGCTTGTCTCAAGAAACAAATAAACCAATCAAAGTATAAATCATTTCGACACCCAGTCCACTCCACAGTACTAATAACATAATAAAATTGAAGATTCTCCACAAGGTTGCTGGATTCAACATATAAACGATGCATCCCAATATTTTCCTACTACACCAAGATTAGTCCAGGTCAGCTAAAAGGAATCCTCTCCCCCAAATCCCTCATTATACAATTGGAGAGGCAAAGACTCATATGGAGTAACTTGCTCAAACCCAGTTAATTATTTGCAAAGTGAGGGCTAGAATCCAGGTATACTAATCTGTCCCCCCTGCCTTTTTCCCCTTTGTTGCTTATTAATTCATGACAAAGAGACTGCCAGCTCCTCTTCTGTTGCATTCAGATTAAAGCCCATGGCATAGTGTTTTGAATCCCTTCAGTGTTAAGAAATACCTTTGAAGATGGATTTGATTTGGAGGAACAATCAGAAGTCATTTAGAGCCAAGTGCAGTAAACAAGGTAGGTAATCAAACCAAGCAATTCATGTTTGGGTCCAAAAAGGGTGTAACATTGAAGTAATGAGGCTGATCTTTCTTTTCATGTAGCTCATAACTGAGCTTTGATGTCATTATATTGAAATGAAATTCCATTGACATTCATTTCAGAGTTTTATTACTCACAATTTGATTCTGCCTGTTCCCTGGATTTTAAAGTAGGTGCTGCTAGATTCCCATGTAATTAAAGTAACAGCCATGATACCTGGCTGCAGAGCATACAACCAAGAAGGGAAATAAATAACTTAATGTATTAAATGCTTATTATAGAGAAAGCACTAACATGGAGCTGTCTGTGCAGAGGACAGAACTGCGTGGCACCATTTCTCTTGTTCTTTATTCCGCATTTTAATGGTGAGAAGTGAATTAAGGCTTGGAGGTTACGTGAACTTTGTAAAGAAGATTCTTGACTTCCATTGGTTTAGTGAACAACCAATATGCATTAACACACCCATCCCTGAATTAATCAAAAATAACATAAAAGCCATCTCCAGCCAAGTTAGATTGGTACCAAAAATTAATAATGCGTATTTGTGAAAATGACCTAGAATATGTAAAGTTATGGTTCTGGTTAGCTTCATGGAATTCAATGAGACTTCTCATATAGACCCTGGACTAGGGAAGGGATGATATCATCTTAAAATCATAAAGATAAGGCAAATCATGAAACCCGTAGAAAGGAGTATGGAACCTTAAAGAGTGGTGTGGAGGGAGAGATGAATATGGCATGAGAAAATTCTGTATCAGTGGGGTATCTGTTACCGATGGCTCCGTACATAAACATGCTTGCTGCCGATCTGAGCTCCATCCTTGGAACCCACATGGAGGAGTTGAAGAACCAAGTCCTTTAAGTTGTCCTCTGACCTCCAAATTTGCATTATGGAATGTGTACATGAACACAAAATAAATTATTTAAACATGATAATAAAATGTTTTAAGTGGGAGAAACAGCTCATGATTCTGTGCCCTTGTTTAAGAGTCTACGTTCACTATGGAGCTCACATACTAATTTGATTTCAGAGTTGGATTTCTACTGTAAAGGTTCCTGGAGATAGTCCCCGAGCTAGTGGTAACTCCTCCCATTGTGTGGCTTTTCTGGATTCTGCCAGGTACCTGGCACTTCATATTCATGAGACTGGTTACCTGGGGAGGTGCCTTGCTATCGCATGAGGATTCTGCACTCTTCCCTGGCATTATCAAACCTGAGGGGTTGATGTTCCTATTCATATGAAGCATAGACCTAGGTGCCCAGAGCTAGAACAGAAGTCAATGTTATTGAATACTTTTGTTTTAAGGTCTATTTTTATTTTATGTTCGTATTCACCAGCATGTAACTAATCCGCTCGTGATAACTTGCTTCCAGTAACTGTGAGTAAATCACCCTAAACCCATATTAGGCTTTTGGTATAGAGTGACAGCCTGTGTTCTGTCTCTTGGCTTTGGACATTAATCAAGAAAGAGATATAGTTCCATTAAAGAGGAGGGTGGATGTGGATGTGGATATGGAAGATGGAAAGATACAAAATTTGCACCTGTAATGCATCTGGAGTATGGCAGGTGTTTGATGGTTAAAGAACTACACATGGCCCATAACCACCCTTTTCTCCTCCTCCTCCTCCTCCTCCTCCTCCTCCTCCTCCTCCTCCTCCTCTTCCTCCTCCTCCTCCTCTTCCTCCTTCTCTTCTTCTTCCTCTTCCTCCTTGTCTTCCTTCTCCTCTTCCTCTCTTCGCTATCCCTCCTTCTCTTCTTTCTCATCCCTCCCTCTCCTCCTCCTTCTCCTCAATATGTGTGAGGATATTCAAAAATGTGCCATAGACTGAAAAATCTTGTGGCCTATTACATTTAATGAGCTGAGCCTTTGTGCCTGCCACACAGGAGGAAAAGACGAGCTTGAGCATATATGTAAGACTGATATCCTGTAGATTGGTCCAGGTACGAATATTCTGAGACAAGGAGGTAATTAGCTATGTAGTCCCACCCTTGAGCATATGCTCACAGAGGAAAGGTTCCTATGATAGTTCTCGTGTGCTCCTTTATCTTGGAAGAGAATCCTAGGATACAGGGATCTGACTATATATAGAAACCAAAGCCTGTTGTCAATTGGTATGACATTAAAATCGGGCATATTGGTTTACTGGAGATGTACTATTTTTTTTTTTTGAGTAATTTAGTTCCTTTGGGTTCTTTCATTTGTCAAATGGTTATATAGTAACAAATGCCAGAGTGTTCTAACAAGTGAGAATGTATTGAAAGAACTTAAATAATTCAAGATTTATATATATATAATCATCCCAGCCTCAATAATAATTAGAAATCATGCAATATCAGTGAAAACTTTTTGACGCTTAAATATCAGAAAGAAGGGATAGAGTTTATAACATAATTTCATTCACTTCTAATCTGTACGCTGAATAACCTAGTTTTTTCAGTAAGATGCCTCATATTCCTCATGGGTGTCAAGCTTAGGATGACACAGCTTTAAATGTCTCAATTACTTCCTGTATGCTGTGTGGGAAAGGGGCTGTTGGAATGCTAGGTGGAGTCATGTAAAGTCACCTTCCACTGACTGGAGGAAAATTATCCCCATGAAACAACAACAACAAAATTAATGACACCTTCCAGGTAAAAGGAGCATCTTGTGTACCAAGCAAGGCTCTACCTCAGAGACACATGGAACAAAAGTGCTTCCCCTCCCTGCCCTAAGCCATGTTTCAACAGGCATCTCCACCCTTTGGATATTGCAACACGGTGTCATCTACTGAGTTCACGACCTTCTAGAACCTTACAATCAAGTTACAATAAAAATTGGCAAAAATAATTTCATAATAATTTAAGTTTATGATTTTGTGTTGGGCTGAATTTGTAGCTATTGCAGCCACATAGCCCATGGCCTGCAGGTTGAGCATGTCTGGCTGAAGAACAAAGACGAATTAAATAATTCCACCAACTGAACTCATGTTTAAAAGGCACTGGATACACTAATTGCTTCAGAAGAAGAAATGGCCCTCTCTAAAGAAAATGGTTATGGAATTTTTTAAAAGACATGGGAATTAATCCAATTTTCATATAACTGGAGAAAATAAACACATGTAACTCTCATTTTGTTATATGTACTCTCCTTAGCTTTTCAGCTCTTGTGGAAGATTTTCATACAAGTCTCTCTTTTACAGAGTATCTTAAAAATGACTATAGAGTTTAATACAAGGATGTCATGAAGTCAGAGGGCTGAAAAGGACCGTGTTCCCAAAGCTTTGCATGATGTACCAGCCTGCATTGCCATGGGAAACAGAAACCATGCAAGGTACCTCAAGAACAGGGAAATGAATTGGTGACACCTGTCATATTTTAAAGGGTCAAGGTCTGAGGGATGCCTTTGGAACAGCAGAGAACCAATACCAGCCTTAGAGGAACAAAGGACAGTGACAACAGGTGGCTTTGCTTGAGCCCAGAGCTAAGAATCAGAAGAGAGTAGGGACCATCCTTACTAAGCTGGTGGAATTTAGGGACTCTGAGAAAAAAATTTTCAGTAGGAAATGAACATAGAGAGGGGCTGTAAACACATCGTATACTCTGAGCTGAGGATGGGGAGTCAGCTTCCCACGATCACTGCTAGGTTTGGTGTTTCTCATTAGCCAATCTACTCCACAGATGCCCATCAAGAAAAAATGGGTCATGTTTTCTGGGACACACAGCAAACCAGAAGGAATGGCTCCCTCAGCCAGCAGAGAGACAAACAATTAGAATCCATATAGAACACGGGCACAAATTCCTCAACAGAATGCACATCTAACGAGTCTACTTCAGGACATTTCGATCAAGTGGCTTAAATAAAAGAAATGCAATTATTCAAGATTATCAGGAAATAAAAGGCAGAATTTCAACTTCAAACTTCCTAACAAAGAATAGGAGGAATGCTCTTAACCTGTTGCAGATTACCAATTAAACACCTACCGCAATCATAATAAATAATTAATGATGTAATATTTAAAGAATTCTCATTAAATCAGGAACACTATAAATATGTCTTCAACCTCTCATTAGTTCAGCATTATAATACACACCATTAAAAAAACACATGAAGTATATGATTAGAAAAGGAGAAAATAAATATATGATAATTTATAAATATTTTGATTATTTTTATCCCCCAAAATGTTCAAAAACTTTAAAGAAAAACTATTAAAACCAGTAAGAGATTGGTCTGCTTCAAGAATATCAGCATTTGATAGCTTCTGGGAGAGGAAGAATTGGTTTTTATTAGTGATGTGACCCCTGGTAGGTCTACCACATGCCGGGGCAGGCTTTACTCCCAAGACTAGCTGGGCAACACAAATTGGATGCAATGGGAAAAGAAAACAAATAAAGAAAAAGAAACCTCAAATATGGATAGGAAGATGGGTGAGTGGAGGGGTAGTTGTGGGAGTTTTTGTGGGGAGGAGAAGTAAATATGTTCAACATATACTGTAGGAAATTCTCAAGAAATTAATAGGAACAATGGTTAAATGTATCACCATACATAGAATTAAACTCTAGATGGACTGAAGAAATGCCAAAATATTCAATGAATGGAAGCAATTAAAAGATATCATGGTATAATGGCCTAAATTTTTACACTTTAAGCAGAATGGGTTTTGCTGACTTCCCTCTTTTATGATTGTGTTCAAGTGTCACCAACACGATGATGTTTTATGATGATGTTTTATATGGAACATTTATCTGAGGTCCCATACCTACTCTACCATCTGTTTTTATCACATTTTATTTGACTTGACTTACTCAAATAGGTATGTAGCACTTAGTATGCAGAAAGCACTTTGTAGAAGTTCAGGTGCTCTTGTAGTTACTCCAAATCATTGTGTACATTCAGCATCTAGTAGACATCGCTAACATTCTCTCTCAGAGTATGGAAACTGAGGCGCAAAACAGCAATTGAATTACTTCCTCAGCTCCTAAGTGATGGGAACCAGGATAGAACTCTGGACAATGAAGCTCCAAAGGCGAAGCCCCTCGGTATGCTGCTACCCTACCTTTCTGTTCACCAGTAATCAGGACCCGAAGTTCAAATAGGTACAACTCTGGCCGCATGCATCTTACTTGGTTTTCCTATTTTTCTTTCTAGCCATCATATTCTCCAGTGCCTAGAAAAGATCCTATAACATAATAGATGTTCAAAACTATGAGTGAAAAATGTCATGGATATTTTAGAGAGATTATCAACACTAAAAATCATAAAACAAAATATAATGAAACTTGACTCCGTTTGTTCCAGTCTCGTCTCAGTTGTAATAAAAAAACATTCAGAACCAAAGTAAATTGGGGAGGCCTGGAAGTCAAGGAGGAACTTGAAACAGAACTCCTGGGGGAATGCTGCTTCATGTCTTGTTCCTAAGTTTGTTAGGTGGCTTTCTTAACAGTCTAAGGCACAGGGAATTGGGATGCCCATAGTGGACTGGGCCCACTATACCAGTCAGAACAACTTTTTTACCCTTATGTCTTCACCGTATAACAGACCTTCCCACAGGCCAAATCTGGGCAACCTGTCAACTGAGAATCCCATCACAGATGATTCTGAGCTATGTCAAGCTGACATTAAAAGGTAAATAGGGTATCATTAAAATTTAGAGTATTTTTTTTGTCTGGATACATGGTCTCCTGTAGTCCATGTTGCCCTTGTATCCACTTACCTATATGGCTTAGGCTGGTCTAGAACTCCTGAGCCTCCTGCATCTACATTCCAACTGCTGGGAATCCAAGACTTGGAATACCACATCTGGTTTACAACACAGACTGGTTTATTGGAAACTATGCCATGAATTAAACTAAAATATAAGCAACAAAGTCAGAAGAAAATGTTTGCAATGAAAAGGATGAGAAATCTGGAAATACATGGAACATTTCCACAAGTCAACAAAGAAAACCCCTAATTAAAAAATGAAAAAAAACCATGAATTGGTAATTCATAGGAGAAGCAACATGAAATATCAGTATGTATGACAATTTGCTCAGCCTCATGAGTAATTAGGGAATTAGAGATAAAAACAGCAATCAGTCGACATTCCTCACATTAAGATAACAATTTGTTTAATCACTGATAATACCAAATATTGGACAGAATGTGGAGAGATAGGGGTTGAAATGTGGCAGCCCTGAGCACACTGCAGAAAAATTTAGCAATTTTTACTCAAGTTAAAGTTCAGACCTTAGGATACCCAAATTTCCATTGTTTCATCTGTAATCTCCAATGCAAATACATAAAGACATGGCTGTAATGAAAATTCTCCCTACCGTTTTGTATAATTAAAATAGAGCACTGAAGGTCTAGGGACACCTGAATAAATAAGTAAGTGCTGCCAGCCAGTTGGAATACTGTATGGCAACTCAAGAGGTCAGTAAGCATAGAGATGAGGCAGTTCCCAATTGATCCTCCCTGCAATGGAGACTAAGCTTTCTGAGTTTGGGTAGTCTGTACTGAAAGCTATCAGACAAAGTGGTAGCAAGAGTGACAAGGACTGCTTGCATTCCGCTTGGAGGAATGATGGAGATGAATCAGCTGAAACCAGGGACGTCTTAGGACCTTGAGAACTCAATGAAAGAGGTAAAGAAGGGGACTGTTTCAAAACCCAGCCTGGCTGACCCCTGATCCAAGCACACACCAGGCAAACAGAAAGCACTTGAACTGAGATTGGATAAAAAGCTGATCACTGACATGGTATCTGATAATGAGTGTGAGCTGCACACCCTTGGCTCCTAAACTGGAACTCTGTACCAGACCATATCATCACCAGGAGACCTTCTCTATGTCCAGGATCATAATTTTAAAGTCTTAACAGACAAAAAGTCAAGAAAATATAAACAGCTCTCAAGGAGAAAGACAAGCAGCTACTAACTATGGTTCTGAAATGAGCAGTTGCTAATGCGTTCTCCACAGTGATTGCCAGGAACCAAAAAGGATTTTCAGAAAAGAAATAGAAAGCACAAAAGAAGTACTGAATCGTAACTCCAAAGTCAACTATATTAACTTAACTCCATAGTCCATTTCTTAAAGAGCCATGTAGGAAAAGAATTGACACAAGAAAGTGCTGATCAATATGAAATAGATCAATTAAAAGCATATACTCTGGAGAAGGAAGAAAACATTGAATAAATGGGAAAACTTTAAGGTGCAATGATACTATTTCAGAAAATGTAGTGTACATTTAAAAAGTCACAGATGGAATATACATAGTATGTATAGGCATTTTTAAAAATTTAAACATATACATACACGATGAACCTTGGCCTTTTCTCAAGAGAAAACAAAACGCATTGATACACCAGGATAACACACATGGAAATGTTACTGGAAGCTTCATTTCATGATAACCTGACCTGGAAACAGCCCAGCTGTCTGCTTACAAATGAGCAAATAAACAGTACTCTGAGCATGTGTGGGAAAACAGAGTACTTCTCAATGAAAGGGGAAAGCCTGAAGCATACAACCCGAGTGAGTCTCAGAAAACAAAGTGCTGAGGTGAACAAGCCAGGCAGAGGGGAATGCAAGCTGTGTAATTTAATTTATATACAATGAAGGAATTCTATGGTGACAAAATGTCAATCAGTAGATGGCCTAGATGAGGGGCAAAGAAGAGATGGATCATAGATGCTTTAGACAAAAGAGGATGCCTTTCTAGATAATGAAGACGTTCAGTTACTTCTTTTTTTTTTTTTTTTTTTTTTTTTTTTTTTTTTTTTTTTTTTTTTGGTTTTTCGAGACAAGGTTTCTCTGTGTAGCCCTGGCTGTCCTGGAACTCACTCAGTAGACCAGGCTAGCCTCGAACTAAGAAATCCGCCTGCCTCTGCCTCCCAAGTGCTGGGATTAAAGGCATGCGCCACCACCGCCCAGCTTCAGTTACTTCTTATTATGCAAGTGTTTTCATGACCGTAAACAACTCACCCAGAGGTGCATTTTAAATGTTTGCAGATTATTTCCATAAATCACTGTTCAACAAAATTAGTATAAAAAAAAATGAAACGTACATCCATGAATAATTCGGTGAACATATGGCTCTCCATGTTAAAATAAAGAAACAATGCACAAGGAGCTGGCTACCTGGCTATAACATGATACCGTTCACACACAATTATACAGTACACAAAAATACCACAGCATGCTTTGTATGTATTAAATATAATAACAATGACACATGCTGTATTTGATGTTATTTGATATATAACTCTGCACATGTCTTATAGGCTTTAGGGATGGTTGTTTATTGATTCTTTACATATTTGCACACCTACTCTCTCATGGTTACCAGGCATTTATCACACTGCAGAAGCTTCTGGGCTGGTGGATCAAAGGTTTCTGGTAGACATCTGTACCTCCTGAGTGGTAAATACAAGTTTTTTGCCAAAGGTGGTCCTTTGTAACAATGCCTGCCTACTTGTTTAACACAGAAGAAAATGCAATGAAAACTGCAGAGATTGAAAAATTCTGCTGTCTATTCGTATTTAGCCTTTTATTGATGGATAGCTACATCCATACCTCCGCTAAGGCTTGATTGTTTTTTTAAATTTTATAGCAATGGAAGGAGAAAGGCTGCTAAGAAATATTAGAGAAAATGTTTCTCTTACTGCTTGAAATGGGTATAAGTATGTGGAATAAAGTCTGAATAGTCAATACCCAGATATAAAGCAGGGGTGTTCGTGGACTAGAATTTTAGAGCTAAATATCCTTTTGTTAATTAATTTTCTTACACACATTCTCTAACGCTTTAAATTGTCTTAATATCTATTTTTCTAAAAGAGAATATGTTGAAACTATTATTAGTAACTTAAGATAATAGTACTTACTGTAGCATAATAGGATATATTTACATACTATATAAATAATTTTATCCTTGTTTACATATAAAATAGAAATACTGGTGTTGAGCTATAGCAGATACATAATCATTATTGTACATCTAAAAGTATATATGTGTGTGTTTATATAAAAAGTGTACTTTATATACATATATGCAGAGACATAGACATAAATAGATGATAGATAAATAGATAGATAGATAGATAGATAGATAGATAGATAGATAGATAGATGTTATTTTGTGCATTTTTAAAAACTGGCTAGACAATCTTCTACTTAAAAAGAGAAGTAAAGGTGTGGATTTGGCTGGGTTGGGAAGTGAGAAGGATTTGGGGGGAGTTGGAAGATGGAAAACTTTAATTAGAAAAACAATCTATTTTCAATAAGTAACAAAATAAAAATTACCAAAATTTTATTTGTACATTGCAAAACTGGATATTATTAGTTCACAAACATTTCTGTTTTTCTTCTTTATAGTATGTAGTTTAACTCCTTACCGTAGACTCATTAGGTTAAGATATGACATTCCTACTTTTTCCTTCCTCCTTCCTCTTTCTCCCTGTGGTTTGAATCCCACTGGCTGACACATTGTCTTCCATACAAAGGAGCCCTTAAGTCGTGTATCAAAAGTGCCCTGGATAGATTCACATGTTTGAGATGCTTCTAATTCAATAAGGGAACAAAGGTCACCTCAGAGAGGATTGAGGGTAAGACTGTACACAGTCACTTAGCAATTGAAGCCGATTACACCCTCGGATTTCTCTAGCTAGCAGTCATCCTATGTGCTAGCTACTGTTTCACATTCCCCAGCTGCCATCATGTGACACTGTCTCTTGATTTGGTGTTCAAATGAAATCTGTGGTATATACAAGTGTAGGGAAGAGCTCTCCTGCTCCAGGTCCTGGTGACTTCGATTGTTACCCAGGTGGTTTAGAACCCAGGGACAGCACCCTCTCTTGCTTCCTGGCCCCTCTGTCCTTTTGAGTCATGGCTCAGAGTTAGACATGGATCTTCAAAGCTATGGTAGGGGCTAAAATTCCAGCATTCTCCTTCTTTAGAGCCTCTATGTTGTGTTAGAATCTTCTAACCACAGCCCACCTTTCATATTCCAACATTGTTCACCACCAGGGTATATCAGTGGGCCTCATTTAGATGTCAGGATGTCTTTGCAGAGGTGAGAAAATTACTGATCAATAAAGAGGAACTATCTGTACAACAGAGTACCTGTCACGTCTACAAATCATCCAGTACTTATTACTGATACGCAATTAACACAGAATTAAAGGGTTATTAGAGTATGTCTTCTACCATATCACATTTGTCAAAGTCAGTTCAAATCGTGAATTTTGACTGATACAAGGCAGTGGCTTTTAATGGAGGGAATACTGGCCCAAGAGAATAATTCGGAAATGAGGCTGGACAGTTGTGCGTTGTCATGATGGAATGAGTAAAGAAGCCATTGATAGTTACTGGGGCAAGTAATAAGGCTGGTAGGCAAAAAACTGTGAGCAAGACCATTCCAAACAAGTAATAACCTTTCTGTAACTAAGACAGGCCATCTCTCTGATAGACAGTGATGTTGGTGCATTCCTAAGACATATTGAGTATTCCAAGAGCTATACTGGGCTTTTTTGATTTACTCCTAAGTGTTCTCCAT
Organism: Rhabdomys pumilio; assembly: GCA_030674055.1. Lineage (NCBI taxonomy): Eukaryota > Metazoa > Chordata > Mammalia > Rodentia > Muridae > Rhabdomys > Rhabdomys pumilio. The sequence continues at coordinate 157,333,023 of JANHMN010000001.1, forward strand.
TCCAGAAAACATGACATACAAGGTAGCACCAAAATAAACCCCCTGTAGCATTCTTGTAGGTCCTTGTACAAGCACTTGCTCAGTCCTTTATCTATAGATGACATCCTCCAATGCACACAGAAGCACACGGTTTTGTTATGTGCTTTTTTATACCAGGGGCAGAGTGCTCTATTGACTTTTTTTTTAAAGTATTATGTGAATGGAGAATGCATTAGATAACCTATTTTATTTCAGGTAACATTGTGGCCATCACAAAATAGTTGTCATAGAAGAGCACCTTCTGGTTAGATTCAGCTGAGAGCCCATTGTCTGAAGGGTCACCTGAACAGCTCTCCAGCCAATGAGAAGGCCAGTGCTCAGCTTACCAAGCTCCAGGCTGATTGTCCAACCAGTTCAGTAGCTCAACACATGCTTATCCTTTGAAAGATAAGCCAATTATTTGCCAAGAATTTGAAAGCCACCAAGAAAAAAAAGAGGACAGTAAACTGATTAATTCTCTCTCTCTCTCTCTCTTTCTCTCTCTCTCTCTCTCTCTCTCTCTCTCTCTCTCTCTCTCTCACACACACACACACACACACACACACACACACATTCTGTCTGTCTGTCTGTCTGTCTGTCTGTCTGTCTCTGCCTCTCTCCCTGAGAGACAATTTATCAAGTGCTACTACAAAAAAGGCACACAGTACAGGGCTTCAGGCTGTATAGTTGTCTCCTTTTGTTCCCTTCATTCTAAATGCCTTCTCTCTGTTCCCATTGGTTTATTCTTCCTAATTGTGTGATGTCACCCAGGGCTGTGCTCACCATAAGTCCTCGTAGTTATGCTCCTCTGAACCACTCCATATTTTTACACACCCACCCCCATACCCATATCTCTGTTTCTTTTACTGTAATTTAGGTTCCTGCCTGCACTTTACATGGTTGAAGCAAGGAGCATGGCTTACAGTTCATGATAGGTTTTCTGATGATTCGCCAAGCACTGAAAGATTATTTACTAATGAAGAAAAATATCTAATGTAACTTTGTGATGTCAGTAGTAAAAAAAAAAAAAAAAGTATTCTAAATGAATATAAAAGTACCAGAATGGATACTCAGCAAATCAGAAGCCATAGTTTGCATTCTGTAAGATAAAACCATCAGGGTAAGAATGCGTTTAGTAACTCCACTCTGACAGCCTCCACATTTTGGACATTTTTATATAGAACACTTGATCATGCATTATTTATGTATTTAAGAGGAATTAACTAAATTGTAAAATAAATAATTTATCTTGTGTTTAGAGGAGCTGAGTCTTCCCTGATTGTAGACTGTCTTGGGAATTTCATGCCAAGCAGGGACCTTATGTATCTGACCTAGTTTCTAGTTTTACAAAAGACAGGCCAGGGAAAGAAAGTGACTTGTCCAAGTAGCCAAGAAGGCTGAGAACTTACTAGGGCTGAAACCTACCAGTCACTTCAGCTAAGGATAGAGTATTCTCATTGGCATTTAACTAATTTTTCCCTTTCTGGATTAATATGCACTTGCATATAAATCTTTGATTCCTTTTTGGAGTAAAATCCACAAGACTTCCTCAGATGGGAGTTTAGGGGATCAGAGAGATATCAGTTCCTGCTATCTTTGTTCTTCATAAAATGAGATAAGTATCATCTCAATTGGGGGATATAGAATAGGGAATATACTCACCATTGGGGTTACTCTTTGAATCAGTGCCATAAGTCACATCCATGTAGAAGGTCAACACATACACATATGTGCATGAAGCATGGCACATGAGAAGTATATTGTTTGTCATTTGTTTCATGCTAAGGTCAAAGGTGCTGAACTGAAATGTTCATCGAAACCATTTTTTGGTTATAATTACTGTTGTTTAAGGCAGTGTGCTGGGTGCAGAAATCTCATTTCCCCAAAGCATCTGCCTTTTCTCGTTTCAAAAATCACCAAAGAGCCAGGCAGCGGCGGCACATGCCTTTAATCGCATCGCTCCGGAGGCAGAAGGCAGATCTCTGAGTTCAAGATTAGCCTGGTCTACAGAGTGAGTTCTAGGACAGCCAAGGCTACACAGAGAAAACCTGTCTCAAAAACAAAAACCAAACAAACAAACAAATCACCCAAATCTGAAAATGTGGACTATTTCAACCGCTATGGAAGTATCTGAAGGCTAAGAACAGATCTGCCATGTGACCCTGCTATATGACTAGCTGGTATTTAGCCACAGGACTCCACATTCCCACTTCATAGAGCTATTTGCACAATCAACATTTACTGCAGCTCTGGTCACAACAGCTAAGTTGTGAAACCAACCTAGCAGAGGACTGGGTAAGAAAATCGTAGCGTGTATACACAATGGAATTTTTCAGCCTTAAAGAAGATCAAAATTAATGTCATTCGGAGGAAAATGGATACAACTAGTGAGAATCACATTAAGGAAATTAAGCCAGTTTCAGAAAGACAAACACCATATGTCTTTTCTCGTTCATTGTTTTTAGATTTTAGGTTTTATAAAATCAAGCAAAAATAGGTAAGGCATGAAGCAGAAGTAAAATGAGAGCAGGAGAGATGAAGATGAGGGAGCAGGGGAAAGGGAAGCATGGCAGCGCACAGGTTGCAAATGGTAAATTCTGTATTCAATATACACATATAGGGATATACAATATACACATACACACATACAGCTGCTACACATAAACACATATACACATATACAATATACACATACACATGTACACACATGCACAATATACACATATACACATACACACACAGAAATACACAAAATATACAATATACATGTATATACCATATACAATATAACAATATATGCATATGCACATACACAGGTACACACACACACAATATACACATATGCACATACACAATATGCACATATCAAAGACTTAAAAGTAAATGAGAAAAAAATCAATCTAGCAGACAGGGTATGGTGGCACACACCATATGTCCTGTGTGAATTTGAGGGAAGCCTAGATTTTGTGTATGTGTGTGTATGTATATATATATATGTATGTATATATATGTATATATGTATGTATATATGTATGTATATATGTATGTATATATATACATATGTATATATATTCATATGTATATGTATATATATGTATGTGTATGTATATACATATGTATATATGTGTATATATGTGTATGTGTATATATATATTATATATTTATATATATATATATATGTATATATATATATATATATATATATATATATATATATATATATAAAGTTCCAGGTCAGCTAAGGTTACATGAAGAGACCCTGTCTTGAAAAAAGAAAAAGAAAAGAAAGAAAGGAAGGAAGGAAGGATGAAAGAAAGGATGAAAGAAAAGGAGAAAGAAAGGGAGAAAGAGAGAAAGAAAAGAAAGAGGCAGGAAGGAAGACAGAAAGACAAGAAATCTAGTAGAAGTAACAATAATAATAAGGGTTGCCAACACGTCTTTGTCTTGTTTGGTTTTCAGGCAGCCTCATTGTAACTCAGGCTGGTTTTGAACTCACAGTGATCCCCCTGCCTTCTATACTTTTTCCTGTTGTGTGGAGCAAAAGACACATTTGACTTGCCATTTTTTTCCCCTTGAAAAACTGGCTTTGTCCTTTAATTCAGGGCACTTAGGCATGGAATGACACAGGGACCTGGAAGAGTAAAAGAGTATTAGCCATCTTCCCTTTCTTCCTGTTAAGACAAAGACAACCTTGTTTTGTTAAATTCCATCCAGACTTGTGTGTGTGTGTGTGTGTGTGTGTGTGTGTGTGTGTGTGTGTGTGATCTTTTGTGACAGCTGCTACTCTTTTGTTTGTAAATGCAGTTTGGGCAAAATGACTAATATTAAAACAAACTGATACCTGCTTGTCAGAACTTTACAGCCCTTCCCAGCTGCATCCTTCCTCCTTTGTACAATTGGCAGCTTCCCAGAACACAGCCCCACCTGCACGCTGGCTGAGCCAACCTGCCCCACCTGCTTCTCAGGTGAAGCCTTTTTCTGCCAACTAACTGCAGCTAGCTGTCGCCTTCCTCTGTCCCTCCCTCCTCTTCCTCATTCCTCCTGCAGCAGCTGCTACTAAGAAAGTGTCCCCACCTTTTCTTCTCCTCTCCTCTCCTTTCATAGGTATCTTCATTGTCTGCCTGCTGTGTCTGAACACGTTACAGATCTTGGACAGGTGAGGACACTCCACCTTGTTCCCCTCTGGTGACTGCCTTCTGCCCTAAGGGAAACGCTTCTCTCCTTTGCAAAGATTGTACTGTCCCTCATCCCTACAAAGGTTGCCTTTGTGTTCAGCTGCTCAGCACCTGACTCACACAAAAAAGCAAGTCACAAAGCATCACCAGGAAGCATTCGGAGGTGACAGCAGATAATAACCTTTTGTGACCTCCACAGGAAGGGTCTGTTCTGTAGTCACCTTAAGGTCTAGAGGCACCAGAATGGTCCTCATTGAGGACAGGATGTGAACGGCATGGCTAGCCTTTCATTCTGAGCTTCTGCAATGTGACTGACATCTGAGCTGCAAACAGAGGGCTCATGGCTAGCCCTTCATCCACACAAAAAACTCTGATAATTAGAACCTCTACTCTGTAATTTCAGGGTAGGTGGAGTTGGCTCATACCAGAGCCAATTGTTAAATTTAAGGAATTTCATGAGTCAGTTGATATATTGGCTGCTGGAAATTGGCCATCAGGGTCTATTTACACAGCTTAAACCTGCACTAACCAGGACTTTCCCCCACCCTTTTTCCTAAAGAGTTAGCTATTAAATATTTACCGGGATGCCAATGACAAGAGCTTTGGTTTAAAAAAAAAAGTGAATGTAAAACCCACACATGAAATGTGATATTTAGCTTTGTACAAATGCTTTGTGACTCTTGTGTCCAAAGTTCTTGATAGCCCTTGAAAGGTTCTGTTTTGAAAGGAGTTTCTGCGGCTTCTATCTCTAACATGTGGTCTCCCCATTTTTCTTATTTAGTAATAGCAGCCACCCCTACTAAAGCCAAAGTCACCTGCTAATGGTATGGGGTTCCTGTTTCCATAGCTGATTTTCTGCTTTTTTTACTTGTCTGAGGCCTACAGTTACAGCCAGTGGTTGATAAATGGGCCATCATATCCTATCAGCAAGCAACTCCATTGCTCATGTACAGCCTGTGACCCTCCTCCTGCTGCAGCTCTTGCCTGCAGCCCCTCCCTTCAGGGCCTCCTTTATCTAGGTCAGCCACCTTCCATGGTCTGCACCTGGGAACTCCCTCACAGACACTGTATCACACAAAAGGTTGATTTGTGAAGAAGCCTGGGTCAGTGAGACATGCTGGTACTGTGACACAGAGAAACAGCCTGACACAGGGGTACTTGGGGACTGGACAGTCAAGATATTCAAGCTGCTCTGGTACTTTCACACACCTGTGGGTTTGCATAGTCGGATGAAGAAATGCTCGCAAGTCACTACTCTGCTTGAACATCAGTCAAACCTGAGCCAAGTTATGACTGTAAACTTACTCCCCCTATTAAAAAATAGTCAAGAAGGGAGGGAGAGAGGGAAGAAGAGAGGGAGAAAAAAAGCAAGGAAGGAAGGAAGGAAGGAAGGAAGGAAGGAAGGAAGGAAGGAAGGAAGGAAGGGGGACAGAGGTAGGAAAGAAGGAAGGAAGGAAGGAAAGAAAGTAATGAAGGGAGGAGGGAAGAAAGCAGGGAGAAGAGGAGAGGAGGGTGAGGATGGGAGGAAGAATGGAGGGAAGGAAGGTTAGGGGAAAGATTGAGAAGGAAGAAAAAAGGGAAGACAGAGAGAGAGGGAGAGAGAGAAAGAGAGAAAGAGGGAGAGAGAGAGAGAGAGAGAGAGAGAGAGAGAGATATTGATTTAATGGTTCACACTGGCTGATCCGGGCTTTCAAAACCCAACATCAGGGGGCAGGGATATGACTCAAGTCAGAGTGCTTATTGAGCAAACATGAGGACCTGAGTTCAGTTCCCAGCACCCAAGTAAAAGCCAGGTATAGTGGCAAATGTCATAACTCCAGTACTTGGGCTATGGTGGAAGAGAGATATAAAGATTCCTGCAGCTCCCAAGCCAGGAGGTAAGATGCAAGTTCAGTGAGAGAGAGAGAAGTGAATGAAGAAACTGTCCAACAATAAACATCACTGAGAATCTCCTTTCCCCTGACTGCCTGGTCTCTTTTCTGTCCTCTTGGTTTCATTCCCATTTCTACTGGAGTCCCCACTTGCAAGTTGAAAAAATTCAATGAAAATGAGCCGACATTTCTGCAAAGACTACCACAGGCTAAGAACTCTACTCCAACAAGTTAGAGTCAACTCTGAGACACTACTGGTAAAGCCTGGAGAAGAAATGCTGAACAGGGCTGGAGAGATGGTTCAGTGGTTAAAAGAGAGCACTTGCTGCTCTTACAACAGGGCACAGTTCTTAGCAACTACATGGTGGTTTGTGGCCATCTGTAACTCCAGTTGTATGGAATCCAGTATCCTCTTCTGGTCTCTATGGGTACTAAGTGTGCACCTGATACATATACATAAGCATGCAAAACACTCATACACGTAAAATAAAATAAGCTTCTGGAAAAAGTGATTCTCGGCAGGCAAGCATGACAGAAGTCCAATAGAATCCCTAATGAAGAACGAACAGTAGTAGCAGCCATTGTCTGTGGTTATACTTGCGCAGAGTCAGTGCTGAGCCATGGAGCTTGGCCATATCCCCTAGCTTCCTGGAGTGTGAGAAGCCAGGCTGAGAACATCAGGGGAGACCAGTTGACCCAATGAAGGTGTGAATGCTAGAAAAGACAGAACTCTCCTCATTTCTCATAGACAGAGAAACTAACACCACCACAGTTACTTTTGTAGCTCTGGACATTTAAGTGGAAAAATATTATTTTCTTTCAAGTGTTCTTTTCTTTTTAAATATCTCACTCCTTTGTTTTCTAGGCTATAGTAATTTTGGTGATAGTGGAGAAAACAGCAGGTAGTGGCCATGTGTTGACAGCATCATGACATGGATAGTGGCATTGGTCCCTCCAGTGCTCAATTGATAGTGACATTAGTCCCCCCTGTGCAAAGTCACCACGATTTTTAAGAGCACAGGCAATATAAGTAGTAAAGTCATTTGCCATAGGGAATCCCTGTGTCACACTGAATCCGTGTCTACAGGGGCATGATCGACCAATCCTACTTCACTACCCAGCATCAGTAGATTTTCTATCATCTGGACTCCGCTTGGGTTGTTGGCCTGGTAATAGGCTGTCCTTCTCTTCCTGCACATAAGGAATCTGTCAGTCTTAGCTTCTCCTGTACTGGAATTATAGGCACTCATTGCCACCTGGGCTCTTTCATATAGGTGCTGAGTATGTGACCTCAGGTCCTCATGCTTGTACTACCAACCCACTGAGCCATCTCATCAGACCCAAAGTTTATCTCTACGCTCCCTAAACCTCACGTCATCATCTGAAACATGAATACAGCATCTAATCGGAAGATTTTTCATGGGTATTAAAAAAGGTCTAATTTGTTATTTTTAGTATTATCATTAGTAACCAAATATGACCACAGAACTGGAGAGGGACCCAAACTTAGCTTCCACATCCTCCCTGGATAGATGGCAACCACCTGTAACTGCAGCTCCCGGGGATCCAATCCTCTCATTTGGCTCCCACAGGTACCTGCATTTACATGTTCATTCCTCTACATGGGCACACATGTAGATACATAATTAAAAGTAAATATGACTACATTTCAAAAGTATGATCAGTGTCCAAGTTTTCTGAGGCTGTATAAAATACAGCACCAGATCCTTTTCCCATAATGTAATGCTGTGAGAGAAAAGCAACCTTAAACAGTGTGTGTAAAATGATCCAGTTCTTAATGAAAGATGGTGATAGAGTAATTATGCCAGTATCTGGTGGCTTGGGCAACTGTCTAATATGTAGCGCCTATTATCATTCTCACTGAATTTATCCCTTGATTCTCATTTCAACAGAACTAGGTAAAAGAAAATCCTGTATCTTCAATTGCAGAAACTGTTTCCCTAGAGGAAGACAGAGCTTGATTTAAGCAGTCTTCTGCTCATAGGAAGGGTAATGAAGGCAAATATTTCACAAATGCCTTTTCCCAAACAGACATAATCACCTTTCCATTCAATCTTGAGATTCTTTAAATCTGGGAATTAGCTTGCAATTACCTATTATCTCCCAATCGAATCTTTTAAAACAGATGAAAACATTTCTTTGCCACAATTAACTTTCATTTCATCCCAAAATCTAGTGGGACAATTTTTTTCATTGTAAATTCTGCCTAAATTTATTTTGAGTCTTCTAACCTGGAGGCAAGAGGCTGGGGGGAGGGGTAAGAAAAAAAGGTTACAGAAAGGAGGATAAGATGCACATTTGGTTCCAATTAGCTACCTGGAAATTCATCTTTGAGATACACAGCATCCTTCAGACACCAGCCACTCACTAGGGAATCCCATTTCCCTTCACTTCCCTCTGGGAGAAGAAATAGGATTTTTACATGCTTTATGATTTGTAGGCTCCTGAAAGGCTCTCCTAGAAATCGAAGAGAGCTGAACTCAAGTGGCCTCAGCTACAGGAGCAACGACCTAGGATTTTATCTCACACAACTGCATTTACTTAAAACACCAAATATCTGAAGTCACAAAGGCTCTGGGAGCAGGGAGTCCAGTGAAGGTTTTCCAACATGCTAAGGTTCAGCATGGATTGGTCTGTATTATATTATGCCTCTACTAGTGGATCAAATCCAGGTCTGCAAAGCTTATGTTTTAAAATGATGGTAATCAAGAGGGCATTGAATCAGACCACATAAGATCTGTAGATGTGTGGCTCTGTCGTTTGCTGGCTGGTAGATTTACAAGACTGCTTGTTGTCTAAGGCTTCATTTCTAGGTCTGTAAAATGGAGTTGATCATACACCTACTTCAGTTATTGGTATGAAAATTATGTGACAGATGCCTAGCATAGGTCCCCTCTTGAGGGGCCTAGAGAAATGCATACTTAAGGTATATACAGCGATTACAGAGGCTGAGATGTGGCTCACTTGGTAGACAGCTTGCCTAGCATGCACAACGCTCTGGGTTCAATCCTGAGCACAGTCAACTGGACATGGTGGCACATGCCTGTAATGTCAACACTTGAGAGGTGGAGGCAGGAGGATAAGGAGTTCAAGATCCTTGCTACATAGCAAGTTCAAGGCCAGTCTGGGCTATATGAGATTCTGTCTCAGACAGGGGTATGGGGTGAGGGGGACAGGAGGGTGGGAGGGGGATGGAAGGAGAGAAAGAGAGAAAGGAAATCAACCATTTAAAAAACTGGAAAAAAACCAATTCTTTCTCCCTCTCACCTCCTCCTTCTCCCTCCTCCCTCTCCTCCTCTCTCTCCTTCTCCCTCCTCCTTTTCCTCCTCCCTCTCTTATACACACACACACACACACACACAAGTCATCATGAATGCAGGCTTCTGCTTCCTCTCACTGATCCAATGTTCACAGTACTGTCTCATATTGCTGTTTAATCCTGACTGTGAGTATTTGTATATTTGTAAGCATAAGTAGTCCTTTCCACTACACTACCTTGCAAATTTTGGGGGGACTGTTCATTCCTTTTTTTTTAGAGATCTCTGTTTCTATCACACCACACTGCAGTTCAAAGGGGCTCAGTGAACACTTTTCAATTATGTCACACAGTTATGTTTACCGTGTGATGAATCTAATATAATCTAATATAAAATTTAATGATATCATAAAAGTTGGGAGTGCCAACTTTTGAAGTGATACAGGCAGCCAGTATCTAAACCATTTAGGGAAAGATTTTGCTATATTCCGAAGAAATCAAGCAAAGTGAATCTTCTCTTAAACTGCTGAGGCTGGAGGGATAGCTTCGTGGTAAACAGCACTTGTTCTTCAGAGGCCTGGATTCATTTCTCAGCACCCACAGGATGGCTCACAGCCATCTGTAATTCCAGTTCCAGCAGACCTCAGGCCTACTTCCTGCCATTGAGGCACCAGGCACACATGTGGTACACATACATACATGTATGGAAAACACTCATATGCATAAAATAAACAAAATCTTTTAAAAATAAATTAAATATACAAAAACGGCGGTAATGATGTTGTGTTTTGTGTGAGGGTTATAAAAAACATGAACAAACCCAAGTGGTTATCTATGGTAGTGACTTTGTTCTGATTCTCAACAGCTTGGGTTGTATATGCGATTACGGTATTTCTTTATCAAAGGAATAGCTGCAAGCGCTTTACCATCTATTCAGGCCTCTGAGGTTATTCTGCCCTCCTGGGTCAGAAGTGGAAATATATATAAACAGCCTTTTTGTGCTTGAACTTGAAAGAGGAGTAAGTCATCTGTACATAATCTGTGTTACAGCAAAACGTAATTTTTCCCTCTGACAATGTGTTTGTGGTTCTTAAGTTATCTTGATTGCCGAGAGAAATCTGTTCTGTGTGGCAGGCTTTTCTGACTTTAAAATGTCACATGCCACCACTCCCTACCCCCAGCCTCTCAACTAAGTCACAAATTGATTTGACTCTCTGCTAGGTTAAAAAAAAATAATTTCCTGAAAATTAAAAGTCTGGCACAATACTACACTAAAAGTCCATTTATCTTGTCTATTTTTATAAAGCGTCGCTGCAGCATCTGGCAAAGTGCCCACTTCTAGTAACAAAGGTCCCCAGGGACACTTGGCAAGCGAGACTTTGGTTCTAAGAACCTGAAAGTGATCCTGAGCTTCCTAACACACGGTTTTAAAAGCTTACAATTAGGCTCTGTAATAGTATCTTGTGTATGATCTTAAAAAGTAAAGAACAATTAAAGTGACTTTGGCGGGAAGGTGGCAATCGAATGGCTGCATATGGCATGCACGGGAAGAGTGCCCTCTACCCCTTCATAGACATCAGTCAGAGGAGAATGGATCCCTCAAGAGTCCCTGTTATTATAAAAGATAATGGCTGGAGATTATCTAGATGGGGCTGAGAAATGACTCCCTCTTGTTTAATCAGCCACAACGTGTGCTAAGCCCTCTCCTCAACTCCATATAAACCAGGCTAATCTTTCCACTTCCCTGCAGGAAACGACCAAGGGCACTTGTTTACGAAGCACTCTGGTATTGAGTAAACCCTTCCCTTCTCCCCTGTCTTTCTCCTCCGATCAGTTGAGAAAGAGATTTCCAACATTCCCTGCCTGAGACTGATTGCACCTTCCTGTTCATGTCAAGTTGAAGCATTCCACCCACAAAGCAGCCAGGCAGCCTGAGGAGTGTGGGCTTTTCTGGTGACTCTGGAGCTAACCAAAGGATCACAGAGCACCCTCCCACCTTTGAAGCTGTGAAAGAGAAATGGTCTGTGAAGAACCATCCGCTTGGAATGCCTCTGGAGGAAGTTAACGTTGTGTTGAAGAGATTGCAGGCTCACGGCACCCCATTTGATAGGAGGTTTCCCCTTTCTGACCACAGCTCAACACAGCAGATTCTTCTTTATCGTGGAAAAGGGACAAGGCTACTTTGTCCCTGACATTACAATCAATAGTCATTTTGCCTCGGTGATTTACCATCAACCTATGACCCATAAACGCAATGCCTCTCAGACAGTGAATTCCTTACACCGAAACCATTGATACCAAATTCCTATGTGATTGAGAATTAGGCTTTTTGCTTTATTGCATTTAGAATTTTAGATGATTTTTTTCTTTCTTTATTAAATTAAGTCTTTTAGAAGAGCTTGAAACTGTTCTGAGGCATGACCAAAGACGTAATTCCATCTGTTTTGTTTTTCTTATTCATGACATAGATGATTTTATTTTAAACAGTGCATGCATTTCACTTTAATTCTTCATGTCTGTCAGAACACAGCGTCTGTGATGTGTAGAGATTCGGCCATGGCTCTCGGCAAGAAGACTTAGGCAGAAAGTAAAAACAGCTTTGAACAAAAAGAGTCAGCTAGAAGAGGAAGTTAGGTGATTATGAAATTGTTATATATTCCTTCTGTGCTGAACGAAAAAGTTAAAGAGAAGCTGTGGGTACCAGAACCCCATAGGAAGTTGTTTTCCTCTAATTAGTGTACGTTAGATCCCTTTGACCTGGACAGGTGTCAAATGTCCGAGTGACTGTAGCCAGTATCCCTTTTGAGTGTTTTGTGGAAAGGATGTAAGCCAAGGATGGAGCAGTCGCATAAATAAAGCCCTCCTTTGGGAACGTTCCTCAGTCTCCCCTTATTAGAACTGAGTTGTCCTAGGGCAGAAGCTTCTACCTCTAAAACAGCAGTACTCACCTTCTTAATGCTGAGACCCTTTAATATAGTTCCTCATGTTGTGGTGACCCTCACCATAAAACTATTTTTTCTGCTACTTCATAATTGCAATTTTGCTGCTGCTATGAATCTTAATGTATATGTCTGATATGCAGACGGTCTTAAATAGCCTCTGTGAAACGGTGTTCCACCTTTAAAGTGGTCATGACCCACAGGGGAGAACCACTGCTCTAAAGATTGTCTGCCTTTATCATTATGCCTCTAAATGCTTGTGTCTACATGATCTCTTTAGCTGCGGTACTACAGAGACCAGAATTCTAAGGTCCAATGGATAAATAAGCAATTTCTTCCAAAACTATCAGTTTTGCGAGCTGAGGAGAATGAGACTTGAGACCTGAGTTTAACTTCTAGAAACCCCACTAAGAAAAAGAATCCAAGTACAAAAGATACCTGTAATCCCAGCAATGAGGGCCAGAGAGGAGGATGGCAAAGATGGCGACACAGGAAGATCCATATATAGGGCTTACTGGACAGCCACTCTCTCTGAATCAGTGAGCTACAGGCTCAATCAGAGATCACAGTTCAAAAATTAAGACCGAGCACCAGCAAAATGGCTCATCCGGTAAAAGCATTTGGCACCATGTTTGATGACCTGAGTTCTAGCTCCCAAATCTACATGGCAGAAGGAGACAACCACAAATTGTCTTCTGACCTCCATGCACATGGCATGATACATGTACAAATCCATGGATGCAGCCTCCTGCATGCATGCAATAAAATGTAATAAAATAAAATTGAAAAGATAGCCCCAGTTTTTGAAATAAGTACAATCGTGATTGAGGAAGGCAGTTGACATGGACCTCTGCCCTTTGCAGAGAAGCACACATGCACAAGATCACCAGCTTTGCTCAATACTAATCTAATTGAGAATACCTAATCAAACAGAAAAATACCACAGAACAGAAAATTAATTTGTCAAATTCTCAATAAAAAAAAAAAAAAAAAAAAAAAAAAAAAAAAAGCTTTTAGGAGTGGTAGGCCTGAAGTGGAAACTTAAAGTTTCTTTGGAAAGTCAGTTGTGTCAGATGGTGTTTTGCTGGGGCAAATACGTGAAGTTTTCCTGAAGCGGACTTGTGAAGGAACATTTCAGTCAAGTGGACACAGGTAAAAACCTAAGGCGGACTCAGGAAGGAGCGTTTCACTGAAGCAGACACAGAAGAAATGATGTTCTGTTAAAACAAGCTGTGAAAGAACACATGTGAAAGATTCTTCACTAACAACTCACATGTATTAGTCTACCTTACATGCATTGTTGAGCTCTATTTGTCAGGACTCCGTAAAGAGAAATACACCATAAAACTTCTGTTGTTGTGCTGCTGTTTCTTGCCACTTCCACAGACTCAGGCTGAAAGGGAGAATGACGTCAACTGAGGCAAGACACATGATGTCTGGAGGGTATAAATAGAACTCGAGGGACAGTGATGCAGGTGGAACTAGGCTTGTCTATAGAGCCAGCTGTGCAATGCTTGTGAGTCTTCACTGATGTTCACTTTGCTGAGAGAGACACGACAAGAACTTCTGGTGTTCCTGATGACACATGCCAATTTGGCTGAGGCCTGGCTGTCTCTGCTAGTAGTGCCACCGCTACTGATTTGTGTTTGCTCTCCTGACTCTATCCAACTGGACTACTCCTATATCTGTGTCATTACTGACCTGTAGAACTAAACTGCTGATTTCCTCACAACACAGATGAGATTTACTCCAAAGAATGTTTCTAAAGAGGTCCACTTCCCCGTATCCTTTCTTTTCTACTACCTCTGGTGGGCGATGGGCTAGAAGGGAGGTTAAAGCATTTAAGAACTACCATTAAAAATAGACATTGAAAACGTTAAAGCTACATAGGCCCTGTGGGCTACACCCTCAGAGCACATACTGACTATTTGCCCTACATAATTCATGAAGTTGCCTTGGTGTTCAGAGCCCTCTTTCAGAACAGTGCCTGCTATCGCACTGTCAAACAAATAGCTATCACGTGTCAAAGGGAATATGAGAGTAAGATCTGCAGTCCCGTAGATGAACTGCATATTATTAAGTTATTCTGATTTAACCCCCATCACTCTCTAGCCCTTAAAGTTCTCTCATGTGCTCCTTCAGTCTCTACCGAGTCAAAGTCGACTCTATGGAAGTCGAACTCTTGTGGATTCAAGTTTATCTGAGATGTATTTGCAGGTCATAATACTGCTCAGTGCTCACTTACACAACCCTAATTATGAACCTTGAAAATAATTTGGGGTTAGTTTATGATATTTTTCCTGGTAAGATTCACTAACCTCAAATATTTTGAAAATAAATATGATTACAGAATTTGGTTTTCTTTCCTTTTTTTTTATCTTTATTGAATTTTGAATACTGGAAGGGCTTTTTTCCATTCAGTTAAGTACTTGAGGATTTGCATCTCAAAGTCACAATTCTATTTAATTCAAGTGATATATATCTGTAGGTTATAGTACTTTTTCGGTGTTCATTTTGTAAAATATAAATGATGGTTTCTGGAAACAGTTTGATAACACTTTTATGGCATGTGTCCAGTAAGGCTCATTAAGGTCAAGCATTCAAAAAAAATTCCTATGTTCCTAATTAGTCATTATATCATGATTTAATCCTGCACCAAATGTTTCAGGGGTACTCCTGTCCATTCTCTTTCAAGGTCATTATTCCTATTTCATCGCCACTCCCCAGATAAAATGCTCATGAGATTCAAAGCTCAGCTTCTTGTAGGACCCATACAGGACACATAAAAGAGTAAAGCTACTGGCTAAGATTTCAGATGCTATACTCTCTGTGTTTTGAGCAGTCATATCATCTCTCTACTAGCATAATGCTTAGTCAGTCGCTAGTAAATATATACAATAACTAACTTTATCCCATCTGCCTCCACCAAGCAAGCACTATCTGGAATATCTGTCTTTTTCTTTTCTTCCTAAAGTAGCAATTTCCCAATGCTTTGTCACGAAGCCATCAACTCCATGAATGCCTGTTCTACTTCTTCACCTGTCACAATGTTAGTGATAGAATAATAGATATGCCTATGTAGACAGTAAATGGTTGGACTATCATTGTATTTTTAAGGTGCCCATAGCCAGGTCTGAAATAACGGCTTAGAAGTTAATAACACTTACTGTTCTTCCAGGGGATACAAGTTTGGTTCCTAGCACCCACGTCTGGCAGCTCACAACTGCCTGTTAACTCTACCTTCAGAGGATCCAATCCCTTCTTCCAGCCTCTGAGGGCAATTGCACACACATAGTGTATATGCACACAGACATACACATGTATATATAAATGAAAATAAAGCTATCAACTGTTGCTGGAGAACAGCCTGGAAAGGAGTTATTCAATGTATTTCTGCCTATCTGCTCTCCTTTTGGCACTTGAATCATGGTTGTAGAGATCTCTGACATTCTTTTGGTGTAAGAATTCTATACAACAGCAACTGATGCTTGTGTTCTTTACCTTAGGCATCAAGGTGGCAGAAGCCATCACTGAGTCCAAGAATCAATGTAAGAGTGTAAACTCCAGACAGCTTGCCAATTAGCAATGCTATCTAGTAAACAAATTAAAAATGCAAACTACATATCTACCTCAGATATGTGATTTCCAACAGAATTGCTGGGGCTTTCAGTGGGTATAGTTAAAGAAGCTATTTGTTTTCAGCTCCCTACTTAAAATTTTTCTTTTTTGTGGCCCTGTGACATTGTGTCTGTCCTACACTATCTATCTTGGGATGATGTCTGGATCAGAGCTTTTAAAACAAATAAAACACAAATATTGAAGCCTGGTACTTTAAGGAAACTACACACTGGCAGCTCACCACGAGAGCAAAGAACTCTAAACAAGGTAGACTTGGTATCACAGAAAAGTATGAATGGTACAGCATGAACTGTTTTGTCGATGGAGTGTAAGAACTACTAAGAAACAAACTACCTTATAGTAGGGTCTGTTGAACAAAGGGTGAAATGAGTTTAATGTACAGGTTGGTCAATTTTAAGTATTGAAATGACCCATGGCACTGTGCTGTGTTATATTTTAATTATTGACTAGCAATGTGAGTGATGTTAAAAGGACTCACATCATGTGTTGTGTGTCTTTTCCATCCTAGGATAAGTGTAGAAGTTTCATAAAAACAGGTAAGGTTTTCTCTCGTGTTTAGTCAACTTCTCAGGGTTCCAGAGAATCCTTAGAATATACATGGAAGGTCCATCTGCCTGACAATCTTTCCCCTTATTTTAACACACTGATGGAAGTTTATCCCTAAAAGAAAGAACATGGATACAGTTGCTGTTGTGATGAGTTTTATTTGGGAATTTCATTAGTTGTCATTACGTAGCTGAGGCGGGTGTTGAACTTGTCATCCTCTTCTCTTGCCCATCAGTGTTGTGACAGCTCTCCTATCTGTGTTAAATTTCTACTTTTTATTCAAAGAAACATCCACATGAAGACCTAGAAAGTTAATACAGAGCCCTTCCCTTAAGATGGGGGCGGGGGAGTAAAGTTTTCCTTTCCCAAGGAAAAGGTAGGTTACATCACTTCAGGGTTTGAAGCCTTCCCAAATGTGAAGGAATTCTTATGCAATTCATCTAGCCAAAGACTTTCCATTCCCTTCCTTTCAGTTTGAATTTTCCACCATGCGTTCTTATGCCTCACAATGCTCAAAACAGAATCATGTCTCACTAAAGCCATGAGAAGCTTTTGCCAATACAGCAGTTCCACTCCTTCCCACCATGAGTAGGCCATGTATGTCACTATTGTGTTAAAGTTTTCCAAATCAATAAATTAATTGAGTTACTGCTTTGTAGTGAGTTGGAGACAGCAGAAGCCTCCTGACCACAGCTGTTCCTTTCAAGTCAATGCTTAAATTCCCTGGGCACAGAAAGAAATTACCTATAAACCCAACAAACGCTCCATCCCTGTGTGATATATCTATTTTTATTATACCCACAGGGAGACAATGATAGACCTCTTTTTACCCTAAAGCAAAGACATTAACAAACAAAACGAAGCTATGGCTCTCAAAATGGGATGATTTCTTACCTGAATAGCTGTCAGAATATATGCCAAGCTCAAGCTCAGGCAAGAGTCAAAAGAAATGAAGAAAAAAAGTGGTATAGACATAGTCTACAAAGTTCCCTTAAAAGTCACAATCTCTTTGTTTTGTTCCCAGTAATCTTTCTCCCTAAACTCTGGTTTTTGGTTTAGTGTATTCAGAGTCTCTAAAAGTTTGTTTCCTCTGTAAATTCAGCTAAATGCTATTCTGAATTTCTCTGTTGCTTTACAAGTAAGATCTACACAGTAATTCCAACAAGATTGTAATACTTAGAGAAAATATTGGCAAAAAAAAAATTACAACACAAATATGATAAACACTTTGATAAGAAGAGAAGTTTGGCTGTGGTGAGGCTTTGTCTGGTCTGACCAGATTGACCTCCTTGTGGGAGTTCTTGGGGGGGAGAAAAAAAAACACTGATATAATCAATCTTAACAGGGTAACAGTGGCTTTGATTCCACCCCACATAACACACACATCAATTAAGTGAAAAAACAAGGTCTGAACTACTCAGCTATGGGGTGAGTAGAAAAACAGCTGGAAAGTCAGACCCAGAGAGAGGTTATCAATGGATCAGTGTCAGCCAGGGGACACTGAACAAATGGTGCCATGATCGCTCTAGCCTCAGCTCTAACTGTTTAGGAGTTTTACATGTCTCTGGGTGACCTAAGGACATATTCAGTGGAGAAAATGTCTTCACTAAACTCTGAAGATGAAAAGTGGCAGCCAGATTCCTGGAACTCAGGCAATACAATCCAACACATCAGAGTGAGTTACCAAAGCAATTGTCTACAACCAAAATAAGGTTTAATGGGGAGAAAGACTGTTTCTGCCTAACAAAGACAAGAGTATGTCAGATGTCATACTGCAGGCACCATGTAGAGTCTCCACCAAATTCTGGGTCTTTGGTTGGTATAGAAGCTCTTTCCTTGACTTATCCTCACACAAAGTTCATTTTGAAGTATGTATGTATGTATGTATGTATGTATGTATGTATGTATGTATGTTTGCTTGTTTGTATACTCAGTACATATTTAATAGTTATATTCATTATTCCTTCTTACAACCTTTTAAATAGGTGAGTATTCCCTGGAATCATTCCTATCAGTTGAAGGATATGAAGAAAGATCTCAGATTTGAAGAGGCAACACAGGACAGCCAGCTTTATATTAGTACTCAGAAGGCTGGGGTGAAAAGACAGGGCAGGGCATTCAAGGTCACAGCAAGACAATATCTCAAAAAAAAGAAAAAGAAAAAGAAAAAAGAAAAGAAGGCAGAAGTGAAGAGATGGCTTAGTGGCTGCTCTTTCAGGGACCTAGACTCAATTCCCAACATCCACATAGCAGCTAAGGACCATCTGTAACTCTAGTTCCAAGGGATCTGCCTCTCTCTTCTGGATTCCATGGGTACTGACTACACCTGATACACAGACACACATAGGCAAAACACAAATACATATAAAATAAACTGTTTTTTAAAGGGAAAATGAGAAGGAAGGAAGGAAGGAAGGAAGGAAGGAAGGAAGGAAGGAAGGAAGGAAGGAAGGGAGGGAGGAAGGATGAGAGGGAGGGAGGGAGAGAGGGAGGAAGGGAGGGAGGCTCAAGTGAACACAACATAAAAATGGGATTTTCCATTAAATTTACTATCACTTAGATCTCCTTTCATGCATAACACCAATGATCTTCTTTAAATAAAGTCTCAAGTGATTTCCAACATGAAAACTTGTTGAAATGCCATAAATTTAAGAGTTTTAAGTTGTTTTTGCAAGTGTTAATAAATTTCTGCTTCTGGCCTAATCTCCCCTTCCCCCTTTCCATCTTCCCAAACTTTATATTAAACATCTTTTCTGATGATGGGAATCCATATTTTCTTGATCCTATCATTATTTAGAATTATATAATAGTCACACCATTTTTAATTTTTGTGTCCTTCATTATTAAATAATTCCAAGTGGCAATAAAAACATTCTTTTGTAGATTATACAGATATGAGGATAGGGAGGTAGTTTCAATGTAACGGGAAACAAAAGTAGATTCTTCCAATATGCTTCATAGAATTTTCATGACTCTAGATGATATTCAATTATAAGTGGCCAAGACAAATAATGAATACACAAGTAGGGAAAATTGCTAAAGCACAGGTTTTCCATTATATAAATTTATTTATACATCCATGCATACATTTCCACTAGAAAATTTCCACACAAATAAATATCTGTGTTTGTGTCTATGTGCTGTTGAAACTGAGAGGCCTGGGAAGGGAGCCATTAATTACGAAGACATCTTGCTTATTCATAATGTCAAATCAAATCATTCAAACATAAGGATGTTATTTATTTGAGTTTTGCAGAGCGATTGTGCTAAATCATCAGAGCTGACCAGTAGAAACACTTAGATTCTCAAGATAATATACAACCATCCTCTCTCATGGATGTATGAAATAGAAACTAAAATCAACTGAAGTCAGAATGCATTATCCATTCCAGATTTCAAGACAAAGTTTGAGACACATTGGGATTCCAAATAGGTCCTGGATGAAGGGGCTACCAGACAAAGTGCCTGTGATTCTCATCCTTATCCTATCATCTTGGCTTCACATTTCACAAGAATTGAATTGAAATCCTTCCTTCCTTTTGTGGTCTAGAAAAAAATTACCTTCCCTCTCCTCAAGAACTCCCAGAAGACGTATCAGAAAATCCAAAGGCTTTATGGAACACAAGTTTGAGGGGAAAAAAAATCCTTTCTATACAAATACATAGTGGAAGGAGAGGAGACTAATGAGATACCAGTCAGAACACAATGGGGCAGAATTGCTCTCCTGGACTAAGGCAATGCTGCTGTCTCATGTAGGTAAGAGAAACAATGGTCCTTATCAGGGTAGCTACTCTCCAGGTATTCCTGAAGGGAAAGGAAAATGCTTCATTCAGCCTAAAGAGTTAAGTTACCGAGTCTGAGGGAAGAATGAGAAGCCACATCACACAGAGTTCAGTCAAATAAATGAGGGCTGTTTGGCCTAGAGAAGAACTCTATGTGTGCATTCAAATACATATAAGGGGATGAGAATACATATGAGGGGATGAGAACACATCTGGAATGGACTCCAGGAGTGGTCAACTGTATCTCATCCCTATGTAGACTGTCTAAATTCATCCTGCTTTCTGGATCCTGAACAATTTCTGAGAATTTATTGCCTCAACTGATTGGGTCTTTTGCTCTCAAGCCAGGTATGGATTAAGTCTGCAGGCATATGGGAAAACTTTTCCCTTTCAATGGTCTCCTTAGGGGAAATGGCTTGGTGAGCAAAGTGCTTTCCTTGCAAGTACTGATGCCCTGAGCTTGGTCCACAACCCACATCTGAGATTCAGAGACAGATGATTCACTCGAGCATGATGGTCAGCCAGCTTTGCCTACTTGTTGAATTGCAGACCAGTGAGATATATATACCCTGTTTCCAGGGAAACAAAATGGAAGACTCTGGAGGAATGACACCTGGATGTGTCCTCTACCCTCTATAATTTCCCAACACCCATATGCACACACATGCAAACAAGCATACATGCTTGCATGCATAAAATCTGTGAAAACTTTAAGTATGTATATTTATTGCCTATTGGTTTAAAATCTAAATTCTGTGCTGAAATGGAGAGGACTTGTTGCCTACTCTACAGGGAAAGTCAGAATATACAGCACTTAGTGTTTAAACATTTAGAAAGAAGTAGCGCTTTAGAGGGAGGTTGAAAGTAGAAGACTTTCTAATGTTTGAAAGAAAAAAAAAGATCTCTGAAAGTAGGTTTCATTAGCTGTAAGAAGGCAAAGACAGAGGATGGGAAGAAAGGAAGTCAAGAGAGATAAACTTTGTGGAAACCATATTTGCTATACAAATATAACTCTTGTTCACATAGACTCACATTCACACTAAGAAAACACTGATTAATAAAAAATAAGATCCTGGAAGACCTTGAGAAATATTGTCTTTGCAATATAATTATTAAGAAAGAAAAAGTAACCCAGTGCCTTAGTTAATTCCAGATGCTATTTAAAAAAAAAATACCATAGACCGGGAGACTTATAAATGATAGAAAAGAATTTCTCATGACTTAGGACACTAGGGGGTCTAATAGAAAAGTGTCAACAGATGTGAGGTCTGATGGGTACCCATTTCTTAGTTCCTAGGTGGCTCTTCCTGCAAGTTCATAGTAGAATTGATGAGGAGTGTCTCAGAGCCTTTTACAAGAACATTAATTCCATTTTCATGGCTCTGTTCCATGACTAAATAGGTTCCCAAGGCTCCAACTCCTGATCCATTGTGGTGAGGGTTAAAATCTTGTCATATAAATTTGGTGGGGGGACCATAGCATTTAAAAGGACAGGAATAGATAAAATTGAAATTAGAATAAAAGGTAAATATGTGTAGAGAACATTGCTATGTAGATATTCATATGTACTATAAATATATTTATATGTACCATATGTGTATATACCAGATATGTAAATCTCTATCTAACATATACATACATTTTTAAAATATGCACATATGTCACTCTGATCATGAAGCATAAATTTATTTCAAAGCATTACTAAACTCACTTTGCTTTCTGTCGAATTGCACTATCATAAAATAGCGATGCTATCATATACTAAAGTGTTTAAAAAGCTCTTTAAAAAAAGCCTGCTTGTGCTCAAAAACTACATTCTCCTGTTTGCTTGTCTTCCCATATTTGGCATTTCTAAGCCCTTTAAAATATATTAAAAACAAAATTCTTAGAACATAGCAAGTTTCCAGTAAATATTAGTTACAATTACATAGTATTGCTTTAAGATGTGATCCTGCTTAGTTTTGGTCAACATGGCCCACGCTAAGATTATCTGGAAAGAGGAACCCCGACTGAGAAAACGCCTCCATCAGATTGACTCTAGGCAAGTCTTCAGGGGATTTTCTTGATTAATAACTGATGTGGAAGAACCCACTCCACTGAGGGGGATGCCAGCTCTTGGCAGGTGGTACTGGGTGCTATAAGAAAGCAAGTTGAGCAAACCATGAGGAGCAAGCCAATAAGAAGTGTTTCACCATGGTCTCTGCTTCAGTTCCTACCTCTAGGCACCTGCCTTGTCTTGCGTTCACACTTTGGCTTCTTTTAATGATGGGCTGTATTCAGAACATATAAGCCAAATAAAGCCTTTCCTCTTCCCATGTTGCTTTTGGTCATTATGTTTTATGACAGCCATTAGAAAGCACATAAAGACAGATACTTTTTCACGTCCTAGACTTCCAAAGCAATAGAAAAGAGAATGTGGAAGGGAACTGTATTCGGTGAGATAGACACTCACTGCCTTGTGTTGGTTTTTTTAACAAACTATTTGCCAGTAGAAAGCACACCACACCTAAGGGGAACTCTTCTACTCCAGGAAGACTGGTTTTGTAGGTCCCTTTCTTCCTATGCTAAATGTGCATATTAAATCATGGTGGGGAAAAAAGGCTTGAATGGTTGGTTGATGATCCAAAATTTCCTGTTATATGCCAAGCAAATGATGTCTACTTACTTTAATCTTGTAATAATAAGGTTCATTTAGGTTGAGATCAATCCCCCCCAAAATAAAAAATAACCTCTGGTTTTCCCCCACAGGGACTATAAGATGTCTTCTTACATATTTTATTGATTAGTCCTTGAGATAGGTATTTTTCTACTTACATATATATATATTTGTAAATGTAAACTATCTCGTGGACTTTCAGATAATGTAGGAAGCTCAGTTTCTCCTGCCATTGTGTCAATGTCAATGTCGCAGTCTTCTGAGAGAATTAGAGGAGAACCTTGGCTCACCCTTGTGAAGCTGTGTGTATGTTCTCATTACCACTGGCTTCTTAGCTACCTGGCTGAGAAATATATCAGAGATAATCAATATATTTGCTTGTAAGTGTTGTATAAAAGGCCTTTCTCCAAATGTTTAATTTTTTAAGTTTAGAAAAGTAAATGCATTTGAAACTAATACATGTAACTAAATCACATGGTTCATTGAAAGGTCATGAAGTCCAACTTATTTTAAGTTGAATGAATGTATTTGGCAAAGAAGATGACTTTGAGAAAATAGATTTTTGATCTGTTTTAAATAAATAATGTTCTAGTGTAGCAAGAACCCTACCCAGCATGCTCGCTACCTGAATGTGTATGTGTGTGTGTGTGTGTGTGTGTGTGTGTGTGTGTAATGTAATATATATTAGAATATATTATTAAACCTTTGAAAGGGAGGGTGGGGCTCTTTACAGCAAATGGAATTCATTGCAGACAACCATAAATGAACACAATGCAGAAATCAATGGATCGTGGGACCACAGTCACAACGGAAACATCTGCAGCAAAGCTACTGCATCTGTGGCTCAGGAAACATTGCAAAAGATGGGAAAGAAACACTGTAAGAACTAGAATACTAGGAAGTCTGCTGTGAGACTCTCTCCTAGAAATGGCTGCATAAGCCAAACATAAGCAATGACAATATCAATAGACATGCTAACGCAGAAAGGGATAATCTCATGGGGCCCCACCTCTAGACAAAGAACTACAGGCAACTAATGGCTACTGAGAGAGGGAGAGTTAGGAGTTAGCTTCTCCCAAAGATGGGCCCCTAATGAGCTACACAATACAAAATGGTCAGCCCTAAAACCATACACACACAAGCAACAAAAATAGACTCGGCCTTTATATGGATGGTTTTTTGCATACATACTTTAATCAAAGAACAAGGGTACGAATTTGAGAAGGTGTTTGGAAGAAGGAGCATAGAAGATGATGAAAGAAGAAAAGGGAAAGGGGAGCAATGTAATTATATGTTCATTTAAATTGATTTAAAATTAATAAATACATAATTTAGAAACCTACATAGTAATTATAACCCATAGTTCAGCTGACAACTTTATCCAACAATTAAAAGGCCATTAAAATGTTATATCTTTTGTGTGTGTGTGCGCGTGTGTGCGTGCGTGCGTCTGTCTGTCTGTCTGTCTGTCTGTCTGTCTTAGTATGTGCACATGCTAAGGACAAGCAAGAAAATCAGTTCCCTTGGAGCTGGAGCTAAAGACAGTACAGTGATCCACTTGACTTAAAGGACCAAATTTGGGTCTTCTGGAAGAACAGTGTGCACTATTAACTATGTCTCGAGTCCTCCTCATTGTATTCAGTAGGTAAGTTTAAAAGTATATTTCAGCCCTTTCCTTCTACATATAATTTGTTGGTGTAGGTGTCCTCCTGTTGCTTGACTAGAGCTTTTAATTGGATAAAAATCTGTTCTTTTTTCAGTCAATAACAAAGATAAGACATAAACTCTCCTCTCAAGGAAGACCTCACATGTATGGTTGCTTTGGAAAATTAAATTTATTAGGGCAGTGCCTATTTTTTTAAACAATGCCAGGTAATTAGTAGTCAAACGATCTAAGTTTGATTTGAGGCTTCTCTTCTATGTGAAAAAACAGGGTAGCAAAACTGTTTCATCTCGCTGGGCGGTGGTGGCGCACTCCTTTAATCCCAGCACTTGGGAGGCAGAGGGAGGCGGATTTCTGAGTTCAAGGCCAGCCTGGTCTACAGAGTGAGTTCCAGGACAAGGTGAGATGTTGTTTGAAAAACAACAATAAGTTCCCGAAGCTGTATGTATCTGTTCAGGGATTGAGAAAGCAATATCTATCTGACAATCAAGATAAATTATAGATGCATTTATAATGAAAATACTTAGCAAAGTATTTTTTTAAGTGCCCGTCATGCTCCGGGGTAAAGTAACTTCACATCAGTGGTCACAAGTTTCCTACTTGCAAAATAAGACATTGTTTGGACTTTGTGCTGCCTGATATTACATGATTCCTATGGGAAATAAAGTCTCCAGGATCAACATATATGAAAATATATAAAATCTTTCTGCATACAATTGAATGGATATCTGTTATTCTTCTTAACATCAGAAGATGGTGACCTTACACTCTCTGTTCTTATGGAACCTTATTTATCCTCACCTTTTGAGATTCATTTTCAATCAGGACCAGATGGCTTGAGACCACCCATTTTCACATGCAGAACTGAGTATCTAGGGTTTTTTCCATCTTTAACTCAAACATCTCAATTCAGCTTCCAAGGGCTTGCAAAAAGTATGAAAATACATGTAAGAAGTAAAGAATGTGTACTAACATTTGTCTGTGAATTAGGATATGTCCTAATAAAAAGGGTTCCTTTCAGTGTAAAGGGGGCAGTGTTGGCTGAGGCATTGGTACAAAATGCTATACAAAGTGATGACTATATACTAGGCTTAGTCTACTTCTTGGTCTACTTTGTGACATAATCTCTTTGACCTTGCTTTAATGATTTGACTCCATGAGTGTTTATTGCCTCATCTCCAGTTGGAGATCTCATCCTGAATGAATGCCAAGACCTTTCCCAGCTCTAAATGCCAAACTGCTTGTCAATGTAGACATGGCAAATCATGAGATTATTTTCAAATGGAGAGAAATTCAGGGCTGAGGTGTAGTTCAGTTGTAGAGAACTTGCTTAGCATATGTGAGGCCCTGTGTTCAGCCTTGAGCATTGCAAAACCAAAACCAAACACATATAGAGAAAACGTCTCCACTGCTTTTAGTCAAGAGTCTTTATGGACTGACTATTGAAGTGTATTAAGTCCCAGATGATACAACATCTCTCGGCAATGAAACTGAGGTTTCGTTACCTCCACATCATGGCACTGTCCCAGAGATCATTGATGCCTGATCTTTCCATGTCAGATTCATCAATATGTCTATTTTTCTTTTCTTTTGTCTCATCCCTCCTTCCCTCTTCTCACTTAAGGAAGTGTTTAATCCACTGTGAAAAGCAGCATTTCTCCCAGAACTCACTAATCCACAGCAGGCAAGGGATACGTGTAGGCTGCTGGTGGTGGGGTTCTACATATGCTAGGCACCATTTCCAAAATACAGCATCCAATTATGCATATCCTTATTATTACTAATTAATTTTCATGAGTCATTATTGAAGCTCTCTAGAGAAACTAACTCCACGGTACTGTGGAAGATAAAAAGACTGCTGAAAGTTTAAATCTTACAGAAGGTTAATAGTTTATAAGTGCTAGAAAAATGCCAGAATCCCCTTTATCTAGTTATATTAACAACCTTCCCTCTCAGAAATGAAGATATAAGAATCCTTATAAATTAAATTTGAGGCCACGCCTGTGGCTCAGATCTGTGATCTGAGCTGCTTGGGAGGATGACACACAAAGATGGGCAAGTTCAAGACCTGCCTGGATTACAGTGTGAATTCAAGGCCAGTTTGAGTGGCTTACTCAAACACTGTTCAAAATATAGAATAGGAAGTTGTGTGTCTATGTGTGTGTGTGTGTGTGTGTATATATATGTACACATATCTACACATATACATATATATGTGTGTATATATATATATACACATATACATATATATACACATATACATATATATATACATATATATGTTTATGCTGTGAGTCTCTCATACCTAAGTAAGTTGAACATTTCATTAATTCCTCAGCACCATGATCTACCCACAATCCTCATTTTCTATTCTGGTGTTCTCAACTTGCTTTTTACATTTTATTGTGTCTCTGTCTGTCCACAGACTCTTTCTAAAACTATCCTTTATTTGGGTCAGTGAGATGGTCCTGGGGAGTAAAGTGCTTGTTATGCAAGCCTGACTGCTTGAGGTCAATCTCTTAGAACTCATGTGGAAAAAAAAAAAAAAACCTGCTAGAAAGGATGGGATGCTCCTGCAATCCCTAACTTACAGTGAGATGGGAGGCAGAGACACAGGGTTCACCCAGAAGTTCATGGCAGAAGCAAGAGACTGTACCCCAACAAGGTAGATGGCTAGGACCAAGTCCTGGAAGTTGACCTTAAGTGTGTCACTCATACATACACACACATACACAATAACAACAACATCAAAATTAAGTAAAAAAATGTAATTATCTTTGTCTGAAGTTTGGAGCCTGTAAATGAATATTCTAATTTTTATTTCTGTTTTCTTCACTTCAGTATTTTATTTTATTATTTTAGATCTGTACCTTTTATTTCTGAGAACACGTTGATAATAAGAATGATGAAGGAGTAATGCCCTAGGTTTTATATGGTTATGATCCCTTTTCTATTGTCTCACACAATTATGCTTATCATGTGATGGATTAGTTAAATAATTTGATGAAATCATAAAGTTTGAGGGTATCTATTGAAAGCTTCCTTAGAATATAATTCTGTGATCATCTCTCCAGAGCAAGCAAGCTATACTGGAAGAAAAATGTATAGAAGACACAGTGTTTGAGATCCTTCACGGTGGAAAGCCCCTGTGTGTTCTGGCTTATGAAACCTGACGTGTTTTTCTCTAGCTTAGTGTATTCAAAGATTGCTCATCAAAGTACCTTTCACCCTTTCTTCCACTCACTCGGATTTTCTTACTGAAGAGGAGGAAAGGAGAGACAATTATGTATTTTATAGTCTGGGGACCATATATGAAGCTAACGTTTTATGTGCTCATGACAAGGGCAGGTGCTTTGAAAACAATGAAGTCATACTTGTTAGAAATATAAGGCCAGGGGCTAAAGAGATAGCTCAGGAATTAAAAGCCCTTTCTGCCCTTCCAAAGGACCTGGGTTCAGTTCCTGGCACCCACATGGCAGCTCACAACTTCTTGTAACACCAGTTCAAGGAGCTTTTAATTTTGGGTTATATTTTTTTCTTAATTTAAAAAGGAAATAGTAATTCTTTACACACAAGCACACAAGTTCAGCCATAACTATGACCTGGAAAGATAATTTACATTGTATTCTATCAACATTAAATATATTTCTCAAGTAACAAGACATACATAAAAATAACTATTTCATTAAATAATCAATATTTATTTTATTGATTATAATATCAAATAAAATTAATTATGTTAAATAAATAATAATGAATAATTATACTAAGTAATTAAAGACAACATAGCAAAAATACTATTTCCTACTTGATCTTTTTTTTTTTTTTTTTTTTTTTTTTTGGTTTTTTGAGACAGGGTTTCTCTGTGTAGTCCTGGCTGTCCTGGAACTCACTCTGTAGACCAGACTGGCCTCGAACTCAGAAATCCGCCTGCCTCTGCCTCCCAAGTGCTGGGATTAAAGGCGTGCACCACCACTGCCCGGCTTACTTGATCATTTTCAACATGAAAGTTATCAACAGAAAATCAGTTTCTTCTTGCGCTAAAGTTTGAAAGTCAATAACTACTTTACATTGACAGCATATTTTAATTTGGGTTACTCATATTCCAAAGGACACGGGTAGGTAATGGCTACAATACTGAGTTCAGATAACTAATCTGAGATTTTTGCTTATTGGTTCATTAGCTGTAGAAAGTAGTTCTTTGCTTGAGTTGGCTTTTATTCATTTATGGAGGGAAAAAATGCTAAGATAGAAGACTTCACAAGGAAAATCTCAGATTTTTAGATTCTTGGGAATTGAGGATTTGAACAGCATTGGGCCATTTGACCACACTCTCCTTTTGTAGACCTGGGATCAGCTGCAGTTCAGTGATAACTACCTCTGCCCTGTCACTTACAGACCATTTGACACGTGAGGGTCACCTGCTTGGCCCCACGGGGATTTATCTTACAGATAAGAAAGGAGAGACCCAGAGAAGTCTCTTGTCATTCAAGCCTTGGCTGCTGACAGACCCAAAACTAACACCAGAGCCCCTGATAAGGCTTCCTAGAGACACCATTTCTTAAGAGCAAACACAAATTTTCCCATTTTAATTAAGCAATTTAGACTCTGTTCCTTCACATCTGTTTATGCAGGACTCAGGATCTTTCCTCGAACAGCAACTGAAGCGCTCGTGGTCCGAAGTTTCTAGCAGCCTTCTGTCTCTTAGTCTGGCTTTATGCAAACTTGACTTTAAGTCAGCGGGAGGAGCCACCAGGTTTGAACTTTTAGAACATCTGTATTCCACTCCTAGTCTTGCTTTGGTTTATATAGAATTTCTAAACAAAGTTTGGAGGCGGGGGGGGGGGGGGGGGGATGATTTCTAAAATGCACGTTTGCTGTATGATAGAATTCCTTCCCAGCAACGTCCTGAATGCTGAGCATACAAAAATATCCCAATTGCTGTTTTTCGTCGTGAGAATTAGATTGTGATTAAAATACTAATAATTATATATATGAGTCTAGATGAATGTGTGTGTGTGTGTGTGTGTGTGTGTGTGTGTGTGTGTGTGTGTGTTTCCATTAAAGTGAGTTTTAAGCATGAAATCAATTGGTGGCCATAAAAATCAGAATAATTACTTTCCAGAGAAGGAGAGTATATCAAGATGGAAAAACTTCTGGACTGATGGACATGAGTAGTTTTGATGTGCATGGTGACTTTACAACTTTTGGAGAAAAAAAAAGTTGCTTTAGATTACTGTAGCCTCCTGCTTTGTTCAATAAAGCAAATCATTTCTTTTACTGGTTTATAGGGCTCCCTATCTCTCTCCTTCTCCCTCCCTCTCTCTCTCTCTCTCTCTCTCTCTCTCTCTCTCTCTCTCTCTCTCTTTTTTTCTCTAATTGACAAGTAAGATGTAAAAGGATTGATAAATGGAGTTAAACAAGTGTCATAACAAGCAACGGAGCTCAGAGTCCAAGGGCACGAGAGATAGAAAATAGTAATATAGGCCCATGCTGGCTGGCAGACATCTTTAATTTCACCCAAGATACACAATAATCAACCTTCTATATGCTTAAATATACAATCATCTACTTTGGAATCTTCGCAAATCAGATTTTACATCGGCCCATGCCCCAGGCTATTCAGACAGTGACTGGTGCCAGGGGAGGGTAACGTGTGACGAATAGAGGCAAATTGCATTTCTTCTGCTTCGTTTATTTTGTTTAAATTGTGTTAAGTACCTAAATAATTAGTTTAAACATGTTCAAAGCCAAACTAAAATAAAAAATATTGCAAAGGGAAAGAAAGAATGTGTCTGCCTTTATTCCCAAAACCAGTGCTATCCTGTGGGGAGCTGAGCGTGACTGACCACTGTAATTGCTGTTGCAGGGATGAGGGACAAGTATGTTCTCATTCCTTTACCACCACAAATATTAACCAGTCACTGTGATGTCTCCTGTGGTCCATCTGTGGTTTCATATCATGTCACTCCTACTAGAATTATATTCATTAATTGTTCAAGAGTTCATTCAGTTTAAAATATTTTCCATCAAAAGCCACTCTCGAATAAATACTTGGAATGAACTGGGAAGTAGCAATGGGCTTTGAAAGCAAACCTTAACCGCCTCATACTCCACCCGAGAAACTGCCTGTTTCAAAGGCAACTTGCACAGCAATTGTCTTCTATTTATGAACATGGAATTATTTCTTGATCCCATACTGTTTCTTTCCTGTTGGTTTATAGTATTTCAAACAATTTTTTAAAAAGGCATTAAGAGAGAAAGACCTCACAGTCTTTGGCAGCTAAGCCAGAAGGTTCCTTACAACAAACCTGCAGGGGATAAATTCCAGTAGGAAAATTGCTTTCTGCCGGTTAATTTTCTTTTTGATGTTTCAACAATGAACAGTCAACCCATGTTTCAAGTTAATACGAGGCACAGAAAGAGATAATGTTTTTAGATAAATTTCACTCTTCACCTCCAAGTCTTTAAATATTAAAATTTTTTCCTTATTCTGATAGAAGGAAAGAAATAATCGAGGAAAGCTAGTCCTCTGTTCCCGTGGTAATTGATCTCCCGGCATTCAGAAGCTGTTTATATAAATGGGATATTTGCTTTTTAAGCTTTATTTACAGATTTTGCCAGATGAGCATGTACCCTGTGAACTATAATTATGGGTTTCCAGCTGTTCCCAGAAATCTTGGTATGCACAGTATTGGAGCCTGAAGCATGCTTAAGAATCAGCCACTGGTTAGCCTAAAATAATATCAACTATTAATGACTGGTAAACCTACTGAGAACAGGCTGCTGATTCATGAAGACCGTTGAATTATAGGGGTGAATGTGTTCTTAATAAGCCCTTCTTTTTTTTTTTTTTTTTTTTTTTTTTTTTGTCTCCACTGCAGGCTTAAATC
Source organism: Rhabdomys pumilio (assembly GCA_030674055.1). Taxonomy (NCBI): domain Eukaryota; kingdom Metazoa; phylum Chordata; class Mammalia; order Rodentia; family Muridae; genus Rhabdomys; species Rhabdomys pumilio. The sequence goes on from JANHMN010000001.1 coordinate 157,364,482, forward strand.
CACTATTCTTACATGAGCCTAAATAGAGGAGACATTCTGTGTTTTAAAGACCAGCCATTACAGTAATTGAGTGACTCCTTTAAGAGAATTCTATGGTGTTTCGCCTCTCTTCTTTTTAGAATATTTTTCCTTATTTGTAATCAAAAGCCTTCTGCTTCCAGTTGAAATATGGGCTATGTCTGCAATTTTTCCACTTTTTGTAGAAGTGGAATCTTTTCTGGTCTTGTTTTTCGTGGCTTTGGAACCAAATCCTAAAACAGAGAGACCATTAGAGGCTTAGAAGGGGCACCAGTGGTTTTTTCCATCCACTGTCACTAAGCACATTCACTTTCTTTCTAGTCTGAGCATGGCTACATGTTTTTATTCCCGAAACAAAACAACATAAACTCTCCCTGGGTCCTGCATTAGGAAAAGATGCAACCTGCCAATATTAAATCTAAACTGAGTTGTTCTAGGTAAGTGACGATCAGCAGATGAAGAACCACCACCTGGGACCAAGTCAAAAGTCCAGAGATAAGATCAGGAACACAAAGCCCAGAAGCATGGGCAGGATCAATTCCTAAGACATAAGGATAAGCCTAGTCAGAAGCAAAGAACTTCTAAATGCTCTCTCCTGACTCAGGTCAGAGTCAATGCTTAGAAAGTGTGAAGGTATAAAAATCACTGCTACCTCTGAAATAGGAAAGGAGGGCTGCATCTGCAAGGGAGGGTTCTCCAGAGGAAAAGGACCAATAAAACCCCTGATAAGCAGGGACTTATTACACTGATTTACACAATCAGGATGATTAGTCCCACAATGACCATCTTCAAGTTACAGAGCTATTGAAACCAGTAGCTGTTCAGTACAAGAAGCCAGAAGCCTCAGAACAAGGATGCAAAAAGATGCTGTTCAAATCTGAGGCTGAAGGCCTGACCCTGGAGAACCAGTTGCTGGCGTGAGCCTGTCTGTGCTCAAAGGCTGAAGAAGCTGGAGTCACAGAAAGTTGGAGTCGGATGCTCAGAGTTGATGGCAGTGGCAAAAATCTCACCCACTTGAAAAGAGTTCAGCATTCCAGTGTGAACCTGCTCCTTGATTGCCAAGTGTGGCTTTGGGCTTTCTTCCAGTGTTGGTTTGTTTCATATGCCAGTTGAACTTGACACCCAAGGCAGGTCTTCTCCACTCAGTTTGCCTACCCACTTGCCAATAATCTCTAGAAATGCCCTAGTAAACATATCCAAAAGTGGGCCTTAACTAACTTTCTAATTTTTTTCAGTCAAGTTGATAACCAAGATTAGCAGCTACAAAATTGTATATTTTCATAAAAACAGCCTTATGCAACCCTGTATAATAAACTTTGAAAAAAGAAACCAGCCTGGCCCTGAAAAGGTTATTTATATTGGAACAAGAACATTTCTGGGACATTGTACACAGCCATTCATACATGCCTGTGAATGGCCATGTGCAAGAAGAGCCCAAACTGGTAGGTGTTTTATCTTGCTAGACTATTGTAGCTAAATACCTCAGACTGAGTGGGCTTAGCAATCAGAAATTACATTTCTTGCAACTCAGAAGACTGAGATCCAGGATCATCGGGATATTTTTTTTCTAAACTCTCCTCCCTTGGCTTATGAATGACTTTCTTCTGAGTGTGTCTTCATGAAAGCTTAGTTTTGTGCAGCTCAGCCCTGGTATCTGTATCTAAATTGTCCTTATTAGGAGAACAGCATTCAGAAGGAACCTGCCCTAAGGGCCTCCTTTTAACCCAATTGCCTCTTGAAAGGGCCTATCTTCAAATATGAGTTATATTCTGAAAATCAGCCTATAAACTAATAGTATCCAAAGTGAGATCCTAGGATTATATGCAATAAAACAACCTAGAATGATTGTTTGACAACAGCTTTCTGAGCTATAGTTAATTCGGGCTTCCTGGAAGCTACGCCTGGGATTCTCAATTTTTAAAATTTTTTTGTCACTTTATTTTATGTGTGTGGGTGTTACCCTTATGAATGTCTATGAGCAACATTCATGCAGCACTCATGGAGGCCAGAAAAGGGTGGTAGATCCTTTGAGGATAGAGTTATATACAATTGTGACACTCAAAATGGGTTCTTGGAATCTAACTTAAGCTCTCTGGAAGAATAACCAGTGTTCTTCACCACAGGGCCATCTCTCTAGCCCCAAATCTTAATTCTTAAGAGACTGACACCTAAAATAGGTGATTTTTTAAATCCATAGGTAATTGTGTTCAAATTTGCAATGATTACCTACTGTGACAAAGTCTACCCCCTAAACTCAGTGTGGCTTAAAACAATAAATTTTCTTTTAGTCAATGATGACTCTGAAGCCAGGGGCTGACTGTAATTTGTTTTTATGTCTTTGCCTGAGGGATCCATATAACCTGCCAAGACTGACATCTCAAAGGGCTGGCAAAAGAAAGATGAGCTTTGCCACCCTTGGTCCTTTTTGCTAGGGCAGACTCCTAACTGGTCTGCTCCCATGAAGACACTCTATACTAACCCAGCCTAGAGGAACCACTGTACTCAGAGCAGCCAATTAGAATCCTCCCCTACAACCAAAAGCCCCAGAGCTGCAGCTGAGAGTCTGGGGAACACAGGACCCATCACCCACCAAAATCCCTGTCCTCCCGAATACACCTCCCTTTCCACTGCTCCCTTGGTCCTTTTGCTTGGGCAGACTCCTAGCTGGTCTGTTTCTGTGAAGATACCATATCCTGACCCATCCTAGAGGAACCACTGCACTCAGAGCAGTTGAGGAAGCTGGACTCCCAGTGGCTCTAACATGCCCAGGATCACAGGATTTCAGGATCCCAGAGGTAGCCTGAGTCTCAGGAGCTCTTTTACCTGGGATCTCAGGATCACAGGATCACAGAGACAGCTGAACTCTGAGGAGTTCTGACACAACCAAGATAACAGAAGAGACAGGCTCCAGTCAGAGACAGTGAGTGCAGGTAGCATTAGAGATAACCAGATGGCTAAAGGCAAATGCAAGAACATAAGCAAAAGAAACCAAGTTACTTGGCATCATCAGAACCCAGTTCTCCCACCATAGCAAGCCCTGGACACTCCATCACAACAGAAAAGCAGGATTCTGAATTAAAATCACTTCTCATAATGATGATAGAGAACTTTAAGGACATAAATAACTCCCTTAAAGAAGTGCAGGAGAACACAGGTAAACAGGTAGAAGCCCTTAAAGAAGAAACACAAAAATCCCTTAAAGAATTACAAGACAACACAACCAAAGAAGTGAAGAAATTAAACAAAACCATCCAGGATGTAAAAATGGAAGTAGAAACAATAAAGAAATCACAAAGGGAGACTACCCTAGAGATAGAAAACCTAAGAAAGAGATCAGGAGTCATAGATGCAAGCATCACCAACAGAATACAAGAGATAGAAGAGAGAATCTCAGGAGCAGAAGATACCATGGAAAACACTGACACACTGTCAAAGAAAATGCAAAATGTAAAAAGCTCCTAACCCAAAACATCCAAGAAATTCATAACACAATGAGAAGACCAAACCTAAGGATGATAGGAATAGATGAGAGAGAAGATTCCCAACTTAAAGGGCCAGTAAACATCTTCAACAAAATTATAGAAGAAAACTTCCTTAATTTAAAGAACGAGATGCCCATAAACATACAAGAAGCCTATAGAACGCCAAATAGACTAGATCAGAAAAGAAATTCCTCCTGTCACATAATAATCAAAACATCAAATGCACAAAACAGAGAAAAAATATTAAAATTAGTAAGAAAAAGAAGGCCAAGTAACATATAAAGGCAGACCTATCAGAACTGCACCACACTTCTCACCACAGACTATAAAAGTCAGAAGATCCTGGACTGATGTCATACAGACCCTAAGAGAAAACAAATCCAGGCTACTATACCCAGCAAAACTCTCAATTACTGCAGATGGAGAAACGAAGATATTCCAAGACAAAGCCAAATTTACACAATATCTTTCCACTAATCTAGCCCTATAATGGATAATAGATGGAAAACTTCAGCATAAGGAGGGAAACTACAACCTAGAAAAAGCAATAAAGTAATATTTCAACAAACCCAAAAGAAGATAGCCACACAAATACAATTCCACCTCTAATAACAAAAAATAACAGGAAGCAACAATCACTGTTCCTTAATATCTCTTAACACCAATGGACTCAATTCTCCCAATAAAAAGACAGAGACTAACAGACTAGATATGGAAACAGGATCTAGCGTTTTGCTGCATACAGGAAACACACTTCAGTGACAAAGACAGACTCTACCTCAGAGTAAAATGCTGGAAAAATATTTCCCAAGCCAATGGTCCCAAGAAACAAGCTGGAGTAGCCATTCTAATATCGAATAAAATCAACTTTCAATCAAAAGTTATCAAAAAAGATAAGGAAGGATACTTCATACTCATCAAAGGAAAAATCTACCAAGATGAACTCTCAATTCTGAATATCTATGCTCCAAATACAAGGGCACCCACATTCATAAATGAAACCTTATTAAAGCTCAAAGCATACAATGCACCTCACACAATAATAATTGGGGACTTCAACACCCCACTCTCAGAAATAGACAAATGATGGGAACAGAAACTAAACAGAGACAAATTGAAACTCAGAGAAGTTATGAACCAAATTGATTTAACTGATATCTATAAAACATTTCATCCTAAAACAAAAGAATATACCTTTTTCTCAGAACCTCATGGTACCTTCTCCAAAATAGACCATAGAATTGGTCACAAAACAAGCCTCAACAGATACAAAAAGATTGAAATAATCCCTTGCATCCTATCAGATCACCACGGACTAAGGCTGGTCTTCAATAATAGCAAAAACAATGGAAATCCCACATACATGTGGAAACTGAACAACACTCTACTAAATGATAACCTGGTCAAGGAAGAAATAAAGAAAGAATTTAATGAATTTAATTTTTAGAATTTAATGAAAATGAAGGCACATTATACCAAAACTTATGGGACACAATGAAAGCAGTTCTAAGAAGAAACCTCATAGCTCTAAGTGCCTACAAAAAGAAACTGGAGAGAGCATACACTAGCAGCTTGACAAAAAACCTGAAAGCTCTAGAACAATAAGAAGCAAATACACCCAAGAGGAGTAGACAGCAGGAAATAATCAAACTCAGGGCTGAAATCAACCAAGTAGAAACAAAAAGAACTATACAAAGAATCAACAAAACCAGGAGCTGATTCTTTGAGAAAATCAACAAGATATATAAACCCTTAGCCAGACTAACCAGAGGGCACAGAGACAGTATCCGAATTGATAAAATCAGAACTAAAAGGGGAGACATAACAACAGAAACTGAAGAAATTCAAAAAAAATCATCAGATCCTACTACAAAAGCCCATACTCAACAAAACTGGAAAATCTGGAGGTAATGGACAATTTTCTAGACAGCTATCAGGTACCAAACTTAAATCGGGAGCAGATATACCATTTAAACAGTCCCATAACCCCTACAGAAATAGCAGCAGTCATTAAAATTCTCTCCACCACGTAAAGCCCAGGACCAGATAGTTTTAGTGCAGAATTCTGTCAGACTTTCAAGGAATACCTAATACCAATTCTCTTCAAACTATTCCACAAAATAGAAACAGAAGGAACACTACCCAATTCATTCTATGAAGCTACAATTACACTCCTACCCAAACCATACAAAGACACAACAAAGAAAGAGAACTTCAGAACAGTCTCCCTTATAAATATTGATGCAAAAATATTCAATAAAATTATTGAAAACCGAATCCAAGAACAAATCAAAATAGTCATCCATCATGATCAAGTAGGCTTTATTTCAGGAATTCAGTGATGGTTCAATATACAGAAATCCATCAATGTAATCAACTATATAAACAAACTCAAAGGAAAAAAAAACACATGATCATCTCACTAGATTCTGAGAAAGCATTGGCAAAATTCAACACTCCTCCATGGTAAAAGTCCTGAAAAGATCAGGAATTCAAGGCCAATATCTGAACAGAGTAAAAGCAATATACAGCAAGCCAGTAGCCAACATCAAAGTAAATGGAGAGAAACTTGAAGCAATCCCACTAAAATCAGGAACTAGAGAAGGCTGCCAACTCTCTCCCTACCTATTCAATATAGTAATGGAAGTCCTAGCCAGAGAAATTAAACCACAAAAGGAGATCAAAGTGATACAAATAGGAAAGGAAGGAGTCAAATTTTCACTATTTGCAGATGATACAATAGTATACTTAAGTGACCCCAAAACTTCCACCAGAGAACTCCTAAACCTGATAAACAACTTCAGCAAAGTGGCTGGATATAAAATTAATTCAAACAATCAGTAGCCTTCCTCTACTCAAAAGATAAACAGGCTGAGAAAGAAATTAGAAAAATGACACCCTTCACAATAGTCACAAATAATATAAAATACCTTGGTGTGAATCTAACCAACCAAGTGAAAGATCTGTATGACAAGAATTTCAAGTCTCTAAAGAAAGAAATCGAAGATCTCAGAAAATGGAAAGATCTCCCATGATGATGGATTGGCAGGATTGATATAGTAAAAATGGCCATCTTGCCAAAAGCAATCTACAGATTCAATGCAATCCCCATCAAAATTCCAACTCAATTCTTCATAGAGATAGAAAGAGTAATTTGCAAATTCATTTGGAATAACAGAAAACCAAGGATAGTGAAAATTATTCTCAACAATAAAATAATTTCTGAGAGAATTACCATCTCTGACCTCAAGCTGTACTACAGAGCAATAGTGATAAAAAGAAAAAAAAAAAACTGCAATGGTATTATACAGAGACAGGCAGGAAGATCAATAGAATAGAATTGAAGACTCAGAAATGACCCCACACACCTATGGTCACTTGATCTTTGACAAAGGAACTAAAATCATCCAGTGGAAAAAGAACAGCATTTTCAGCAAATGGTGCTGGTTCAACTGGAGGTCAGCATGTAGAAGAATGCAAATCAATCCATTCTTATCCCCACGTACAAAGCTCAAGTCCAAGTGGATAAAGGACCTTCACATAAAACCAGATACACTGAAACTAATAGAAGAGTAGGTGGGGAAGACCCTCGAATACCTGGGCACAGGGGAAAAGTTCCTGAACAGAACACCAATGGCTTATGCTCTAAGATCAAGAATTGACAAATGGGACCTCATAAAATTGCAAAGTTTCTATAAAACAAAGGACACTGTCAATAGGACAAAACAGCAACCAACATATTCGGAAAAGATCTTTACCAATCCTACATCTGATAGAGGACTCATATCTAATATATACAAAGAACTCAAGAAATTAGACTCCAGACAATCAAATAACCCTATTTTAAAAATGGGGTACAGAGCTAAACAAGGAATTCTCAACTGAGGAAACTTGAATAGTTGAGAAGCACCTTAAGAAATGTTCAACATCCTTAGTCATCAGGGAAATGCAAATCAAAACAACCCTGAGATTCCACCTCACACCAGTCAGAATGGCTAAGATCAAAAACTCAGGTTATAGCAGATGCTGGCGAGGTGTGGAGAAAGAGGAACACTCCTCCATTTTTGGTGAGATTGCAAGCTGGTACAACTACTCTGGAAATCAGTCTGGCAGTTTCTCAGAAAATTGGACATAGCATTACCTGAGGACCCAGCTATACCACTCCTGGGCATATACCCAAAAGATACTCCAACATATAACAAGGACACATGCTCCACTATGTTCATAGCAGCTTTATTTATAATAGCCAGAAACTGGAAAAAACCCAGATGTCCTTCAACAGAGGAATGGATACAGAAAATGTGGTACATTTACACAATGGAGTACTACTCAGTTATCAAAAAACAATGACTTCATAAAATTCTTAGGCAAATGAATGTAACTAGAAAATATCATCCTGAGTGAGGTAACCCAATCACAAAAGAACACAGATGGTATGCACTCACTGGTAAGTGGATATTAGCCCAAAAGCTCGACATACCCAAGATACAACTCACAGATCACATGAAACTCACAAAGAAGAAAGGCCAAAGTGTGGGTGTTTCAGTCCTTCTTAGGAGGAGTAACAAAATACTCATGGGAGCAAATATGGAGACAAAGTGTGGAACAGAAACTGAAGGAGTGTCCATCCGGAGACTTCCCCACCTGAGTATCTATCCTAATGTGCAGTCACCAAAGGCAGATGCTGTTGTGAATGCCAGAAAGTGCATGCTGACAGGAGCCTGATATAGCTGTCTCTTTTAGCTGTCTGCCAGAGCCCGACAAATACAGAGATGGATGCTCACAGCTAACTATTGAACTGATCAAAGAGTTCCCAATGGAGGAGTGAGAGAAAAGACTGAAGAACCTGAAGGAGTTTGCAGCCCAAGGGGAGAGCAACAATACCAACCAACCAGAGCTCCCAGGGTCTAAATCAGCAGCCTGGAAGCACACAGGGAGGGACCCATGGCTCCAGTTGTATATGTAAGGGAGGATGGTCTTGTCAGGCACAGGTGGGAGAGGAGGGCCTTGGGCCCCTGAAGGCTAGATGCCCCAATGTGAGAGAATTTGAGGGCCGGGAGGTGGGAGTGGGTGGGGGGGGGGGGTTCATTCTCATAGAAGCAGGAGGAGTGGAGATGGAATAGGGGGTTTCTGTTGAGGGGGGATGGGGAAATGGGATAACATCTGAAATGTAAATAAATAAAATATCCAATTTTAAAAAGAAAAAAGAAATATGAGCTTCCAAGTTCACTCATGTGTTTGTGGAGGATCCATCTTTTACTAGCTAGGGGACTAAAGAGTCTTTGTGCCTTGCTAGCTATAGCCAGAGACCTCCCTTAATTTCAAGCCTCATGGTCCTCTCTTCAAGGCAGCCCTCATGACAAGTAAAAGCCCATGACAAGCAAAAGCAAAAAAGATCCTTTGTGTACTCTACTTTTCAAAGGGTCACCCCATCCACTGGTCATATTTACTACAGGCTGAGTGTCTCTGTCTGAAATGCTTGAAACTAATATTAAAGATATTAGATTTTCATCATATTTTAGACTTTTAAAAAAATATCCTGAGATATCATAAGGAAAAACCTGAATATAAACATAAAATCCCTTTATATTCATATACAACTTATAAACATAGGCTGAATATAACTTTATACAATATTTTTGATGCTGGATTTTGTCTGTGATATGTCACTAGAGGTCAGGGATGGAATTTTCCCACTTGAGATATAACGTCAATGCTTAAAAGTTCTTAGACTTTGAACCATATGGGATTTCAGATTTTTTTTATTGGATATTTTATTTACATTTCAGATGCCAAACCCTTTCCCCATTTCCCCTCCCTAGAAAATCCCTATCCCGTGCCCCCCCCCCCCCCCCCGTTTTCCATTTGGCTTTTATACAATTTTTTTTAAAATGTTAATCAAGGGCTTTATAAGTATGGTAATGCTCAATCAGAAGTGTAACCTAATACCCAACCTAGCTATGTAAACTATCTTTGACTGGTGGAGACACATGAACTTCTGCCTCCATGCCCCCTCTCTCTTTCTCTCTCTCTTTTTCTCTCTCATTACCTAGCTTCTCATCTACTTCATCTTCTCCTCTCCTTACTCCATCTTTTCCTCTCAGTGCTCCTTCCCCCTTAGCTCCTCCTACATATTACCCATCCTGTTAAAATAAAACTTTTCAATCAGAATACAATTAGAGCATAATTATTCCTATTTGTACCAGTGAGGTACAAGATAGTCTTAATACCCAGTCCATCCTTTTGTTGACTAACCAGAACCTCTGTCGTCTCTTTTGACTAGAACACTTAGTTTTGAACCTGGCTTTTTCTTGGCTTTAGAATGAATGTCAGCTGAGAACCCTCCACTCAGATCTTTTCTCTCAAGGTAAATAGCCAGGATTGGCTATGAGTCTATAGGTCTTCAACTCCATCAGAAATCCAGAATGACTAAATTAACTGAAGTTATGGGAAGCACTAAGCATAGCTTCTAAAACTTAGGATTTCAGATTTTAATATTAGGAACATTCAACATATATTTAGAAGCAAGTTCTAGCTCAAACTCAAGTAAGAAAGATCTATAGACAAGAATGCCAGGAAATGGAGAACCTTTCACGTGGGTGTCTATTGACACTGGCCCTCATGTGGAGGGTCAGAAAAACTCTAACCTCAGACCTGAGGAATGCAGGATCAATATGGCAGATCAGGGGGTAGGGGTGGGAGGAACTCAGAGATGATTCTAGATGGTGAGGTGAGCACCAAAACTGAGTCTGACGCGTGATCACTGCTTGGAGGGAATTGAGTTTCTCTTCACATCTCAGCTGAATTCACCAACATGGTTTGTACACCTCTAAGGACTTGAAAATTGTCCTTATTCTAAATAGAAGAACACCACCCTCTATACTTCCAGGACATGGAGGATTGCTTTTCAAAAACAAGCCTTGGATTTTGCCAAAATCAGGCATAACAGAAAACCAACTCAGTGTGTGTATTTATTATTAATAAAAAAGTAAAATTATAAAAATAGTTTTAAAGTGGATTTAGTTTTTGGACTGTTTGCTCTGAATCTCTCTGTGTCATAGCACCAGTCTGTCACGCATAATGAGTCTTATTTTCTTTGCCCAATTTTAAGCTTAGTTCTTTACCAAAGTATAAGCCCAGTAAAGGGCCCATGAAAACAAAGTGGGTAGAGAGAGGGAAGGAAGAAGGGAGAGAGGAAGAGAGGAAAGAGTGTGGGTATATGGAAGAAGGATAAAGGGAAGAAAGGCAAAGAAAATTATTGGATGTTTGGACTCTTAGTTGCTGACTAAAAAAATATTGCTTCTCCACAGAAGCCAGTCTGAGCATCAGTGTGGACTGGAATAGATTCATCTGGAAGTTTCAGTTTGTATCATGTAACTCACATTCAAAGAGACGGGTTGTGGTACCCTGGAGAAAGGCTCTGGCCGCAGCATCTGTGAGGCTAGGGTTTTGCTGCTCTTGGTCAGTGGCTCACTTGATGAGTAAGCATGGGCAATTCAATTAACTTTGCAAGGTCCATTCTCCAGTCTGGTAAATGAATAGTTTGGGGAGAACAGAGTGATGTTCACAGTGTGGTGAGAGAGGCAGGATAGCAACATCACCAAAATAAACAAAAAAAGTTAGAAATCCAAATGTGGATGCCTGTCTTAGACCTACTGAATCAGAAAACATTCCAGGAGTCGGGTGTAGGAGTCATTATTTTAACAATTTCTTTTGAATATCTAGGTACTTCTAAAGCATATCATGTTGTCTTTCCCAAGTTAAAAATCTGTAGGCTTCAGGAAGTTCTATAGACTGAAAAAAAAAAAAAAGAAAAATCCAATAATTTTTAGGAGGTTTTTTGAAATCGCTGGAGTGAAATAAAAGCAACCTTGGAATGTCCTATCACAGAATCCTCAGAAGAATGGTGTCTATGCACACAGATAAGTCCTTGCATTGTACCAGTGAAATTGGACACAGTAAGTGCATGCATATTGTAGCCAGATGTGATGGCTCATACCTTTAATCCCTGGATTCAGGAAGCAGAGATAGGCAGATCTCTAAGTTTGAGGCTAGCCTGGTTTATAGAGCAAGCCAGCGTAACCCAGAGAAATCCTGTGTCATAAAAACAGAAAAGCCACACACTCACAAAAGAAGAGTAAGAATAGTCCCTCAAATTCATAATGCATGTGATAGTAAAGCCAAATCTCACACCTAGAAATTCTAATTCCTAGTTCAGTCTTTTTCTCCACTGGCCGTTATTGCAATTGTGCCAATGTGCTTGCCCAAATATTATTTTTTAAATTCAGAAAATAAATACTGAATATAAAGTTTAATTCTATTTTACCTCTGACACCAATGTTGTGTGTGTGTGTGCGCATACAGTATGTGTGGTGTGGTATATGTGGTGTGTATGTGGTAAGTATCTGTGTTTGTTTGTATATGTATGCACAAGTGTGTGGAGGTCAAAGACAACCTCAGATGTCAATTTTTAAGTGCTGCCCACCATTCTTTTAAGTGATGCCCTGTTCCTTCACACAGGGTCTCTCACTAGCCTGGAACTCTCCAAGTAGCCTGTGTTGGCTAGTCAGTGGGCTACAGAGATGTACCTCTCCATTTCCCCAGCACTGAAATTAGAAGGGCATATCACCATGGCTGCCTTATTAATGAGAATTCTGAAGATCAAACTCAGTCCTTGTGCTGGCAAAGCAAGCATTTTATAGGCTATTTTCCCAACCACTATGGTTTATTTAAAAAAGAATGGATCCACATAGAACAAAGATATGATCATATTAAGAAAGACACATATGTGGGGCTCAAATAGTGGAGCCCTTAAGCATGGTAATTCCACTTTGGCAGGGTGCCTACAAGGAAAGTTTCCTAAAGTTTTTATTCAGACTTTCATCTATAAAATTGATGGTACCATTAAAATGAAGGGACACAGGTATTAAGTCCTCAGTAATTACTGACTATTAGGTCTTTCGTGGCAGTTGAAAACATCCTCCCTCTTAAAATATATAGCAGGTAGTAACGGCTAATGGCTTCCTTCGCTTCTAACTTTTATCAATGTGTAGTAATAATATTATTAGAAGTATAATAAACAGAAATCTATTTAGCAAAGATGATGAAATCCTGGGCCAAAATACATTTCAAACTCCCTACTATAAGATGAAAAGGATATTAAGCAGATGTTAGGGGCCAGTTGTCCTCATTTGAGATCCTATAACCTTTGTCAGGAGGCTTAATTTGTTAACCCCGGCGCCCTGCCAAATTCCTGCGTGACTACGGCCGTTCTCTCTGCTTTTACTCCGTTACAACTGAAAGCAAGTAAACGAGTCTTCGCTTTTTCTTTTAAAATAATTTGTAAGTTTTACATGTCATCCCCTCTCATTTTCTCACTCTACCCTCTGCCTTCTCGGCTAATGTTTGCTACCTTCCACTGGAACCCTGGTTCAGAATTAGAAGAAAAATTAAGAGAGATACATCACTTCTACTGTACCACTGTGCTGCTGGCTCTGTGAAGTCCTAAAACATTTGTTGGAAAGAAATTTGGATTGACGCCGTCAGATCATTCTTTAAACCTTCTGTTATCTTTATCAATTGGTCTATCTTTAATTTTCTATATTTTGAACTATGGCTGTCTTATTTGAGCTGTCTTCCATCTCTTCAAGGCCACTGTTTAGAAACCCAACCCCATGTGACTGACTGGGAGCTGACTGAAAAGAGAGGTCCCTCATTACATCCCACACCAGCAGGACACTTGAGTGAGGCTGTCTTGGATGCCCTGGGCCTTTGGGTTCTTCTGAGTGAAGTCAGTGGGAGACCTCAGCTGAACCCACGTGACAGATGAAAACAGCCAACTGGGCTCAGCCAGCATAAGTCAATGGGTTATGACATGGTCTGTTATTCCATCGCAGACATGAAAGAAAAGAAATCACTAGCTTTACTACTGAAGCTTACACTTGGCTGTTATCTCTACGTTTGCTGTTCCTAAAGGAAACATGCTACACCAAGTCAAATACATTTTGTCAATAGTTCCTTTATTTTTCACCCTACAGAAAAAAATTCCTCAACTTACACAAGCATGCACACATGCAAGTGCATGTGCACAAACACACACACACACACACACACACACACACACACGTGATTTAAAATCAGTTAAGATCTGCATATCAGTTGATACTGTTTTTACCCTTTTACACGCTGTCTTCAACGTGTCAGTTACGGTGCAAAGCTCACCTCCCTTCTGATGACTTCACATTGCTTACAGCATGTGTCTGTAACCTCCACTCCTAAGCCAGTAACCGTCACACAAAATCACCAGAAAAAAAAAAAAAAAAAGAAAGAAAAGAAAACAATAAAAACAAACGACAGGATGCTGCCGCTGAGCTTGTATGCGCATGCACTTGGGTGTGAAAGTGTGTGTGTGTGTTTTAACCCGTGTCTACTCTAATTCTACCTGTCCCTGCTTGTTGTAATCTGTGATCTGAAAGGCTTAAACTAAAATTTATCTGGCTCAATCCCCAGAATGTCTAAACGTTTCCCAGCTCTAAGAAGAATGGCTTTTACACCCTCTGTACACATCTGTCCCCCATACTCCCACAGTGAGCTTGCCCCACTCACCATTAATCCCTTCGGTTTCTTCTTGCCAAAGATGCTCTGTTGTTTGATAGAACACTAATCTCCAAGAATCTCAAAGTATCAGCTTACCTGTGAACGCCCAGAAACTGTCTCCATCCTTAGCCTCATCTCCTTTTATGTTTTCCTCAGCTTTGAACACATGTATCAAGCTCTGTCTGAGAACGAGGCTTACATTCTGTTGTGGTTAGGAAGGGTATTGACCTGAAGGCGCACTGCTCTCTCTTAGCTCAAAGGAGCAAAATCAACACTCAGAATTGCCTAGTGACAAATATCAATTGGTAGAAGAACAGGTCACCCATTGGCAGCAAAACTCAGAGAAGGTGGGGGAAAGAGTCCTTTGTTCAAGTTACTTGAAAGGTTTTGCCGAACTAAAGTAAGTCTTGGAGAAAGTAGTAAAAACACGGGAGTGGGCAGGTAGGATATAACAGGGGAAAGTTCTCTTTCAATATTAATATCCTGTCGTGGTCCTACACATTTGTGAGGAGAGAGTATAAAGGGACGGTGCAAATTGACAGTCACAGGACTCCAATTCAGGTCAATTTATTACTAGGAAAGAGGACGAACTGTGAAATGAAAAACTCGGTCCCTGAGCAGATGAAGAATCTAACACTGCAGAGTTCCTTCACTGGGAAGCTGCAGTGAATTTAATAGAACCCCATCAAGTGCAGCTGGGGATCTCTCCTGCCTGTAGTGCCAGCCTGATTTCCAATTCTAATGAGGGGCAAAGTCCTCATACTTCATCCTAAATGGCAGTGGTACCAAGCCTGGTCTTCTGCTGGGATGACATCTTTTACATCCACCAACATAATATGGAACCTCTTGGGTCCCATTTACGACATGGGGAATAAAGGTGACATTAGAGTGTCCAGCTACCCACTCCTAATCAGAGTCACACCCTCCCTTATGCCTTCCCAAAGCTGCACTGTAGAACTCTGCAGAAAGCCCGGGAATTTTCTTGAATCTGGTGGTAAGGTTGTGTTTGGAATGTTTATTAATGCAATTCAGAAAATAGTGTGATCTTAAGAAATTTTAACCGTATTTTGATATTCACCAGAGGATTCACAAACCACATGAATCCTCCTCAACTCCTGAAAATGATGTCGAGATTTGAGATAAGGTGAGCTATATTAGAAATGTCAAAGTCCCCACAAGTTAGCAGTAGGTATATTTGATAGCTAATGTCCTGAGAGCTAACTCAGTTTTGAGGCACTAAGATACCACCTCTTTTAAAAGGATGGCGTGGTCCATCTGTGGTGTGAGGTGGGATGAAGGAGAAAGACTAAAAATATGGAAAGAAGAGGAAGGCTGAGTGTAGGCCAAAGGGTATGCTTGGTTCTAAAATGGAAATTAGAATAAGTTTAAGATGCATCCCAGACTTCTTAGCTGGAATTCCCACTTTGCAACCCACACAACCTGGAAAAGACCATCCCTAGAACTCTGTCCTGTGACGTGGATACCTGAGGACCCAGTACCTTGGGCTGAGTTCAAAGGAGGGGATGAAAGGAAGAGGCGAACTAGAAGGGACTGACTGTGGGGAAAGATTAAAGGAGACAAATCAAGAACTGAGAGAGCAGTAGCTGTGGGGCGGAATGATAAAAGCTACAAATACCTGGAGTGTGCAAACTTCAAGCGAGGAAAATATCCCCCTGTTATAAATTAGTGGAGGAAATAGTTGGCTTCGAGGGAGAAAGAGGCTGTGAGGAAAAGTGTTCAATTAGCCCACTGATGACTGCCTAATGAAAGTGGAGGCTGGAGCAGGAAGGGCTTTTACAAGCGGGTGGGGGTGGGGGGCTCGCTTTCGGAAAGCACGCTGTAATGAATGCCTCTGTACTTAGACCGCACCATAGGCTGGACAACCTCCGCCCAAAAAACTCCAGTAATCGAGACTCCTCACGTCATAGACTGTGTTTATTATATTCAGTCAGACAGTTTTCTCGAGGGGATCTGCTTAGTAAGGGATGGACAAGAATACTCTTCAGAAATCTGACTACTCAGAAAACCAGGTTTCATGTCCAACAATTTATTCCAAATTATAACATGGAAATTAACTGCATAGCATTTTAGTGAACTTAACGAGGTGAGCAGCAACTCCAAAGGCTTCTAATGAAAAGTGAGAATAATTGAAGAAAGGCATCCTTTGCAAAGGCTGGCTCCGGTAATGAGAACCACGGCTGCTTTGAAGGTTGCAAGCAATTCTCACTGATGCCCAGAAAGGGTCCCTTTTGCTGAAGAACAATTTTTTTTTAACTTGTCCTCCTAAAATTTTGATTGTAAATTTGCTGATAAACATATGCAAGCCACCCCCCCAAAAAAAAACAACTTTGTTTTCAGACTCTTTTTAGAATCTGTAGATTATTCAAGGTTTGCATGATCACAGACCAAGTAATTTTTAATATTAAGCCCTGTTTGTTAATTTACATGTTGGACCAAATTGCTCTTTAGGATGAAATCCCAACCCCTGTTTTAAGAAACTCTGAGTTCGTAAAGAATATTATAGAATCCAGGAAAGGAAATCAACTCCTTTGCAGTTTAAGTCCCAGTGTTTACTTCTTGTGTCTCTCCGCCTGCCAACTATGCTCTCTGTGATTGTATAGGCGGTGAGACAAAATTTTTCTTGACACCCTAGTTCTAATTTTGGCATAGTTGTTATCCCTACATGAGCGTTGGCCAATTCTCTGTGATAGGCTTTGCCCTCTGACCCCATTGAACCATACACACCTCCATTTGCTCAGTGGTAAACTTTACAAGGCTCCTCGACCAGAATTAATAATGGTGAGCCTGCTCTAATTTGAAATCGCGAAGTCCTTTGCCACAATAAACACCCCCAAGATTTCCTCTTGAAGCATTTAATAATCAGTTTAATTGTGCCGGCAGCAGGGGAATGGTTGCCTTGGACATCTGGCTGTTCCCTCCTGTGGCTACCTCCTTGACCCTAATCATGAGCAAACAAAAGCAGTCAAAACAACAAAAATAAAATGTAAGACATGCTACACCCTTGCACAGGATAAATGCTATTTTTTTTCCTTTCTCTAATCATCATCTTTACCACCTTACTGCTCTTCTCAGTTTTCTGTCTCCAAAGGAACTTTTAAGCCCTGCAGAGCTGAACTTTACTAAAGCATCTACCACAAAACCCTGTCTATCTCTATTCCCACCAGCAATTTCAGCTTCCCTCTCGCAGAGCGCAATTCCATTTTACATCAAGATGTGCTTCTGCTTCTGCGCAGAGAACGGGAGCTACAATCAAGGAGAAGCAGAAGAGCCCTTGCTCACATCCTTATGGCTTCCCTTGAAATGAAAGCGGGTACAAAGATCAGGGAAGGCTGGAGGATCAGAAAAGCCAAGGGAGAGGATCGAATGTATTGGAGAAAGTCTTCCTACTCCAAGTTTCTGACACACTAACCATCAGTCATCCACTGTCGAAGAAGAGAGGCACACCTGCGTTCCTGGGTCTTACTAAAGGGTCTAGAGTTTCTCAGAAACATTCCCTTGTCCTTTGGGGAAGATGGGAAAGAAGAGTTGCTTTGCCAGCAAATATATTTTTAATCCAAAAATCACTTCTTACTCTACAGAAATCCAGTAATTTACCTATATATTCATCGCCGTCTGGGACTTGCCCAGCCTGGAGGAAGACTGAAGGAGGGGGATTTTTTTTTTCTTTTTAATTTCAAAGTTACATGCAGACTACTTTAACTTGTTTTTATTACCTTTAATTAGCTTAATAATCTTCACATTTCCTTGTTGAATAACCGCTAACTTAATGTGTTGCCATAATGCATTTTTAAATTACTGCTTTAAGAAATTCAAGCCTGATTTCCCATTCCCCTTCTGTATTAATTATCTATAAATATGTGCTATGTGCTGATTCCTTGCAGCAGATTCTCGCAGTCTCCCTGTTAGCCCTACATAGACACTTAGAAGAGCTGTAACAAGAGCAGAGTCCTGCATCCCTATAATTTACTCAGCTTCATAATTGATATTTATAAGTTCGGCAAACCTGGACGGGGAAAGCAACGTTAGCTGGGGCCCCATTCAGGTTCAAAGCCCTTTAATTTGGATGTAAGCGTGGGGATCTTGTTTTGCAGAGACAAACAGGCCCACCCTCCTTTGTGCTCAGTTATGTAGGCCTCTGGGGACACAGTTTCTTCTCTTAGGCAAAAGGTGATCTCCCTCACTCCTTTCACTCCCATAAGCTGGGAGATGAAAAGGAAAGTGACCAAACCGGTTTGTAAGGTATTTCCCGGAGCCCACAGAGGCAAGCCTCTCTTCCTCAGCTTCAACCAGGCTGAGGGAAGAATGAAAGGAGTTGGTAGCTTGGCGGTGTGCCATGGAGAAAGTATCACTTTTGGTGACAAGTGACTCTGCTGCGTTCTCCTTCATACCGGGCAGGAAAAAGGGAACCCAAGATGAAACTTAGTCCTGGAGAACAGAGGAAGCATAGACATTGCTCACACAGCAGAGAAAAGGCTGAGCAAAGACAAGATGTTAGCCAGCCCCAAAAAGGATCTAGACCAGTGGTGCTCAGGGAGTGTTCCCCTTGTCAGAAGCAGCAGCAGCAGCAGCAGCAGCAGCAGCAGCAGCAGCAGCAGCCTTACCAGGGAAGTTACTGGCTCTGTCTAAATTCAAAACTCTAGGAGAACCCAGGACTCTTAACAGGCCTTCTAGGTAATTCTAAGATAAACTGCAGTTAGAGAAGCAGTAACTGCATCTGGGTATCTGGTTCTTCCACACGGATCTAGGCAAACTGCAAACATGGATTCAAAGAAAAACCCCACATGGCCTCCCAGGGTAGAGGGACCCCAAACCCTCCTTCTTTTTTAGTTTTTACTATGATGCTGTAGGTATTGTATGGCCTTCCACCATACCGCTCTGAATCTAACTGAACCGTTCTCTATCTGTCTTCAAGAAACAAAGAATAGCACTGGAGAGAGGGAAAAAAAGGCCGTCTATGTTTAAGAACACACGGGATCAATTTCAGACAGAGAAAAGACTTCGTACGAGTTGAACCATTTAATGGAAAGAAGCGAGTCATTAGCTTCATAAACAACGTGCACTATCTATTCATTAATCTATCTCTGAGACGTCCCGACTTTCCAGGTGCAGTGCTTAGTCCTGGCGTGAAATGGATTGCCACTGCCAGAAGCAAGAGTGGCACAACACAAATAGACGCATGCGCGTGGAGAAAAGTGGGAGAAACCCGTGAGGGGCTAAGACTAAGGCCAGACAGCCAGCAGCTCTACCAAGAAAGAAGAAAAAGACGCAAGGGCTTTCAGTGGCTTCATGAAGGATTATCCTGAGATCTAAGGGCACAAAGAGAAGCCCTGAGGGGAAATGGAAAATGTTAGGTGGAACCAAAGAAACCAGAGACAGAAAAGAAAGTCGGGCTGTGTGTCTCCCCTAGGGTAGTTCAGTACAGTCGTCTTCTGTCCTATCAGGGAGACTAGGAAGGAAAATGGCCCTTCATTAATGTAGCCATCCCTCCATGCAGGGAGCAGCTGCCTTGGAGTTCACTCATAAGTCAGTGAGTTAATGTCAGAATGCATTTTTTTCCCGTGGAAATATTATTCATGGTGGTTTGGCTTTCTGGACAAACCACAATAGGATATTTAGCCCAAAAATGAAATTGAATATATAGCCTAATCCTTAAAACTATGATTTCAACAGTGTCTCAGCAGCATTTTTTTAATATTATGTCTTTGGATAAAAAACAGAATTCAAAGTTCAAAGGTGGGACACATTGACTGCTCCTGGGCCAGAGGCCAGCAACTTTGCCATGCCCATTCTGCCTCAACATCAGCAACTTAGTTAGCCATGTCCATTCTGCCTCAACGTCAGCAACTTAGTTAGCCATGTCCATTCTGCCTCAACGTCAGCAACTTAGTTAGCCATGTCCATTCTGCCTCAAACACTTTTTGCCCAGTTATCCTCAGGCTATAACACAAACAGCACGTTCCCAAGGAAGTCATTCCTGATGCTCTCATCGATGCATCTAACACCATACTGGTACCTCCAAGGGACCGTCTCCTCTTCTTCCTCTCGTTTTTTTCTCCAGAGCTCACCATTTTATTTGTTGATCGATTCACATGCCTTTGGAGACTCATCCACCCAGTAAAGGCAATGACCACCAGTATCTGATGCGCAGATTTTAAAATTATTGTTTAAATAATTTAAATAAAATAAATTTTAAAACTATTGTTTTAAAATCTGTCTTTAAATATGTTTAGTAACTGTAGGTGACTACAGTAACCACTGAGCCAAGGCTCAGGGAAAATGGATTTCCTTCAAAATCATCCCCAAATGCTCTGAAGTCAAGATAGCAATATTTGTACATTGAGGAGAAGTTGGGCAAAGGGCAGGCTTTGTACACAACGGATCCCTGGCCATGGTGCAAATAAACTCTTAGATCTTAGAGTTGTTTTAAAGGGCTATAAGTACATGATCTTGGACTCAAAGTATCAATCTACCGGAATCATGCACATTCTATCAGGGGCAGAGTATTCTTTATGCCTTCAGGAGTGCTGGTGAATATCAACTGGGTAAGGCAAGACATGAAGATGTTCTGCAAGTCACATGGTATATCCTAGAATAAGGAGGAGATGACAAAATCATGGCGTCCATGAAGAGGTGAGATCTGCCTTGACGCTCCATGGGATCCTGACCTGTGTTTTTCTGTAGATCACCCTGGTATTCTCCCACATGCAACCATTTTTTATCCCAATAATCCATTTACAAAAGGTAAGAAGGAAGTCTGAGGAAAATACATACATCATTGACTTGCTCCGCTAAAGCAAAAAGAATGCCTTTAGAAAAATATTCAAAGAAATATGATATAAAAATATTTATACTTGGAAAATTACATGTTGATTCAAACACAACTTTCCCAGGGAAGACTTTCCTGAGGTGACCACACCTCTCACTCTCTCCTCTCCCCATCAAAAGTTTAATCTCTCCTTAATAGCTTCTATCACAATGGGTAATTATATGGCTAAAACATGTAATTTATTTGTTTACTATCTATCTCTTTCTACTAGCCCTATATGACAACTTTCTTTTATTTATTTGCTTTTGCTCACTAAAACAAGAACCTTGGATCCATCATAGCAAAAGTCACATAGAAAACACGCCCCAAAATATTGGCTGTTTAGGCAGATGAATGATTATGTAAATATAAGTAAGTAATGGGCAATGCATTGAAGAGAGAATTTCTAAGTATATATGCATATATATATGCATATATCCTGGGCAGAGTTTTTGTTAGATCTTACTTTTGGTGTCAACTTCTTCCATTTATGCACTAATGATAAAATATGATGAGGTTGCAATTTATCTTGGCAAAGGGGATATCCCTAGTAAAACATTGAGCCAAGGCCTAATGACCTGGGCTGGAATTGCCTATTAACCCCTGGTTTTACTACCATTTTTTTAGTCCAAGCATTGGCATCACCACATATACAGTAAGTTCTAAATGACTGCCCAAACAGGTCAGGCAAAGCCCTGCTGGATTGTAGGCGAGGAACCTTGGCAAACCATCTGCAGGTCTGTCTTCAGGCGGGTGTGTCCAACAATGCCCATCTATGAGTATCTGCTCTTTCACTCTGACTGGTCTGCAGTGGGAGAGTCAGAGGTCTCACTGGGGAACTGAAATGTTAGCATGGAGACCAGCTTCAAATCTTTCCCCCAGCAAACCTCCAAAGCATAGATCAGGCCCGAGCAGCCACAGGGAACCAGGACAGATGCAGAACGGCCAGCGATGAAAGAAGAGAAGACTAAAAGGGAAGGGCACTCCTGTCTTCCCAATCTTCTGATTCCACTCTGTTCACCTCATGGTCTATGGGAAAGCGCTTTAATTTGGAAGTCATGGCTCTAATTGATTTGGGGCTAATTTGCTCACTGTTATTTATTTACAGTTTTATGTTTTCTCTTCAGTTAAAAACATAAATCAAGATATCCGTTTCTCAAAACAGTAAGTGCTAAAAGTAAGGAGGGCCCTGAGGAAGATATACAATAAAACTTCAAAAATTATAGTCATTATTTCTTTTTTTTTTTTCAGTTTTCTCCTAAGTCTAGGCTTAGTAATATTTTGTACAGGAATACCTCCTTTTCTAGTTCTGTCTTAGCTTCTGGAAGCAGATAATATGGGGGCTGGGAGGTCAAGGGACTTGCAAAAGACTGCCCGAGATCTGCTCTCAGAGATTCTAAAGAATCAGGCCTCCGTTGCAGAAACTCCCCCAGATGATTCTGTTAGGGAGCAGAGGTCAAGGGCAATGGCTGGAGACCTCAACACCCCAAGGTTGGCATCAAACACAAAATTTCCCCTCTTTCCAGCAAGCACCAGGAATCTTTTCTAATGGAAAGTCTGCCCTTTTGTTCTGCAAGGGGTCTAAGTAGAAATATTCTCCAAAGCTGTTCACTGATCTAAGCTGACAGGAGGACCTGAGAGTATTTCGCTGGAGCAGATTTGGAGAGGAGAAAATACAATAAGCAATCAGGAGGGAGATGGGCTTCCCAGAAGGGAGCCTGGGAGCATCAAATACACCCTGAATCTTCCCGTTTCCCATCATCCTTTTGTCTCTTTGAGGTCACCAGCAAACACAGAGCACAATTCACCCTTCCCCAGGCAGAGTCATGTCCTCAGCCAGCATCTCTTGATATCTTTCCTTTTGCCTTTTTCTGAACTGTCATGGCTACCTTTCTTCTTCCTTTTGTATATGTACACATCTGTATGCGGTGCTCGTGTGTGTGTGTGTGTGTGTGTGTGTGTGTGTGTGTGTGTGTGCATGGTCACGTGTGTGTACACAAGTATGTGTGCACCTGGGTGGAGGCCAGAGATTAACATCAGTTCTCCTCTCTCTCTCTCTCCACCTAATTTCCCGAGGCAGGATATATGGCTGAAGCCAGACCTCTCTGATTCTCTGATTCTCCTAGTCTCACTAGCCAGCTTGCACCAGGGATCCTGTGGCTATGCGCCCCCCACCCCCCCGAGCCCCCAGTGTTGTGACTAAAGACAGGTTGCCACACCCACCTAGCTTTTACATGGTTCTGCGAATCCAAACTCCCATCCTCATGCTCCTTGGCCACAATTATATTTTTTTCTGACAGCAATATTTTGGTGGTGATTTTATCAAAAGACTCATTAAAAAAAAAAAAAAAACTTTTAAACAAATGGAGAATAAGTGAGCAAGCAAAATACTTCCCCACAATCCTGAGGCTTTGTTCTGAATTATTTCATTAAACAACAAACAGACAGTAATCCCATTTATTACCAAAAACTCAGATACAGTAAGACTACTACTGTTACTACAAGAAATACTAATACCACGTTACAAACAATGGTGAAAATGGTGATGGTACTGCTACTGCTAGTGATGATGGTGATGGCGATGATCCTGATGCTGACAGTGGTGGAGATGGTGGTGTAAGTAAAAGTAGCCATGTTTGACCATTTTTTCCTAGACACTGTTCTGAAAAGGTTTAACTTTTATATGAAAAATATGTTCTGAAAAGGTTTAACAGTATAACCTGTTAACTTATACCATCTTCAAAGCAATGCTTTAAACTAAATAATCCCCAGTTCTGTCTCGAGGCAAGAGAGGTACTAAATGACTCCTTGGTTTCTACTCCCTGGAGATCATATAAGACACCCAGTCAAATGTAAATTACAGATACATGTATTACTATAGCAGCATTGCAGTACCAACTAGGAGAATAATTACACTCACTATAGGCATGTGCCACGGGATGCATGGTAACAGGGTGACTGAACCTAAAATGGTCTTCACTGGCTTACTTGAAGATTAAATTCCTCTTAAGATCCTTAACTTTCAACTAGCCAATGAAAGTGAGCAATAGTGATGGATCCTGGAAACCAAAGGCACCAACTCTAACTGCAGAACATATGTCTGCTGTGCCTATCAGCTGTCCGAGCTTTCAATACTGACACCAATTGCATGGTTTGTGAACAAAAGTCAAGGCAGTACATGGTTTAGACTTGTACATCCCAGAGTCATTACTTAAGTTCATTGTTTCCCTGGTCTCGTGCCCAGTTCCTAAACTAAAGCAGTGATTTTTGAGCCTGCTGGTACCAACACGTATGGCTCAGGGTGTCTCCTTGCGATCCCTTCAGCCATGATGTGGCATCCTAGCTCTGAGATTGTGTCTCTCATTTTCATTCTCATCATCAACTTAATGTTGACTCAACTCCAGGAGCTTAGACATCAGCCTTGACTGCTCTTCCGAGTAGTCATTTAGGTAGATACATGAATGTGCTTGCTTCTTCAAGTCCATCTTGGTTTCATGACATGTTTATGCTGCGACTTAGAGCCATATCCCCAAATTTTAACCCCAAGTACTACTACCTGTTGATAGTCTTCTATGAGACTCATCCAATCCCCCTTTAATTTCAGAGATAGCATTTCTTCCAGATTCCCAGTTAGGTGTCCTTACTTATTAAGACATTCTTAGTTTTCATCTTAGATTCTATCTATCATTCATTCTGTAACTTCAGTACCCAAATAACCAGGCTCAGATGGTTGGACAGAACCTCTTCTATATAAGTTTGGTTTTGTTACTTTCTTGTAAGCTTGTGGTTACCATCAAAGGATAGTTGAGCCCTAAGTCTTAGTCCATGCTCCATGTCCAGCCAAGCTGCAATAAAACAGTAAGCCTTGGTTGGAACCCATAGTCCAATCTGTAAACAGTCTCTTTCCCAAGCCTCCTTCCCAACACCACATCCCCCCACTTCCAGTGGCAACTAAGTTCACTACTTTGTGGATCCCTATCTAAAATGTCTGAGTTCTCCAGAGATTCACAGGGGCAGTAGCAAACAGAACTCTCACAAAATTGTTTCCCTGCCCAATAAACCCTGAAGCAAATATTTGAAAGGGGAATAAATAAAAACTATCCCAATTGAAAAACTACAGGAAACTTGAGTCCTTTTTTTTTTAAAATAACAAATCATACCAGACAACCTAATTAGCATTTTGATGATGTTATGACATGACTAGTTAATGTACCAGTTGGTGGTAATATCCTGGATCTTTCTTTTAATGAATCATTTGATAGCATCTCATGAAATTTTTACTCATGGTTATCACTGTGTGGTTTGTTGCAATTTGCTCAGTGTCTCTTAATAAACATAAAGACAAACAAGGGAGCTTACCATCAACAAGAAAAATCAAACTGAGAAGGGATTCCCACAGGAAAGAAAAGAAAATCTACCAGCCACACTGCCTGCCCTAAATTACCTAGTGCACAGACTGACCCATTCCTCATCGTCACAAACACTCATTAAACGGTAATCCTCGAGTGGTCATGTGTAAGGATCTAGCTCAAGGGAGTGGAACAGACATGGCCCATGCCCTGCAGGAGTTGACAATGTAGACAGCTGTACTTATAAATCTAGGATAGAGGGGAGAGAGACTATGCCTCCCTTCCTTTTTCCACCACTGCCTGATAGCGCTCTAAAATAGCATGACTTTTGTCTGCGAGGTGCCAAAATTAAGATGTTTCTCTGGGCTTGTTGTTCTCTCTGTACTTGGGAACGTAGACACTAACCTCTCAAGCTCCTGAATATTCCTATCCTTAGAATAAATTGGATTTACCGCTGGGTTATTTGTCAAATTTGAAGTCCCCCTTGAGGTAACTAAGCCCCCTGTACAAATCTCTCATTTGGGATTCTTAGTTAATTTTTAACACATGTTCGAGTGTGCCCCATTCATCTTCCAATAGCAAATTTCAAAAGAAACTATATAGTAAAGTATCCCCTTTCCTACAGTGCATTGTGTCTTGATGTGATTTACATGTGCTTTTGTGTGTGTGTTCACAAATGCACACAGGGCACCTCAACCCTTAATTACGTGCAACGTACATTAGTGCCCATACCAAGCAATGGAGTTTCCTGAACAATCCTGAAGTTCTCAACATTGTACGAACATTCTTGTCACTTCTTCTCTCAACAGCAGGTGGAGAAGGTAAGAGTGCTGTAGAGGAGAGTAAGTTCCACGTTGACTCACAAAAGTGGATTCAAAGCAGTAGGTTGACTCAGGGCTGGACGCAGAACCACAGTGAAAAACCATGTTTCCCTGATAGAAATGTTCTTTCTTAAAGCTTCTCTTTATAAAAGTCCTTCCAGGTGACGCTGACATTCTACCAAAATAATGACATTCAAAGGGAATGTCATCATCCCATTCACCCTGAGAAACAGGGCAGCCTCT
Source organism: Rhabdomys pumilio (assembly GCA_030674055.1). NCBI lineage: Eukaryota > Metazoa > Chordata > Mammalia > Rodentia > Muridae > Rhabdomys > Rhabdomys pumilio. The sequence continues at coordinate 157,390,817 of JANHMN010000001.1, forward strand.
AGAACAGACACCACTGGTTGCATCACCTCTGTGGGATCCTGTCCAGGTGATAGTACAGGCATCCCACCTCTGTGCTGATGCTGTACACAGAAAGGGCAGCTGTTCTCAGCCTCTCCAGCTACACTCTCCCTTCACATCCATCTTCCAGGACCTGAGCTCATAATGTCGACTTTCACCTTGAGAACACAACTCCTCCCTCCCTCTCCCTTGTATCCTTCACACTCTCTAACAGCAATGTATTTCCAAACAACTCTCCGGCACAACACAATTTACTCTTCTGTGTTGGTGAAGATTTATGAGACTACTACGTGTATACCAGCAAGCAATTACGGCACACTTGAAAATGTCTTTGCAGAAGGCAGAAATCTGATAAGCAGGGGGAGATTCTCAGGGGGAGCATGCATCTCACTCTGTTTTCTCCAATGTTAAAAATCATCCCAATTCTGAGAACACAGTATTTCTTAACTTGTAAATGTCAACCTTTGTGCTAAAATATAGGATATGCTTAAATATATTTTTTTCAGGATCCCAGCACTGGATCTTACTCCTGCTGGGTGGGACAGGACAGGTCCAATGTCATCAGTCATCCCTGAAGCACCTGAAAAGCCTTCCATGATTGTCAAGGTCACAACTCTAGAGGAGAAGGTAGAAGCAAAATAAGGCAAAATGTTTGTCACTATCCATGTTCCTCACTATATATCACTGCAACCCTTGCCACAAGTTGATCAGACTGCATCTGTCACGTGACCCAATGCAGCCATTTATAGAACATCTAATGACCCATGAAACAGCTGCACCTGAGAATTCCATCCAACGGGGGATTTCAGGCTGGATAATTATTAATCAACCTAACCAATGCCACCCTCAGAGACTTTGGATGTGAGACACAATAGAAAAACGTAAGTGTAAAGGCAAGTATAGCCAGGAGGCAGGAGGCAGGATGAGAAAGAAGAGCTGTATGTGTATACACTGGAGGAATGAGGAGAGCAAGTATCAACCCACAGGCTGTTCAACCAGCAACCAGCTGCCAGGTAGGCATGGTAGGATGAGAGACTGTGTGGCTCTGCTGTCTGGGCTGGTATGATGGGTATAGGACCTGTGTAGGTTCATTGGCTCTGAGTCAGAGAAGGTCCCTGAGGTAGCTCACTACTCTGTTCCTGTGATACTGAAATTATTCCCACAGTTTAGATGTGGCAGTCCACATCTGTATTTGGTCATTGGCTCAGGAAATGAAGCAGCTACTTCTGTTTCTTATCACCTGCTAAGGCACTAGATAGATGGGACTGTTGCTGGTCTTCCCAATAGAGAGCACCAGAAACTTCGAATCATCCAGAGAGTCCTCATTTTAAAAAGGCATACAAGATTATGAATGTAAGAGTAGGTTTGAAGTGAATGCTTCTGAAATCGATGAATGGATCATTTCAAATACTGTAAATGTGGGGAACTCCACAGGCATAGCTTCCTGATACACTGCTGTGACAGCCTCTCATTCCAGCCCCCTCCCTTCTGTTCTCTTTTACATGGCAATGATTATGGCACTTTGAGTCTTTAATCTGTCTTCCTTTTAGTGCAATTGAGGAACCTTTGCTGTTTATTGACAGAGAGTTTAATTCAAGCCAAAGCACCAACACTCTATGGTACCTTCCTCTGCGTAGAAGTTCGAGAGGTTGGTGTAATCTTCTTTAAAGATTGTCCGTCCGGTTTCGAGAAGGTATCAAAATTGTCCAGTTTCATTTAGATCATGATTGGGTAAAGCAATATACAGGAAAGTTCTTAGCTCAGTGTTCTCTCTATAGTAAGGACCCAATGTAGCCTATGTTTATTCGGCTCCTCTGATTCAATGGCATGCAAAATAGATGCAGTTCTAACATTTTAATTATTTAACTATTTTAAACATTGAGTTGTTTAATACCAATTAAAAAATAAGACAGGTGCCAATTTTACACACACACACACACACACACACACACACACACACACACACACACATACGCGCGCGCGCGCGCGCGAGCGTGCGACTGACCTGGGCAGTTAAAAACC
>JANHMN010000001.1:157392866-157426482 GCA_030674055.1 Rhabdomys pumilio
CATCATCTCAGGTAAATTTGTTTTCCTTCGAGCTGTTTCAAAGCATCGTTCTTGCTTCTGAAATATTCGGGGTGGCCTTCAATTAAATTAATTGCCAGAATCAGTGGAAATATTTTACCATCTCTTCCACTTCATGATGGCACACTGGTTGTAAAGCAGTTAGTAGTTCTAGAAGATGAAGTATTAGGAGATGAACGTATGAATCAGTAATATGACTCCCATATCATTTCAAGGAAACCTAGAATGGCTGAATTAATAACATCCTATTATTTTATTATTGCATGAGAATTTATAGCAGTGCTGACACCACACTAGGACAAATTCCATCCTTTATTGGCCTTTATTAGACAACGTATGGCAGGACCTTCTTCAGTGTCCCTAGGGGCTTTCACAGTGACCCAGGCAAAGTCACTTCCTTAACCCTCACCCAGTTGCTCCTCATTTCTTTATCTCTCCAGGTTCGTCCAAAGTTCATGTGAAAAAATTGGCTGCCTACACTCAAGGTCATCCCATCAGCCAGGCACCACTGAGCACTTAAAACACAACTTGTATTTGGTAAGAAATGTATTATGGGGTTTCAGGGTGTCATTAGCTTTGTGTGATGTGTCTTTCAATTTTATTTCTTGAGCATTGAACAAAGCTGATTTTTGTCTAGCTGTACTGAAGCCAAATTTGCTGATCTATAGGCTGAAGTTATGTGGAGAAAAAGATTTCAGTGGACCATAAATGAAGAAAGAATTCCATTCCATGTTTCTTCGCCAGCAAAAAAGCTTGAGAGTGTGTGTGTGTGTGTGTGTGTGTGTGTGTGTGTGTGTGTGTGTGTGTGTTGGGAGGGGTCCCTATATTTTGTGTGTATGAGAGAGAGGGGGATGAGGTGAGGAAGAGAGAGAGAGAGAGAGAGAGAGAGAGAGAGAGAGAGAGAGAGAGAGATTGGAGAGGTTCCTATATCAAAAAGTTCAACCTTAATTGTCTCATATTGTTAAATTAAAATTGATGTTTAGACCTTCTTATGGTTAAATAGGAAATGTCCTCCACAGGCTTATCTGTTGATAATACTGTGGGAGGTGGTGGAAACCTTGGGAAGTGGGACCTGGCTGGGGGTAGTAGGTCATGGAGGCTGTGCCATTCAAAGTTGTGCCTGGTCACCAGATCCTTTCTCTCTTGGATTCTTCTCTGTCACGAGATGAACAACCTCCCATTTCACAGTGTCTAGTCTTCTTAATTTTCTACCTTCCCATGGGCCAAGCACCAGTGGCATCAATGACTCTGAAGTGAAATTTCTGAAACCAATGAGCCAAATAAGCCCTTCCTCCAGAAAGTCATTCTCTTAGGTATTTGATCACATTGAGGGCTAATTAGACTTGCCACTTCTGTCACTCAAATCCATGATGCTTGATTGTAATTAGAAGTGGTTGATATGTGATCATTCTAATCAGACATTCTCTTAACCGTCAACATGATATGGCCTAGAGGCATCTGAGAATGGCATCTCAACTAAGGGATTTTCTAGATCAAAATGGCCTATGGGACACTGTCTTGATTGTTAATTGAAGTAGAAGGGCTCCAAGCAGCCCACTATAGGCAGCAACATTCCCTGGGTAAGTGGTCCTGGGCTCTATGAGAAGCCAAGCTAAGCAAAATCCTGAAAGCAAGTCAGCAAGCTGTGTCCCTCCATGGTTTCTGCTTCAGGTTTCTGCTTGAGTCCCTGTCCTGACTTCCCTCAGTGATGGACTGCAACCTGTATGATGACATAAACCCTGTCCTCCACTAAGTTGCTTTTTGGTCAAGAAATTTGCCACAGCAAAAACAGGGAACTGGAACATTCCCTAAGTACATAGTGTGTACTGTGCATAGTGCTAGACATTGGGTATCAAACATAGAACAGGCTTTATTCTAATAGAAATTACACTCCATGCCCCTCTCCTGGTCCACTATAGAGCTTACAGAGCATTGCTGCTTCCTTGGCTGGAGACAGAGTGAGAACCTCTGATGGTCTCTTTCTGGGACCACTTGGACATAGCATTAGAGAGAGCCTTCTTCCTTCTAACTATATAAGTCATTTGTATTCAAAGCATTTTGCTCATAGTATATAGCAATGGTTGCAGAGAGGCATAATGATACTTTAAGTATTTAATAAAGTTTTATTCATGGAAGATAATGAAATCAGGCATATCTCATTCCACTGTAATAAAATCACAGACACTAGAGAAGATATGCAGAAATTATTGCTATGTTCGGCTCCATCAACAGTTTCTTTCTTCTGCTTTTCCTTTGTATTCTTGCTTGATAGATGTAGGGACAGTATTTATTCATAGTCCCAAGAGGTAAGACAAACACAGAATAACACGAAGAAGCCGCAAGAGACCTTGTGAATCAAAAATCCAAGAATTTCAAATTGCATATTAGAAAATAATCTTTGCTCCTGGGATTTCTACTCTGAAAACCACAAAACTGCACAATAGCAGAATCTACCTCTCAGCCTGCAAAAGGGCCGAGCAGGACCTATGAAACCAGTATGACCTCTTCAAGTTTATACCAGAACCTAACAGTTAGTCAAAGAGTAAGACAGTTTGCTTAATCCAGGCCATGCATCTTTCTAAAATACATGAAGGTGTGTAAGAGAAGAAAAGGCTTCTTCAACTAACAAGAGAAATTTTTGAATATTTTTTAAAGGCCAAATTAATAAAAGTTAATGGATCCTGATTCTGATCCTCAGATCCTGAATGTTATGTAATCCCATAACTGATCCTCAGCTGATTTGAAAGGAAAGCATTGAGTTCTCTGATGGAAGTCAGGCAAGGACACCAGGATGCTCAGAACATCCTTTATGTGCTAGGGAGTTATCATGTGCTATGTCCACACTGCTAGGAAGTTATGTACCACAGCAACAAACTCTAACGTGTGTTCTCCTCATCTTCTCTGATGAAACCCCTTTTAAATAGTTAGAGAGGGGATAAAAGAAATTGAACCAAAAGAGGTTTGACAGCTCCAGGTCTCCTGGTAGCCAACAGGAATGGTAGTATCCTGATAACCTGCTGAAGGATTGGTGTCATAGCAGAGTTACAAGATGAGAAGTCAGTCACTTCCTAGCCAGGAAAACTATGAGATACAGTCCATTGAACATCACCTTGCTTATAGACCTAAAACAGACAACAGAAAGCCTGCAAGTGTTTCATGATGGTGTTAGTTCAGACAGGCTGCATCTCTGCAATTCTCTTGGCCCTTTTATTTCTTCCTTGTTGATCACTTCCTGATCACACAATGGTTTCCCTTGGGCCAGGTATATTGTTCAAGACAGAGAAAAAAAATGAATAGAGAAAGAGCCAACTAATTTCTTTAAAAAAAAAAAAAAGAAAAAGATATATGGGCTGGAGAGATGGCTCAGTGGTTAAGTGAACTGACTGTTCTAGAGGTCCTGAGTTCAATTCCCAGCACCCACATGGTGGCTCACAACCATCTGTAACGGGATCTGATGCCCTCTTCTGGTGTGTCTGAAGAGAGCAAAGAGTACTCACATACATAAAAAAAAATCTTTTTAAAAAAGATGTATTTATTTATTTTATTTATGTGAGTATAGTGTCACTCTCTTCAGACACACTAGAAGAGGGCATCAGATACCATTGCAGATGACCCTGTGGTTGCTGGGAATTGAACTCAGGACCTTTGGAAAAGCAATCAGTGCTCTTAACCACTGAGCCATTTCTCCAGCCCGAGCCAACTAATATCATGCATTTTCATGGAGTAGGCAAATTATCTGCCCCCCACTTTCTGCCTCGTTTTCTACCTCACTGGTCAGAACAATGGTACATGATTGTTCCTAGATGTTTGGGAAGGAGAAAAGATAAATACAATGAGAGAGGGAGGAGAAAGTCAGAAAGCCATTGAGAACTGGTGAGTCAGCCGACTAACACTGTGTGAGTTGTGCTTCTAAAAGTGAGGAGATTGAGGCTGGGGTACCAAAGAAGTACTCAGATTGCAAGTTTTAAGATGAATACTTATAATTTCCTTTTTGTTGTAGTCTCTGGACAAAGGAGGGTAGTTAATAAATGAAGTATCAGTGACTGGAGAGTTGAATGAAGCCAAGGAACTGGAAAAGGACAACACGCATGCCTGAGAGGAATGGTGTCTGAGATGGAAGTTAATGTGGTTGAGGACTGACAATACTCATAGGTAATCAGAGGCAGAAGGAAGAAGGGAAGGCCTTTCAGCCAATTTCTTTGCAATGTCACTAGTTTTCCTGCCATTGAATTGTCTCTTGCCTTCAGCAAAGACGACGACAAATGTTAACATTGGGAATCATACGTTCTATCCCTGTGTCTCCTTCTTGATGAAATTCAAATTGCATTTTTTAGGTGTACTGCACAGCCACTTAGCAGTTTCTAGAATCTTAAGAAAGTTTTGCCTGTCCTTCCTCCTCCATTTTGCCCTCTACAACCCACAAGCACTAAGAGATTCTGTGAGGAGGCTGGATTTTTCATTCTCGGTTCTTTTTCTTTTGCCTAGCTATATAGAAATTTGCTTAATTGAGTCTTTGTCATGCAGAGAATGTGAACAGATGGAGAAAGGAAAATTATTAACTCAATTTTCCCACCTCATTGATTGAGACATCACAAAGATTCAAAAACTAGCGATTCCTTATGCATTAGAATATGATCCTGTTAAGCCATTTGTAGTTTTAGGGGATTCTAACACATAACTGTGTGACTGTCATTGCAAGTTGCCTAACCCACATCACCACGTGTGGACACAAAGACAAACGCATCTTTTGCTTCGCTCCAAATTTACATGTTCAAAAACACCCCTCTCAAGCCTTTGAAATCTAGTGTGTCCCCAGGAAGCCCCACTCATTGCATAGACAACCATGAGTCAGTTATAGCTCTTTCAGTCCAAAGGGCTCAGTGCTGTCTCTAATAGAGCTGCTACACGTGAGGGATTTTCAATGTGTGCTAACTCAACTTGTAGTAAGAAACTAATTTGATTAAATGTTAATGTCTTCACTTAAATAGTATTTAATTGCAAAGTGTCTTGATTCTAAACTGTTAAAAATGATTTCACCACACAACTCACTTCATTTGGGAAAAGGGGGCTGTCTAATGTTTACCTAAAGCTGCCATTTGGCATTGTTATCAACAACAAACACACTGTCTCATTGACAACTGCTGCTAGAACACCATCTAACACTTCCTAGAAGGGATACCAACCATAGTGCTGCTATCCTTTGGCCATTATACAGCAAATACGCCTTAACTACAAGGTTCCCATAATGTGGACACCTTGCTGTGTGCAAGAGCTCTATAGAAAGGTTGATGGGCACCACCATAAAAGTTTCACCTTAGTCATGAGATAGGCAACATACATACATCCCCTCTGGAATGAGGTCTAAGTTCACATCTTGAGCTCGGCATTCTCTCAGTCAGCTTCTGCCCACTGGGATATACAGAGGCCTTCTCATGATGGCTATAAAACCAGAATATTATTGGATCATATGTGAATCCCAACGTCTCTAATATATACACAATGAAAGGAGATTGCTCAAGTCTCAAAAAAAATCTTTTTCTATCTACTTCTAGTCTGGTTTCTGAAAAAGAAGCAATTACACTTTATGCTGCAACTTCAGTAGTATAAAGTAAGCAAAATCATGGCAGGGGAGATGATTTAAGTCGAGAATGTATTTGGCGTGCAACAACGGGGACCTGACTTCAGATCCCCAGCACCCAATAAAAAAAATTGAGCATGTTGAAGCATGCCTGTAAGTCTAGTGTTAAAGAGCATGTTCAGGACAATCACTGGGGCTTGCTGGTCAGATAGTCTAGCCAAGTCACAGAGCTCCGGGTTAGATGAGAGACATCATCTCACACAATAAGGTGCAGACTGAGAAAGATACCTAGCATTCACCTCTGACCTCCACACACGTTTACATACCTGTGTGTCTGCACATCAGTACACACATGCATATTCACACATACATACACTTACACACACAAGAAAAAATAACAACACTTCATCAAATCAAACTCCCTGGACTACTTTGCTGATGAAAGCTAAACAGGGGAGGATTAGGAGTCTGGCCTGGCTCTGCTCAAGCTAGGTCACTTTAGACAAGTCAGAGCGTCTTCCTCTATGGCCAAGTCTGCCTGTTTTAAGTAGAAAACACTCATACTATTTTGCTCCCAATGTAAAGTTTATTACAAGATGATGAGAGACCATATGTTGTTTGCCTGGAAAAAGTAATAAGAATCATCCACATTCAAGTCCAATAGATTCACCAATGTGACCTCACTGTCCTAGATGTTTCCCTGAAGAATCCCTTCCTCTGAGAAGCTGTGGTCCGTCCAAGAAGGCACTTTGTGAAGAGTTAGATGCTACCTTCCTAGCAGTGAGCCCTCGAAGAGTTTCATCATTAGAACTACGTTTTCCGGAATCAAAACTGCCCTCCCCACTCACCCTTGAAACCACTTCAATAAAAGGTCTTCCTGGTGGCCACTCGGAGGAAGTCATTTGTTTGATGTATATATTTAATTTCTTGTACATTTTTGTGCCTCATCTGCAAATACTACTTTCTATATTTATCTTGAGACCCTCCCAGGGCCAGCCGATAGCCATTACTTCTTTCCAAGAAAAAAGATGCATAGGCCCAAAGGGGCTCAAACAAAAACAAGGATAAAGAGTTGGTAAAAATCACTGTCAAGGTTAAGCATTGAAATCTTCTTCTTTCCTCATAGGCCTGAACTTTATAGTCGAGGCAAAATATTGGAGTCATTTTCTTTCCTAGTTGATGATTTCATTGCTGGATTGAATATAAAACATCTTTGCTTTGAGAAAAAAAAAAAACACTTTAGAACAAATTTTTCCTAAATCATTTTTCAAGATTTCCTGTTACTTTACCTAAAGCTGCTTTCCATTAATAATCCCTCAGTACAAAGCACCAAGACACACAGACCCTGTAATTAGGGAGATTTCAATTACCTATGTGAGGAGGCAGGTAATTGACAATCTAATTAGTCTCGTTTCAATTACCATTTTTCTCTTCATTAGAGCAGTTAGTTGGGAAGCGGAGATGGTTTGTAAAATATTCCAAGACCACGCATTCTCAAGCTACATTTACTAAAGATTGTGGCTGGACTACTCCAAGACAAGGATGCATAAGCAATAGCAAGGCAGGGGCCAAGACAGCTGCTGTGTGCTGAGAACCAGACACACATATTGGATGCTCATCAAGCAAAGCTGTGATTCAAAACCCTGGGGTAGTAGTTGGCAGGGCCTTCGGATGGGACTCATTCATTGTCGTGTGGAGATGTTGCTTGAAATATGCATTGTTGAATGAATTAATAACTGCTCTAATTTATTGAGTGCTTGCTATGGATCGAACACCAAGCAAGCGTGTGACACACAGAGCATTCTGGCATGTCTATACTCTCATCAATTCCCTGAGGATATTGATGTTATTATCATCTCTGTGTCATAAATGAAAATGTTGAGGGGCACAGAGATTGTGCCATGCTATCGAGGTATTGTGATTCTTCATGTATGCTTTGAAACTCCACATACAGAGGAGAACATGGCTTTGTATTTCAACAAACTTAGAGGTGAAGCTGAACTTCACCTACTAACCCTCTGTCACAGTCAGGGCAAGGCTGTGGGCTTTTCACTTATACAACAGAAACTGTATTTGTGTCTTATTATGGAGATAATTAAGAAAGCTAAACCGTAAATATAAAGAACTGGTCAGGGTATCTAGAAAGTAAAATTCTGTCTAAACCAATTAATATTCTCTCCCACTTAGCTAAATAAATGAAATTGTCTTTATTGAATATATGTGACATATTAATACATACACACATAATGTGATTAGATACATATATATATATATATATATATATATGTATAAAATACCCATGTATACATGCATATAGTACATTTAAAGTCTCTAAGCACGGAGAGAAGAGAAAGAAAGAATGGTTGATTTAATCTTAATAGTGATATGAAACCCTCAAAGGAAATGGAGATTAATATAAGCCAAGGGACACACTAATGCATGACAATAGAATTATAATGGAGTCTCACAGATATAGGATATGCATAATAATGCTTTAAAAATTAAAGTCAAATTAAAATATTAAGATGTACATACAAATTTATTTTAAAGAAAATATTATTTAGCACAACAAATCATTTCAACGTATAATGAATATACATTTAATATTGAGCTATATTAATATTCCACATTCTGTTTTCTCTTGAGTCAAGTTGTTGAAATTCAGTGTATCACAGACACACCTCCATATCTCAATTCTGACCCACACAGGTTCAAATGTGCAAGTAATGCAAAAGCTAAGGACTATGCATTGGGTGCTGAAGGTCTAGATTCCCCTTGAATATTACTGCCCTGTCAGTCAGAGCCCACTGGGGCTGTTTGTCTTCTCCAAAGATGAAGTCTGTCCCTCTAATACAGGATGGAATCCTAACTCAAATGCAGCAAGACAGGCTTGAGAAGAACATCGAACATCTGAAACAAGTGTTGTTGGTGGTGTTTGTGTGTGTGTGTGTGTGTGTGTGTGTGTGTGTGTCTGTCTGTCTGTCCATCTGTGTGTGTATGTGTGTGGGGTGGGGATGGGGCTGGCGGGTGTGATACCTGTGCATGCAATGGTGTGCATGTAGAGGTCAGAGAACAACTTTTGAGATTTAGTTCTCACCTCAGGGATGGAATCAGGTCTTCAGGCTTGGTAGCAAGTGACTCTACCCACTTGGCAATCTGGCCAGTGCACTACTTTGTTTTTGTAAGGGTGTGTTTTTGTTTGTTTGGTTGGTTGGTTGGTTTTGAAGTGGGAATTCTCACTGGGATCTGAGGCTTGGGGAGCTCACCCAGGAAGTGAGCTCCCAGAGATCCACCAGTCTCCACTTCCCCAGCACTGGGTCCCCAAGTGTGTACCATACAGGTCTTTCATGTGGCAATGGGAATTGAACTCAGACCCTCCTGGCTGTACAGTAGGCACTTTGTCAGCACCTCAGCCCATATATTGCCTTTGTATTACTTGGACATGCTGGAATCTTCATGGCTTATATCACATTTTGTAATTCCCCCTTTACAACTTAAAGCTTCACCAATTACTGATGGACTTAGTACTATGTTTGAATAATATAATTTTGGAGACACTGCTTGGCACCTCTGATACTGTGTGTGTCTTTGTGTGTGTGTGTGTGTGTGTGTGTGTGAGAGAGAGAGAGAGAGAGAGAGAGAGAGAGAGAGAGAGAGAGAGAGAGAGAGAATTGCTGGTATGTAATGCAATTATGAAAACTAGAGAATGGATATAAAACACTCTTGAAGATATGCTCTGATGGGTCAATAAATACTAAAGCCAGGCAAACTGCAAGTCACACGTTCTTTCCCCAAGCCATGCTAGCTGCACGTCTGGAAGATTTTACACACACACACACACACACACACACACACACACACACACACACAAAAGCATGTGGCAGGGCCATTTCTCAACCTGCCGATGCTGTCTTTGATGCTACTTCCTTGTTTCTGAGAGTTGTTGATTCTTAACAGTTCAAATTATAGGCCTGACTTTGTAGCTTCTCTGGCTTGTACTATGAAACACCAGTCTTTGACGGGAGACTGTCATTTCGATATGAAATTTGATAGACCCGCTTCTCTCAACTCTATGAATGTTCAGGTTTCTCCCTTTGCAAGGACTACTATTATACAAGCTTTGTTCAAATCTTGAGTTTATTATCTTTACTTAAGTGTATGTGGGAGGAGGTATATGAACAGTGGAGGCCAGAGGTGTCAGGCTTTCTTAAAGGAAGCTGTGAGCTTTCTGATGTGAGTGCTGGAAACCAAACTGGGGAACTCTAGGCAAGAGCAGACCCAGTCTTCATCACGAAGCCATCTCTCCAGCCCCAAGTCCTGAATTACTTGATGTTGATTTTTCCTTTAGAAATGACAACTTTCATCAGGTGTCTGTCATCTCAGAACCACAAGTTACCAGGGCAACAATGAATGAGCAGCAAGCAGGCTTCAACTTTAGAAGTGGGCATCGTGCACACTCTGCCAGGCAAGCATCTGCTTCCTTTAACTATGAGTCTTGTTCTGATTGTCATAAAAACTCTGGCCCCAGGCTTGACACATTGGCATTTCACTAGAAATAAAGTGTTTGCCGTTGCTATTTATTTGGTGTGCAAAGTTCACACATTACCATTCCTGTATTTTTTTAAGTCTTTTCAGGACATGCACATGGTAAGAAAAAGACCACAGGCAAATGGATTTTGGCCTTTTTACTCGTAATTCCAAAATACATCCTGTCCATCATGGATAGTTATTGTGGTGGTGTTAGCATGGGCTCTGAGATATAAATGGAATGTGAACAGACTTAATTCTGAGGGGCTGTTGGAAGAGGTTAAATCCATATAAAAATCAAAGCTCATGAAGGTTGCAGGGATCAGGTTTAGAGACCCAGAGACAAATTCACTCCTGAAGATGTAGATGAACTAATGTTGTCTAGTTAGTTTCTCAGATGAACCTATTCTCATGCTAGAGCAGGTTTTCAAAAGCTCTGATTTTTGCCCCCCTCAGTAGACTATCCTCATCAAGCCTTGCCAAGAGCTCACCTGCTGCTTCCCAGGTTGCTCTTTGAATAACTGCACACAGGAGTTTTCCAATCAACCTGTCACCCTAAGGGACAGCTGGCTCATGTTGTATATGTTTGTGGCCATGCAAGCTTGGATCACAATTACAGGGTTTGACTAACCAGACACTTCAGATCGCTTGGACCAAGGGATGTGCTGTGTGTACACAGAGAGAGGCCTGAAGGGGCTCGCATGGAGCTGTGGTCTGGATTACATGGACTTCCCAGCCTTTTCCTGAATCAGCATGGGCTGTCAACTATAGATTTAGGCTCAAGCTCATACCATCTACTGAGGTACTGAGGTGGTTCCATTTGCAAGTTGAGTCCCAGAAACTCCTTCCTGGGGAGACGAAATTGCTAAGGTGCATTTTTGGAATTTGCTGAACATTAGTTTTAGAACATGGATGGGCTCCAGACTTTAGTATCACTTCAAAAGAGCAAGAAGAAAAGAACAAGCCTGTAGCCACCAACAAAAAGGCAACATTCCCTTAACCTTGCTCCTTCCGATGCCCACAGCTTCTGTACTTTGCCAACTGTAGTAAATTTGCCCAGACAAGCACGAATGGTTCCTTTGAGGTTCAGAGGTTGGGTTTTATCTGCCTCCAGGGATACAATGCTGCTCTCTGCCGCAGAAGAGGCTCTGGAATACTCCTGTTGGGATATTTCGAAAAGAGCTTGGTTTTCTAATGGATGAGTTGTGAAATAAGTTCCAAGGCTCCCTAGGAGACAGGCAAGGCTGCCTTGTCTTCCCCAATGTCAACTGCATCTGTCTATTACACATCAAAGCAAAAGTAACACCTAGGCAAATCAATCCCTCCAACTTCTGTAAAACATTAACTCCCCGAAGCAGAGAAGAAGAGATTGTGGGGTAACTCACATGTCTCTGATTCCGTTTGAGCAAAGAAAAACTGCTCAGTTTTGCATCCTGTTAAGATCATTCCAGGGAGTGTATTCTTGTTAGTATCTGTTATAATCAGGCCATTGACTAAGATAAACATTTGGTTTAGTGAAGGATTCGACATTTCAAAAGCACTCTGAGGACTCTAATAATTTGAGATCATCACCTTAAAATGCATCATCTCCCTGCACTGTAGCATCCAATGTCCTGCTGCCAAGGAAATCTATTGTCTCTGTGTGTTTGGGGGGGTGTTGTTTCATTTTTTTTTCTATATTAGTTATAATAAGTCCCCAGATCTGTAAGAGGATAGATATGGTAAATAATAGAAAATTAAAAAAAACAATACTGGCAAATTATAAAAAAATATAAGGAGAGCCTCAATGTGATATTCTCCTTACTGCTGAGCTTCCTGCCCCTGGGTAGTTTATACAGTAAGCCTGATTTCATTCAAAAAAGGAAGGACAGAAGGAAGGAAGGAAGGAAGGAAGGAAGGAAGGAAGGAAGGAAGGAAGGAAGGAAGGGGGACAGATGGAGAGAGGGAAGAAGAAAGGGGAAACGGAAGGAAGGAGAGGAGGAGGAAAGACTCTCCACCCCAGTCAGGGTTGGAAAATATCTGAAAATTGAGATGCTGAGCTGTCTTGACCCTCACTGTAATCTGCCCTCTCATGCTCAGCTGTCAGGACTACACTAGATCTACCAAGCAGATCTACCAAGCTTCACACGGGGCTTTGCATTTTCCAAACATACTTCACCCATTTTTTTGGTTGGCCATCCGGGTAATGATCAAGTGGTGTGAATTTCACCGAAGAAATGTAAGTACTTTCAAAAGTAAGCACAACGGAACAAATAAAACGAGAAGGGTGGTGTTGAGCTGAATTGATGGTAGGGTTGTGTGGGATGAGGAACCTTCCTGACATGAAACCAGGAAGCTCTGGGAACCACTCACAAGAGGGACCGAGACTACCAGGCACCCTAGACTACCATGCCTTATTACATTTATATACTCTCAGACAGCACAAGTCCTCTCCTTTGGTTCCGTGATTGGCTCTCTAAACCAGGCTCCACTTTAGGAGGCCTAAATTATTTTTAGGAAACCATTTGAGTCTGTCTCCTTTTAAGCAATGTAAAAATATTCTTGTAACTGTGGTGGCAGGGAACCTCAGTGATTATATTATGCACAATCAACTCTGAGCCATGGGGATGCCAGAAAGAAGAATGTCGTGGAAGGTCCTGCTAACATTCAGCTGCTAGCTTTGATGGAAGATTCACTAGTTCCATTTTCTTGCTAACCCCTATCTACAGTTCTGCCCTATAGCATCCCAGTCTAGTATGGCCAGGTTTAGACACCATGGACCCGTACCTGAAGAATTCATGTGTCCCTACTCCACTGTGCTATACCCTGGTGAAAACTCTGAAGGTCACTCAATCTCCAAATGTATTCAACTTAGAATCCGGTTGGTTTTTTTTGTTGAATATTTTTTTTAAGTAGTTAATTGTGGAGTATCAGTCTTGAAACAGTTTGTTTAATGTCGATGGTAGAGCAACACCAGCCCTGAGCTGGTGATCTGGGCAAAGTTGCAGTCCGCCCAGGTTCACATTCCAGCAACGAATAGCAAACAAGGATCAAAGCAAGTCATCTTAAGGTGGTGTTAGTGATACGACCACAGGAGAAGCAACATGGAAAGAGAGGAAGGGAACTTGGTCATCGGAACAAAAGTTGGTGTCAAGAAAAACCTCTCTGAGGACATCAACTGCCATCAAGGAGACTGTGGGATGGGTTTCCTACATCACCTACCTAAAAACAAACAAGTAGTCTAGACACCACTTCAGAAGCAAAGTATGATCCTGGCTGCCAAGGTCTAAGATTATGTGTCAGTGGAGGACAGAGCCTGGCTCATGTGAGGGGGATCCTGTTGGTAAAACATTCTAAGCATTCCAGGAACGCAGTAATGGCAGCCATGCTAGGTTCTCACTTCCTAGAAATAATTCAAGTTCAGCGTCCTAACTCTGAACATGTCCTTGCCCAAAGGTCTTATGGGAAATGCCTGTTCTCACCTGAAGTTTCCTGCTTGAAGCTCATAAGATTTCCAACCCCCTTGTGACTTCCGTGGCATTTTTCTGCTTGGTTTGTGTCATCCAAGGCCCAGATAGTTTGGCACTGTAGCTGTTCCCGGTGCTACCCTTGATTTTGAAACATATTTGCAAACCTTTGCCTCACCAAAGTATGACCTGCTGCATGTCCAGCAAGTCAGCAAAATTTTCTGCAAAGGATCAAATCGTCAATATTTAGATTTTGTGGGTCACATATGGTCTCTGCTGCACATTTGTAGTTTAGGTTTTTTAAAAAATATTTTTAGAATATTAAAAACCATTAGTTTGAAAGCTATGCTAAAAGTCCATGTGGACACCTTGGTCTGTGGCCCACAGTTTGCTACCCACTGCCCAGAATGTAACTGACATGGTAAATACGTAGCATTCACTCGGTTATCGGGAGCATCTGCATTTTCTAGAGCAATCTATCTGATAGGCAGCATCTCACCAAAGCAAAAATTGAACAGGCAGATATGATGGTGCATACACGGTCCTAGTACCGGAGAGGTTAAAGTAAGAGGATCAAGATTTCAAGGTTGTCTTCTGCTGCATCGAGTTCAAGGAAGGCCTGGATGACATATGACCTTATCTCAAAACATAAAAAGAAAGAAAAAAAGTGTGAAAGTAAAAATAAATAAAGTGGGCAAGTTAGTACACAAGAGTATAGAGTCTTCACCTCCACCTTACAGTTAGTGAACCGGAGACTCCGTTTTAACCGACCTCCTCCAAAGACTGGACTACACATTGAATGCACTCAAATATGCATCGCCCTGGGCAGAAAGCTCCATGTAAGCCAATAGATAAGCAAGCCTAGTAATTGTGACTTTTGCTCAATCCTGAAATTTTACCCCTGTGTTCTCTAATCAACCCTGTGCTTCCAAAGCCCCGGTTGTCCTTGAAGCTGCTCCCTCTCAGATGTGAGGGAAGCTACTGCTGGGAGCTGTGGACGAGGAGAGGAGAATTACATCAAGGTTCTTCCACTTCAGAAGCACTTAGCAGTCACTTTGTGAATCGGACTGACTTGAATAACTCACAGAATCTAGGAGGAGCCTGGCATGATTTTCTGATAACGCTGGTGATTACGAACACTGCCGCATGACAATACTGCTGATTTCGAAAGACCCAGGCAAGAACTGAGGACTCTTTCTCTTCACTGACCATTTGAAGGGATTTGCATTATATAATATAACTAAACATCGGTGGTCTACCCTTAGGACACAATAAAAAGATGTCTATTTGTATTTTTTTTTTTAAATGCATAGTTTTACATATTAAGGAGGAAAACTAAAAACTCAAAAGCATGGAATTTATCACCAGATTTTGGAATAACTATGCTAAATGTTCTTGCTCTTTGTGGTGCTTAAAACTTTTCAACAGTAAAACTACACTAAAATTCTAATTGTTAAAAAAAAAAAACAAAAGGAAACAAATAAACCACAACAAGAGATAGGCCTAGAAGTGTAGCTCAGTGATAAGCCCCTTCCCTACCTTGTGTGAAGCCCTGGATTCAATTCCCAGCACAATAACAACAACAACGTAGTTAAAATGGTGTCTTAGTTAGGGTTTTACTGCTGTGAGCAGACACCATGACCAAGGCAAGTCTTATAAAGGACAACACTTAAAATATTTAATTGGGGCTAGCTTATAGGTTCAGAGGTTCAGTCCATTATCATCAAGATGGGGACATGACAGCATCTAGGCAGCCATGGTACAGGCAGAGCTGAGTGTTCTACATCTTCATCCAAAGGCTGCTAATAAATTGACTTCCAGGCACCTAGAGTGAGGGTCCTAAGCACACACCCACAATGACACACCTACTCCAACAAGAACACACCTCCTAATAGTGCCACTCCCTAGGCCACACATCTATAAACCTTCACAAATGGGTAATGGATTTTAAGATGAAACAAAAATTATAACACTTGTAAAAGACACAATAAGAGGAAATCTGAGAAACCTTGACCTTATAATGACTCTGCGTCTTATAAATGTGACATCGTGCACCACTGTAGTGGTTTGAAAGAGAATGGCCCCACAGTCTGTACATTTGAATTCTTGGTCTCCAGTTGGTAGAACTGTCTGGAAAGGATTGAATGTTGATCTTGTTGGAGAAGGTATGTTACTAGGGTGAGGTGGGGCTTTGAGATTTCAAAAGAAATCTGACCTTTCCCAGTCTAAGATTTACCTCTCTAAGCCTGAATCTTGTGCACGAAGATAACAGTTCTGCCTTTGCCACCATTTCCTTTTCTCAGTCACGAACTCCAACCCTCTGAAGTCATAAGCTCCAAATTAAATGGCTTCTTTTATAAGTTTCCTTAGTCATGATGTTTTATCGCATCAAGAGAAAAGCATCTAAGACAACCATGGAAGAAAAAAACTAGCAAGTTAGACTTGACCGAGGCTCCAAACTTTTAGAATGAGCCACTAGTAGAAGAATATAAAAAGAAGCTGCAAACTGTGAGAGAATGCGTGAAAAACTACACATCTAGTAAGGAATTGGTGCTGAAAAACTCACACTGAGTAGTTAAAACCCAAACAGTAAGAAACAGATCAAGTGTAAAACGTCAGAGAAGATGTACAAGTGAAAACTAAGTCGGAAACAACAATCCTTACAGTATGTCACTGGAAACTCCAAAACAGAAGAATAAGATCTCGTGTCAGTTTTAAGAATTAAGATACAAAACACTGATCACACCAAACATTGACAAAGACATGGATCCACCACCCAAGAGCTGTATTTATTGCTAGTGACCCTACAACACAAGAGAGATAGCTACGCAGGAAGGAAAAAAAATGGTTTGGTTCTGCTTGTTTGAGGCAAGTTCTCATGTGCTCCCTTCATGAGGATAGCCTCGAACTAGATAAATAGTTGAGGATGACCTTGAACTTCTGAACCTTCTGTTCCCACCCCTTTTGTGAGCTTACAGGTGTGTACCACCATGCCTGGTTTATGTAGTACTGAGGATCCAACCTAGGCCTTTGTGTATGCTAGAGAAACCATCAGATGACTGAGCCGAATGCCCAGACTTACAATCAAGTCATTTCTTACGAAACTTACTGTACTCTTAATGAAAAAAAATGTATGTACATACAAAACTTATGTGCAAACAATGTTCATACTGGTGTTGTGCTTCACCAACAAAACAAAACAAAACAACCAAAAAACAACAATGACAACAAAAACCACCTTGGAAATAGCCATCATGTCAGTAGATAAATGGGTAAACTGAGAGAGTACCTAAATATTATTCGTTGATCAAAAGAAATAAGTTATCAAGTTATGTGTGTGCATGAAAGAGAGAGCAAAAGTTTTAGAAGCTATGCTTGGTGCTTCCTATAATTTCAGTTAACTCAGTCATTCTGGATTTCTGACGGGGTTGAAGACTTATAGTCTCATAGCCAATCCTGGCTATTTACTTTGAGAGAAAAGGTTTGAGAGGATGGTTTTCAGCTGACATTCATTCTAAAGCCAAGAAAAAAAGCCAGGTTCAGAATTAGTCTTTTAGTTAGGAGGGACAGTCTTTTAGTTAGGAAGTTCTGTTTAGTCAACAAAATGATGGACTGGGTATTAGGTCTATCTTGTATCTTAGTGACACAAATTGGCATAGTTATGCTCTAATTGTATTCTAAGAAAAAAGTTTTATTTTAACAGGAATGGTGATATGTAGGAGGAGCTAAGGTGGGAGAAGTAAGGAAAGGAAGATAAGGAGTAATGAGAGGAGAAGAAGGAGAGGAGGAGCTAGGTGACAAGGTGGGGGGGGGCACTGAGGTGTATGTTTGCCGTCTCTGCCAGTCAAGGATAGTTGATATATCTAGGTTGGGTATTGGGTTACACTTCTGATTGATATTGAGCATTACCAAACTTATAAAGCCTTTGATTAACATTAAAAATTAGTATAAAAGCAAAAAGGAGAAGTGAGGATGGGATAGAGGGTTTCTAGGGAGGGGAAATGGGGAAAGGGGATGGTATCTGAAATGTAAATAAAATATTCAATAAAGATTTTCATAAAAGAAAGAAAGGAAGGAAGGAAGGAAGGAAGGAAGGAAGGAAGGAAGAAAGGAAGAAAGAAAGAAAGAAAGAAGGAAAGAAAGAAAGAAAGAAAGAGCAAAAGCAACAGAAATAGTGTATAGTTAGCCCAGGCT
Source organism: Rhabdomys pumilio (assembly GCA_030674055.1). Lineage (NCBI taxonomy): Eukaryota > Metazoa > Chordata > Mammalia > Rodentia > Muridae > Rhabdomys > Rhabdomys pumilio. The sequence continues at coordinate 157,410,630 of JANHMN010000001.1, forward strand.
ATACTCAAACTCTCTGCAACTAGTATACCTTGAATTCATGGGCCTCCTGCCTCAATCTCCTTATTGCTAAGCATGCCCTGTCATGCTTGCCAAGCCATTGTTAATGAGAACTTTCTGGTCAATTTTCCAAAAGTCTATGATACCTCTAAATAATAAAATCTGTTAATTAAAAACAGTTAAGCCACAGGTTCCTGAATAGCACAGTTGAAAGCAACACTCTGTTAAGTCCTCCCCTAAACCATTCTTCTAGGCAAACTCTTGACAGCATCTATCTATTCTAGCAAAACAAAGTGAACCAATCCAAACTGAATCTCAGACTTCGGTTTTCCCTTATCTCTGGACAGGGCCCATGCACACAACTACTCTGTAAGGAAGACCATGTAGTAATAACCATGGCTGCGCATGCCAGGGAGTGGAACAACCACTTGGAATTATTTTGTTTAATCTTCTCAAGAACCCAGGGCATGGATTGTAATCAAATCCTCTTACAGGGAATAAAACATACCTTAGAGACCGTGGCTTCCCCAACCTTCCATGCCTAATTATTGTGAGACCTGACTTTTAAACTCTAACCTCTTACGTACCAATCCATGCACCCATTATGTGATCTTTCTCTTTAACTCTGTGAGGATTCTCGAGAGGCATAACCTTGGATTATGTCGCTGTTGTTCATCATATTTTACATTGGTATATGTACTTGAAACATTTTACTTACAAAGTGCACATCTTCTCTAAAAATTAGCATTCTTTTCACAACTGTTCAGCTGTTAATACAAGCAAAGGACAACTTGTCAGTGTTTAAACATGCCCCTGCTCTAACTAAACATGCCCTGCGTCTTGTTATTTCAGATCATAAGTAGCAACAGGCTCAGGCTACCTCAGGAGCAGAATGTGGTCAAGATTAAAATAAATTGGGGGATTGGGGGTAGGGAGGAGATAGCTTAGTTGGTAAAGTGCTTATCACATGTTTATGAGGACCTGAGTTCCAATCCCTAGAATACAGCATGTGTTAAAAAGCCAGGTCTAACATGTTCCTGTAATCCCAGGGTTGGGGAGACAGAGGCAGGGGAATGGCTAGGGTTGCTGGCCAACCAATCTAGCCAAATCAACAGCCCAGGCTCAGTGAGAAATCCTGTTTCAAAAATATAAGATAGAGAGTGATTTAGGATGATACTCCATATCAATGTCTGGCCTTCAGACATTGATATGTGCACACATGTAGAGAAGAATGATCACACAGTAAGTAAAGTAGTCAACTTGGAAGCTCTGTTTGGGGATCTGGATGCTAGCACAATTCCAAGGGTAAATATAAAGGAAAAAGGGAAGTAGGCCTGAGAAGAGAAGCAAAAACTGAGGGTCTGTGAGATCTTGAACCCAGCACCTAGCAGAGGACAAGCAGTTCAGAAATGAACAGATAAGGAAATGAACCAGACCTCAGAGGCATGAGCTCCCCTGTGCTGTTCCTGAAGTTTTATTCTTCCTAAGAACTTACAGAAGAACTGGAACACACGGACATTGCCATCTGGAATGACCACATCAGCAGGAGAGCATTCAAGATGTTAGCATCTTGATCACTGGGGCAAATACCTGATATCAGCATAAAAGGGGAAAAGATTTGCTGGCTCAAGATTTCAGAGATTTCAGTCTATGGTCAGCTATATCCACTGCTTGGACCTGAGATGTGACAGAACATCATGGCAGCAGAAACACGGCAGAAGACATTATTGTTAAGAATAACGATAGAGTTATTGCATTATGCTTTGCATGAGTGGCCCAATCATAGATAAAGTCTTCCCAAATGTTCATCAGCATTCAAGAAGAAATACTGTAATATTCCTAGTAATAGACACAGCAATTTTAAGATTCAACCATTCACCAAGCATCTTAGCTGTCCCCTAAAACATCATCTCAAATAATGGTCAAAGCAACTGAAAGCAAGGCTGGCAAAATGCCTCAGTAAGAAGAGCTGCTTGCTGACAAGATGGACAGTCAGAGTTGGATCCCTGGGTCCTACATGGTGAAAGGAGACATGCGACTGCTACAAGTTGTCTTTCTGATCGCCACATGAGCACTGTACAGCGCGTGTGCGTGTGCGCGTGTGCGCACACACACACACACACACACACACACACACAATTTTCATAATTTAAGAAAGAAGCACAATGCTGGGGAAATAGTATCCCTAATAGTATGAGTCAAGACTGAGAGGCAAGAACTCCTGGTTCCAGTATACAGGTACTGAGCCACTGCGACACATTGCCTTGCTACCGAGTATTGACTATTAATAAATTACTGCTTTCTTAGATTTTTATAAGGATCTGTTCCATTCTCTTTGATAATATTACTGGAAGACAATGAAAATGGGTTAACTCTTCTTCAGGGTACACTGTCAAGCTGGTGGAAAGCCTAGCAGCCTCCAGGCTAGTCAAGCCTTAATATGAAGCAATACAGAAATTCTGCCAGCCTCACAGTCTATTCTTATTCTCCTTTGGTGCCCCCCAGTAGTGAGTATCTTGCTTGGAAGTGAGTGTTTAACAAATGTTCCATAATAGCCATTATTAGCAGTGAACATGGATACAATGACAAACATACTTGCGTTCAAATACAAATTCTGCCTTTTCTTTCATTTCCCATTTTTTTAAATAATTATTTGTATTATAACCAGTTGGGTCTGTTTAGAGATGCTGGGGCATATATGTGCTTTGGGGTAACTGCTTGGGATCGAATAACCTATCAGGGAGTTCATCACTGGGAAGTGGGCTCGCATCCAACATTAATGGGCTGTAGCTCTTCTTTAGGGGTGAGGACTTGTGAGATTTCCCCCATCTATGTTGGCATGTCAAATGGTGTTGTCATTGTTCAAGTCTTGTGTAATAGGCTATATTGTAGGTTAGTTGCGCTTATTTAATGTGTGAACTTGGTACATTATCTTACCAAACATGAGTGACCTTGTCAGCAACAGACCATCCTAATACTGTTTCCTGTTACTAGAATGGTTAAATAGCCCAATTACTGAAGAATCTGGTCTACAGAAAGTGATAAATAGTAAGGCCCTGCTTCTTCATTTTTTTTGCAACCTAATCTATTGTTTGAAAGACCAGAAAGAAAACCAAAACTCCCTGTAATATAAAAACAAGGGATTATAATGATTTTAACACTGAAACATCCTCTTCCATGACTGATGTCAGCAATGTCTTATTTGTGGCATGCAGATATGTAGTTAGTTCAAGACTTCTCAATGCACAATACGTTATTTAAACTACAAAATTGAAATCCTGGTCCCATGAATCTGCTTTCGGCTCATCTTCTAAATTCCATTCATCCTTGCATCTTTGGGCTGTGACTGTTTTATGGAGGGCATGCAGCAGAGCCCTGGCTTGTCAGTTACACCTCACAGATATGAGGGCATGCAGATAAAATCTATTAGGCCAGCAGGGCACCCATTAATGTTCAGTGGCAGTAATTAAATCCCGATGGAAAAATAACTACAAATATTTCCCCAAAAACATTTGAACCAGATGTTTTGGCAACTGGCACAGACCTAAAACACCCCACATGCTACAGGCAATGGCCCCTCGGGAGGAACCTTTCCATGAGCCTGGAGTTGCAAACTGTCTCAGCCTGCTGGCAATAGGATAAATGGTCCAAAAAGTCTCTCCTCCTGTCCCCGTATGTGTAACTGTGGTCCACTGAGTACGTAGAACAACAACCAGAACTGTAAATTTACTAAAATGCCCTCTAATCGCAAGACAGAGGGATAAGCACATTTACATTGGCAGGTGAGGGGCTTTTCCCCAGTGGCACTCCAGCATAGCCACGCCTCATAGCTCATCCTCCCAGGTAGCATACTCATGATACAACTTCCTAATTAACAGGCAGTAAAAATATTAATTATTGCCATTTTCATTTAGCATTCAATTAGCAAACGAAAATGTAAAGTGCATTTCATGGCTCGTCGAAAGTGACCTGGGGACCTCTAAGTCAATAGCATCTTTTTCTTCACTGGTCTTCGAGTTAGTTGCTTTTCTAACCCACTCCATTTTGCTCCTTGGAGTCATCTACTCTGACCTATTTCCCCTCGTGGTAGCTCATTTAAACATCTTGATAAAACATCTTCCCATGAGTTGAAGCGCTCTCTGGTCCTGGCATAGATCACTATCATGAAGCTGTCATGATATTCTGTCAGAAAATCATGGGAGGAGGTATTTGTTCTGTGAAGAATTAAATTAATAGCAGTGATGCCAATTTCTATCTGTAGGGCCAGCAGGTGTAGCTGAGGGGAACTCTGGAGCAGCTGGACTCGAATTCTGAACCTCGAACTTTGAATTTAAAAAAGGGAGGGAAAAGATACCTATCAGCCAAGGTATCTATGCTACTATTCAGAAATGAGTGACACCAGCTACCAGCTGGATGGGTTGGCAAATTTCCTCCAACAAGTCAGTTGCTACCCTGGTAAGTAACTGATTAGAGTTCATATATCTCCAATGTTAAAAAGGTTAGTGACATTTATTTTTCTAAGCTACTGAGTTTTCTTGTATGGTTGTAGGATTACATTCTTAGTCACCTCTTCCGAGGGAGATATCACAGAAAGAACCTGCTTGGACAATGAATAACCCTGAAAAAAAAATAATGTGTCCTTCTGAAAGAGGAAATCAATCGAAAGAAAGTTAATTGCAGACACTTTGGAGGAAGCAGGCAGTGAGGTTGGTGGTGGCACACACCTTTAATCCCAGCACTCGGGAGGCAGAGGCAGGTAGGCAGGTGGAGTTCTGTGAGTTCGAGGCCAGCCTGGTCTACCAGTGAGTTCCAAGACAGCCAAGGCTACATAGAAAGACCCAGTTCCAGGACTGCCAAGGCTACATAGAGAGACCCTGTCTTCAAAGGCAAAACAAATACCACCAAAGACAGTGACCTGGTCATAATTCTGTAAAAACACAGCACCACACAGAATCCCATGCATTACTGAATCTGTAAGTCTATTGGTTCTGATTTTTTTTCAAGATGAAATAACATAACCTTAAGAGTTGCAGATAGTTTCTACTCATCCTTTCAATTTCTTCTTGTCGTATTTTGCCACCAAGCATTGCTTACAGTCCTGAGGCCCCAGCAGTGAAAAGGCACACTTATATACTCCTGATTCCTATACTGATAAAAACATATATTTAAATACTGCAAAAAAAAAAAAAACCTGTCTCATGTCATGATCAGGCCCACATTTTTCTTTTCTCCCTTCAACTCCTATTTTGTATAAGAGTTTGTTGATCTGGTGATAGCTAATTGCATTTGTTTGTAAAAGTCTGTGGTACTGGGCTGGAGTGATGGCGCTGTGGTTAAGAACACTGATTGCCCCTCCAGAGGACCCAGGCTTGACTCCCCAGCGCCCTCATGACATTCACAAGCATATATAACGTCAAAAACCTCACTTTCTAATTTAAAAAGGAAAAAAAAACAACTCGTACATATACTTCATCAAAATATCAAGTGTTTTTCCCTCATGGAACTCTGTGATACTCAGAATTATAAATATTAGTTCTATGAGTCCCAGCAGCCACACAGAGGCATGCATGGCTGTATAAAGATTCCCACCCTAGCCTTTTGGCAGAAAGCAACTTGAATCATTGATGCCTTTCTTATCCCCTGGGTTTGAACCATAGCTTCCATAGCATATGGAAATTAGCATTCACTCACTACCATCCAGTACACAAAACTCATGAATTCTAATTATAATTTAACATGTATATGCGCTTATCCCCATTGACCACAGGAGGATACTAAAACTTGGAGAAGCCAAGCGATTGTAGGGGGTCTCACAGCTGTCAGTACAGAGATGACTTCAAAGCTGTGCTCCTTGCACGATACCTTCCTGCTTCACAGCTCTATGTACCTCATGTTGACATTCCCTTCCTTGGGAAATAGCCAACATCTTCAGGCTAAACATTAGTCCAGACATCAAATATCTCATCCATTCTGACACTGGTCATTAACTCTAAACATTTAAAGGAATCTGTTTGGGTTATGAATCACTGTGTTTTGAAAATCATTCCTATTGCCTTGGTAAGCCTTAGAGATGTAACTTCACTATTCCCATGGCCCGCCTGGTACATTTTATCCTGCTGAACTATCACATGAGTCTGCTGTTGGTTATAAGAAAGCAAGAACACCTCAGCTAACTTAAGATCTAATGACTGGATGGCATCACTGCTACACTGCAACAACCAAATGAAGAAATCTTCTAAAACTGAGAAGAGAAAACAGGAAGTTGGCAAGGAAAGAGGGATGAAGATGGAGAAAGACTATCCTCCCTGCTGCCACTGTGCAGCTGGGCTATGTTTAATTCATTAATTCGATGGTACACATCACTTCACCTCCTCCATTGCCAGGCCTCCCACTCATGGTTCAAAGTCATCAGCAGAGTATTAGATTATGAGGCCCATGTCACTTGTCTTGTCTTTTATCTGTCCTCTGGGAAACAGAGAGAAGTCAATTTATAATGTGTATTAAAGTATTAACCTGCCTTCTCAGTCGAGACTCACACCAGCAATACTCACCCACCAAGGAAGGGGGATCTTGAGCTCCCTTGTTGAACAGCAAACTAAAATAAATAAAAAAAAAAAGATTATTGCAATTAATTAGTTCTATTAGCCATAGAAAGATCATAAGTATTTGTTTACTTGACTGAGAACACAGAGAGATGAGCCATGCTTTTTGTTTCTTTTACTTCCTGATTATTGTTTGCTGGCTTTAAATATAATAGTGCTTCTTTTCTGATATTTTGGTTTTATCGATCACATAATATGCGATAGCATTTAAAGGAATTATTTGTAGTTTGATTTAAGTCAATTTGTTCACTGCTATTTGAAAACATGGAAGCAAATTGTTGCTCTCGGAATATGGAAAAAAAAATGACCCTCCAAGAGGGATTGAGACGCTGTGAGATGAAGTCAAGAAGCCTGTTGTCCACCTATGTATCCTCTAGTACCTCTGATTCATGTGTGATCTAAGGCTCAAGACATTGTGATGGATAGGATAGCTCTGCAGCTATAATATGGTGGTAGCTAGAATACAGTGAACATTATTGATTATTGAATCAAAACTTTTATCTTTTTACAGGATTACATCTGAAGGTACACTCTATTCATCAGTCACCATCCTCTACCATAGCTCATGCTTATAAGCACAATTCCTGAGTTCTTCTAAGCTGGCAGTTCTTAAGAGGGGTTGTGTTTCCTGGGTTTTGAAAGTTCAACAACCAGTATCAATCACATTCATCTTCTCTTTCAACCTTACACACCAAGATTCTCTCTAAATTACTTCTTTTCCCTGGGCAGCATCATCAACGGATGAAACAGCCATCAGGGTAAAGCTGTATCCAAGAGATCTGAGTAGCTTCATGGAAAAATTGGGCACAGAAAGAACTGTGCATCCTGTCTTTTTGGAAGCTTATGGATTAATTCAGAACCAAGATACAAAGTAGGCACATAGGTAAGTTTCCTAACAGTAACCTCAATGTATAGTTGAGCCCACTACCAAGAAGGGAGCTCTGAGGTCAGACAGAGAATGGTCATTGGAGTCTGTGGGGAGCAGAGAAGAAGGAGAGATCTCGTGGGCCGCATTCACTCTTGGGGAGGGGACCAATGGAAAATTAGTTTCTGTAGGAGAAGAGAGTCTGTCTAGTCAAGTAACCTAAAATAAGATAAGACCTAATTGCCCAGGAATGTTTCAGTATAGACTGGAATAATATTTTTCAATATTCAGAGTTGTCAGTGAACAGCAACAAAAAAAAAATCATTTTTTTTCCCCAGAATGAATGTCCCATCTTCTTCCGTAAGCCATCTGAGACTTAATGCTGATGTGCTATGTGTTTCCAGAAAGTTCCTGGTAATGCCTCTCTTGAATTTGCATGCCAGTCATAGCTATTCAACTATTGCTTGTTCTCATATTGCTTATTTTAAATAAAACACTTTCAAACTTCATGATGATAGGTCTTAAATAGTTGGTTTTTAAAAAGAAAAAACATATTTCTCTCTCAAAATGGTTTCTGATCCATGGGGACCACTCACCCATAATTCCCTTAAATTTTTCTAAGTTTCTTAGCCTCCAAATCCACACAGGGCTGAAAGGGAGTATTCCAAAGGGATACTTCCATTCACAATACAGTAAGCAGCTCAGGGAGTTTTGTTAAGATGCTAAGAGGGTTCTTAACAAAAGCATTGTGTGAGCCTTTGTCTGAAATGTTATTTTTATGATGCCAGTTATGGTAATTGTGCGGTCTCTAGAGTGTTAGGAGCAGGTAGCTAATTTTCAGTGATTCAGACCAGTGTTGTTAGGCTCCTTGTTTATGGTCCTGATCTATCAGATGACAGCTGCTTGTTTGTCTCCAAAGAATCATAAACACTCTTTTATCTCTCTGATTTTGTTTTCCTCATTTGGAACATCTAGTTATCCTGGGTCTTGTGGCTCTTAGTCTGTCCTGTGCCCAAGTCATATTCACACTGTACATTAAGAGGAACGTGAGAGCACTGGCTTCCAGAGTATGAATTTCAAATCTGTCACTTGGGTCTTATGAACCTTGAGTAAAGGATCTATGTCCAGTTCAGTGATGAACCAACCAAATACATACTTATTCCAGAGGGGAGAAGACATAAAACTATGTGTTGCTTTTACTTTAAGTGCCTTTCCATGAGCTTTTCTAACTTATTTTTGCTCCTGGAAATATTTTGGCTCCAGAGAATTTTTAGGTAGTCCCCTGAGAGTTTCATACAATGCGTTTTGATCATATTTACCAACTCCTAAAACTCTTTCTGTATCCACATCCTCTTTCTACTTATCCAACTTTGTAACCTTTTCTCTCTCTTTCCTGTCAAGCATGATATCTGTCTATTCTTGGGTGAATGTCCATCCACAGGAGACTGATCAACTTACCACACTATACTTTTTAAAGTATACTCTTTAAGTTATAAACTGACTGTCTCCCAGCAGTTCTCAGTTGCCAGTCATTTCTTGGATGGGGTGGGACTTGATATCTGTCTATCTCACCTCTCTCTGCTGAAATTTAGTCTGGCTTGAGCCCATACAGCTCCTCCGCATGCTCTCACATTTATTGTGAATTCCTATTTGCTGTGTCTGAAAGGCCCCTTTCTTGTCCATCCACTGCCTCTGGCTCTCACTCTCTTTGAATTTCTTGGTAGATATTCTCTTTCCAAGTCAAAGACTTGTCATCTACTGTGGGTGGGTAGGAAAGGAAGAGAGTCTCCTGCCTCAAGCTAGTAACATCATCTATTTTCATTTTTCAGTTTTTTTTTTCATCAGCAAACATACACCGAAGGCTTACTGTGGTTGGTGAAGGTACACGTCAGCCTTCTCACATATCAAAAGAAGGCATAAGTAAAAAGAGACACAGGTGTGGAGAAGACAAACAATGCAGTTAAATATTTGATCATCAATGACTGCTTTCTTAAAAGCTGGAAGACCATACCCAGAATGAGCCAAATACATTATTTTTTATTGCTGAACAATGAATTACTAGAATTTTATTAGAATTTGTAAAAGTAAATGTTTCCTATCTCCCATTTCCTCCAGATCATAAATTGAGGACTTTAGGTCTCTCAAGATGTTGGAACAAACTTATGGATGAAGTTCAGCCCTGTCTTGCAGCGTAGGGATATGCTACCAGTTCTTGCCATAAGTCTGTTGACAGTCCCCAGTCTCTTATCTCTCTCTTAGAATAAGGACTTCAGTGTCTTCTTGGCTAAAGACAAGGAGATCATATTTTGTACCTGTCACAGTCTTCATGGGACACACTATAGCATGGCAGCTGGCTTCTCTCAGAGCATCTAAGAAAGAACACTCAAGGCAAAGGTCATGGTCTTCATAAAGTCTAAACTCAGAATGGCATGCCATTGCTTTTGCAGGACTTTTTCCTAGAAAAAAAAAGTCACTGGGGGCTGGAGGGACAAACAGCTCAGTCTTTGCTCCTATTCTCAGACTGTCTTCCTTCTTTTATTTTTAGTGCATCTTCTCCTCTGTGAACACAGATGTGCACATGCCACTGCCCACATACAGAGATCAGAGGACAGCCTCGGGTGTCAATCCTTGACTTCCACCTTATTTGAGACATGATTTTTTTTGCTGCTTGCTTCTGTGTTGTCCAGGCTAACTGGTCCACGAGAATCTAGAGATTCTCTTGTCTCCCCTCCTCTTTCTCTTTCTCTCTCATCTCATAGTAGGGGGACTAAGCCATCTGACTTTACATAGGAACCAAAAAGCCAGTCCTTTTGCTTGCTCAGCAAGTGTGGTCCCCATGGTGCCATCTCTCCAGGCTCAGAATGTCATCTCTTAACTTGCATAGCTCCTTTCCCCGCCCTCCTCTGGAGTTCTCAAGTTTCTGTTGCTAAGATTACTCCTTACATCATCCCAATCTAATTTATGTGCCTGTTCTCCTCAAAATATCCTGAGTTTTCTTTTCTAAAAATTTATTATAATTTAATGAGTTCATTGAATGCATGAACTTCTTCTCTAGACTGCAAGCTCTGATAATGAAGGATTCTGTCTGCTGTATCCCTTGTACAAAATGTCAAGTGCACAGCCTGGGGTGTACTAGGTGCTCAATAAATACTTATCAATTAAATAAGTTTTCTTCCCTAAGGTTGTGTACCATTTGGCATTAGCCACTGACTCTGTTTGAAGTCTCTTTGAGGACAGTTTAATATTTTATATGCTTTGCTGATTCATCTGTGCATTATAGTCAAGTCTCTTCTAACTATTTGGCAGTTCTCATGATTGGAGTGTTCCTGAAGGTCCTCTAGCATCTGGAAAGACATAAAGGATAGAGCAAAGGAATTCTGTCTGAGTCATTTGTGGTACATCTGTACTGGTGGTCTTAGACGTTTAAGCTGATGCTCCCAGCTCCAAGAGACTTGCCAGCTGACTTACAGGAATCACTGTATGAGCATCTTTAAGTTTAGGCAATTCATTCTAAACTCTGGCTGAAATCTGTTTCCTGGACATCTCTTTTGGATTGCCTCTGTTCTTATTCTTCTATAGCTGTTTGTTTTTAGTTTTAGTTTGGGGGTTGGTTGTGGGTTTCCTGAGCCACCTAACTGGTTCTCTTTAACAGAGCCTTTGCTCTTTGATATTCAGAGGTCACTAGCTTGAACTTAATAGTGGATGCATAACCTCCACTGGCACAGCCCCACAACTCCGCCTCCTTCCGCCCTTCCCTGACCCTTCTAATATGGCACACCCTGTCTGTTCAGCCTTGTCTGTTGAGGAATGCCCAAGCCATGCTTTCTACTGCCCTGCTTCAGAAAATAACTTAGTTTTTCTCACAGTGTTTCTTTGTTTACATAATGCTTTCTGTTTCACTGGCTCACATGAACACACCTCACTTCTTCTCTAAAATCTGAGTCGTAAGTAACTTATCAATTAAGGACAGTGGTAAAAACACTGTGTTCCTGCAGTTGATGGGAGTCTCCAGAGAGTCTGTGCCTTCTATATTTGTGACATTCTCTGAACACTTGTTACTGTCCAATACAGCTGATGTCACAAGGGCTCAATGCCTCACCATGCAGAGTGCCCTTGAGATCAGTCTCATTATATTTCTGTCCACAAAGGCTAACTCAGCAGACTTTAGAAAAAGCTACTGCTTTTTTTTCTTTTTTTTTCCCTCATTGTTTTACTATAAAGAACAAGATCTTTATAGCATGCTTCCAGAACGAGTCCTCATTTCCCTCATAATTATATTCTACCAATGTAAAACTCGTGTTTCTATAAAACATATCCATATGCATATTCATTAAGTATTCCATTAATACAAAAGTACCTAAGAGTCTCTCTTATGGAATCCACTTATACTATTCTTTGCCCTGTGTTGATGAGACTTCTTTCCCTGACCTAATATAACTGTGTCAAGATGTCAAACTGACTGAGTCACAGAATGTCCGTGTCACCTGAAATAACTCACTCAGCTTCTTGGATCTCAATGTCCTCATCTATGAAATGGACATAAATAGTTCCAGCTGCCTCACAGGATTATGACGCTGAATATAGGTACTAACTAAGAGATATTGTGAACTTGTAAAAAGCCTCTTGTGTCTAGAGGTGAAGACCAAACAAGCCCAAGGAAGTTCTTCATTCTGGGAGGAGTCTCCAAAATGCCTTGGCTATCACTTCAACTCATTCCACAAAACTATTTCAGAGACACCATCCTGAGGGGAGCTCCTCCAGCCACCGTGCAGCATGACCTGCTCCTTAGGCAAACATTATCTAGTCGACTGAGTCCAGCTTTGTTCTTCCCCACACAACTGTATAACTCACGCTGCCTTTTTCAGTCTCTGCCTTCATTTCCTCACCATCTCACCATCCAAGTCTACTTCATTTTCCACACCCAGGATCTCCTGTCAAGTCTGCTTCTGCATTCCTGTTTCTAAAACTAATTTTCTCTGCAAGGTTTTGAAGTTGCTATGGAGAACAGTCTGTCTGGTGATACTCTAAAGACTTACCTAGCACAAATCACATGCTCACATTTTCAAGAATATTCTTGATGAACACAGCATATAAATTGTTTTGGGGGGTTTTTGTTTTGTTTTTTGTTTTGCTGTTTATGAGTGCTCAGTCTTGCTGTGATTCTAATCACCATATTTAGAAAGATTTACTACCTTTGGCCTTTTTCTAGCTGTGTGTTCTACTACCACTGTTATTATCAACAACAATGATTCTGTGTGTATAGTTTCTTGTTTATTTATTTATATGCCACCTGCTTACTTGTTCTACCAAAGAACTTAAAATGACCTTAATGAGAGCATGCAAAAATATAGCAACATGAAGCATATTTAAAATAAGTGGAAGATAGTCAGGACAACAAAAGTCCAGGTCTAAAATGAGTTTCAGAAGAAAGCTTACTTAGGCAAAGCTTCATAGCACTCTAACCCACACAGTTACTCTGAATAGACCCCCAATCTGGCTCTCTATCTCTGCCTTTCTGTGCCAAAAGGAAAGCCACCGAGCATGAGAACAATTCATAGTCTTTATAAGAGAAATGCAAAGAAGGCATTCAGTAGAAACATACTAATTTGGGAAAAGATCAGACAGCAAAGTCTCCCACGGGGACTATTGGAGAATATGCTGAGAAGCACAAGCCTGGGTAGAGGCTACCAGGGAGCACACAGATGCTTCAGAGGATCAGTGAACAGTTGTGTTCCCCACCAAAACTTCCTGTGTCTTTCCCAAGATCATTGGAGTGTAAACACCCTGATGGGCTGCTTCTGAGTGACATGGTGCAGACACACAGATCTCTGAGGCCTGGCTTGATCCAGGGGTAAAAACAAAGACTTTAAAGAACAGATGGTGCCTAGCTTCCAGGAAACATTCCCAGGAGAGGGCTTCTGGCCATGGAGTTTTGACTGCAAGTGAGTGTCAATTGCTACTAATGAGAAGCCAGCCTTTTGTCATTCTATATTACAGGATTCTCAGACCAACCCTGAGGATAATGAAGCATCACTCATAGATCCTAAAGATGATGTTGGGCCTCTGAAAAAGTCATCATCACCACAAAGTAAGGTGAGTGGAGCTGGGCATGGTGGCACATTGCCTTTAACCCCAGCATTCAGGAGGCAGAGGCTGCTGGATCCCTGTGAATTTGAGGCCAACCTTGTTTACATCGCAAATTCTAATCCAGCAAGGGCTATCGAGATAGCCAATTTCAAAAAATTAATTATTTAATTTAATTTAGTTAAAGCAAAAAAAAAAAAAAAAAGTAAGATAATAGGGATTTGAGATCCATCAATTCATCCCAATCTCATGATTAAAAATAAATATATAGTGATTTTAATTTATTGTTGGAGACTAGGTGTCATGTACCCCAAGCTAGCCTCAAACTCTGTAGACAGGCATTATGATATTTAACTTCTGATCTTCCTGCTTCTGCTCCAGAATGCTGAGATCGCAAGGCTGTTCCACCTTGTCTAGCTTGTGTGGGGCTGGGGCTGAAGCTTAGGGCTTCATGCTTACTAGCCAAGCACCCTACCAACTAAGTTGCAATTCCAAATCCTATTTTTTATTATTATTATTCTGAATTCTTGGGGACTCAGAAAGGCACATAGTTGAGCATGACAGATACATACCAGCTGTCCAGGTGGATAGATGCTACCGTCTTCTCTCACTCTCACTCAGCAGGGTTTTTTTCTGGGTTGCATGTCTTTCATGTCTAAGAGATGGGAATAGCCTGACTAGTCTGACTGGCAGCTTTTTTCCCACCTGTGGAGAGAATATCTGTGTACTGTATGGATGCATCACCTGTCAATTTTAAAACCTATGGCCTATAGGAAAGGATAGAATAAAAGGTGGGACATCCGGGATGCAGAAAGTATTCTGGGATAGAGCCAGGATCGAAAAGAGTGGTTGGGAGGATGTGAGGAGGACATTACCTGAGCAGAAGTAAGCAGCCACATGGCAAAATATAGATTAAAAAATGGGTTATTAGCTAGCTATATGGCCTAGGTATTTATAAATATATGTTTTGAGTCTGAACTGTTATTCTGGGAACTTGGGGCCGGAGAAAAACAGCCTGTCATACAACACCCATCACCCCAGTGGAAAAATTCTCTGGCTGTGTTTTTTTATAAACCTCTAACTGGCTTGTATACAATAACTTGAACTGCATTATTTAGTGCCCACTGTGACTTTTTTTCTCTTTTCCTTGGCTTGTATGCAGGTTCAATGGGGAAACCAATATTGCCCTAAAAGGAGAAAGAGTTCAACTATTGGTTCATTTGCCAACTTCTGACATACATAAATGTCCCATTGTCCTACGCCAACACTGAAGTATGGCAGGCACACGAAATACAGTAAAAGATTGGTCAATAAGTTCTTTCTTCAGTTTGGCTAAACATAATAAATTGTGTTGAAAGAGTATCTACTTAAAGGGTACCATTTTCTAAGCAAGCCAATACTTCCATATAAATCAATGGTTTTCAACCTTCCTAATGCTGTAATTCTTTAAAATAGTACCTCATGTTGTGATGAAACACCCCCCTCATCATAAAATTATTTTTGTTGCTAGTTCACAACTAATTTTTCTACTGTTAAAAATCACAGTGTAAGTATATGAGTTTTCCAATAGTCTTAGGTGACCCCTAGAAAAAGGAGTCTCAATTCACAGGTTGAGAACCATTTGTATAAATAGTAAATTTTTATTAAATATAAAATTCTTAATTTAGAAAGGGGCTATAGAGATGGCTTAATGGGTAGCATGTTTGCTATATAATCATACAGACCTGAGTCTGGATTCCCAGAACCCACCAAAAAAATATGAATATGTCAGGACAAGGCTGTAACCACAGCATAGAATACATAGGACAGGTAGATGCTAGAAAGCTTACTGGCCAATCCAGCTGAAATGGTAAGCTCCAGGCTCAGAGAAAAAATTTGCCTTAAAACCAAGGTGGGGAAACAATGAAGTACTTGCCATGCAGCATTAAAACTCATTCAACCTCCAAATTCCACAAAAAAAAAAAAAAAAAAAAAAAAAAAAAAAAAAACCAAGCATTGTGGGGCATATTTGTAATCTCAATGCTGAGAAGCAGAACAGGGAGATTCTTGCCTCACTAGCCAGTCAGCCTAGCCTATTCAGCAAACTCTAGGTCGAAATCAGTGCCCCAGCCCTGCAAAAAAATCAACCAAAACAAAAACAAAAAAAACAAAAGCAGGAAGATGTTGCCTAAGAAATAGCACCTGAGGTCTACCTTTGCCCTTCACATGTATGGGATACATGTATGAATGTATATCTACACACACACACACACACACACAGAGAGAGAGAGAGAGAGAGAGAGAGAGAGAGAGAGAGAGAGAGAGA
>JANHMN010000001.1:157426492-157490222 GCA_030674055.1 Rhabdomys pumilio
AGAGAGAGAGAGAGAGAGAGAGAGAGAGAGAGAGAGAGAGAGAGAGAGCAATACACCACACACACACTACATACATATATACCCAAACACATACCATGTACACACATACACAGACACAACAATACACAAATGCCAGACATACCCTCACACATGCATATACACATACACACATATACAAACACACACCCCACTCACACACATCTGACACACATATACAACAAGCATAGAACCACACACCAGACATACATGTCATGCACACATACACACACAAGAACATATATACACCACACAAAGACACAGATGCATACCACATACATACACACACACCATACACACACACACATATACCACAAACACACCATAAAAATGCACATATATCACAAACACACCATACAAACACACATATACACATCCACAACATACACAAACACACACACACACACACACCACCTACACAGTCTATTTGTCGAAGGTTTTATTCACTGATCTGTCTCAATAAATATCTGAAGTCCTTTCCTTTCTTCAGCCAAACTTACAAAGTCTACACTCAATCCAATGTGTAAAAGAATTTTTAAAGCTTTTCCATAATTTGCTTTTGATCATAAATGATTTTGCTTTAATCCCTCTTTCTTCTCCAAGCAGGCAATGAACATTTGGACTTTGTACCACAGAATGAGGCACGGTGATATGTATTGAACCAGAGACAAGAAATAACCATATGAACCATCTAAATGAAAGCCTCTGGTATGTTTGGTACTCCTATGTTTCTGAAAATGCTGTTTTGGATTTATAAATATTTGCAGTGAGGCAGGTTTTTATTACATTGATCAATTTTCATTTATTATTTAGAAGTATATACTGAGGCCAGAAATTTCAATTAACTCACCCCACTCACATGTCCATGTCCCCCCTAGGCTCTTCCCCCTGAACTCCAAAAAACCTGAGTACATAGTGTGTCTTCACGGCCCAGGAAGGATGGATTTCCATTTTCCTTCCTTCCTTTATTTGTCTGCTATTGTTTTGTTTTCTTCTTTAAACTTTTTACTACATTCGGGACAGGCAGACAAAGCTTTGGCTCAGGCTTCAATCAGATTGCAATGATTATTTATTTATTTATTTGTATTCATTCATTCATTCATTCATTCATTCATTCACTTATTTATTTAGCAGCGATCCTAAAAGAATACATTTTCTGTTTGGTTTAAAAGTCAGGTTTGTTCTTCCAGCTCCCACAGAGCAACCACTGCCCTCCTCACTTTCCCTGGTCCAATAAAAGGGTCCTTAAACTAAGAAGAACATTTATAATACTTCCCTCCCAAGAAAAAGTACCCTGCTCTCCTCTTCCCATTTCTCCTCCCCCTCCTTTTGTTCCTCTCCCTCCCCACTCTCTGTGCAACAAAACCAATGGAAGCAATACAATAAAAGAGACAGATAACCCCTGACATGCCCAGTAAAGTCCTATTTCATCACCAATTTCACACCCCTGAACTCTGGTTGATCCTGGTCTAACATCCTTCTGTTACTATTGCCTGGTGTCTGTCCCTGCTCCAACTGGACACTGGATATAGAGCATGAATCTGTCCATTAAGGACACAGCGCCTGTAATCAAATACTAAGACAATATTATCTCAGAGTGTATAGAGGATATCACTTTCTTGCTCTTCCTAAGTATTCATAGTTAAATGATTTATGGGCACACAAATGGATATAATGCCCTGCAATATATAACTGAACTAATATTTAATGTGTTTTTTCCTTTGTTTGAATAAAAATCTCCCCAAAATACTTTTAGCAAATGATCATTAATTTTGTGTATTGCCAAACACCCTTGGGTTCTAATAAGAAACCTTTAGAATTTACAGTCCCCAGATTTCTGTTAGTGTCCATAAATCCAAAGTGGGTGACGGGCCTCAATAAAATAGCTCCAACATCAGAACAGAGACCTCACATGGTTAACTTATGGATGCACCAGGATTTTCCCCAAAATATTTATAACCTATGAGGAAACTATCTCTTTGTGAATATGATTCCAACAAACCTCTTATGCTGGCTGATACAATTAGTTTACTAGGAACCTATGACCTATAAGTGCTAAACTTAACCTCAGGTTTATGGATTTAGCAACTGCATTCTTTGGAAATATAGAGTACCTGGGCAGAGAGGAAACCACAGTGGCTTCTTGGGGACTATTTATTACCTAACATCTTCTCCCAAAATTTAAAAAATTTGAAGGAAAAATGTTTAAATAGAATTGTAACCTCACAGCCGTGTGTACTCCATCTTCAGTGTCTCTTGCAAATCCATTATGCACTTGGGGTGCCAGAGGGCTCTGCAAATTACCAAGCTGTTTGACGTTTTCTGCTTTCTGAAGTGGCTTTGGTCATTTATTTTAACAGAAATGTTATTCCTTTAGCTTACAATGTATTCAATAGTGCGGTCTGAACAGAAAATGATCAGTCAGATGTCTGAAGAAAAAGTAACTTGTTCTCAATGTGAGCCCATCAGGGATGTTTAGCATGTCATAAGGGAGAATCTTCACTTTTAAACGCTTTATGAACATCCAGGAGAGAGAGAACTGCCAAGAAGAAAGACAGAAAAATGCATCACTTTCACCTGAGGTAAGGGAGAGCAAACAAGGTATTGAATGTTGAATTCTTTTTACCTTAAATTCTCCAAATATGTTTGATCTAAAAAGAGCCATGTAAGAAGATGATGTTGGAACGTTAACTGAGTACCAGACAGGGGAGTGAAGAAACATTTAGACGTTTGGTTTAAGGTGTAATTAAGTAATTAAGCATCACAAACTAGACACTGCAGCAAGTGACAAGTCATAGCAAAATTTTTGTTGTTGTTGATTTTCCATGCTGGAAGATTTAGTTCTGTAAGACATTTGGTGCTCAGTGAACATCGGGAAAATTCAGACAGCATCCTATCATATGCTGGGAATAGCAATGGCAATATAACAAGCAATCCTGTCTCTAGTGATGTCATTTGAAAGATAGACTTTTAGTCACAGTCTCCAATGTCAACTAACACAAAAAAACAATAAGATAATAATGGGGAGAAGAACTGTGAAATGAGACAAGGAGGGAAAGGAAGGGAAACAGGAAGAGAGAGAGACAGAGGGGTGGATGGAAACAGGACTCCCCACCTGCTCACAGGCTTCAATGAGAAAAATGTAATGTAAAGTAAAGGAAAAAAATTAAGGCCCCTTCTATTTGGGAAACAGGCATCCATGGGTACTGAACACCAGATTTTTTTTTTGTCTTTGACTCTCTCACTGTTATCCAACACTCCATTATCCGAACCAAACTTTTATAAAACTATTCCAAATTGAAAACCACAAATAATCTTGGCCCTGGTGTCAAGGCTGCCATGCTCTACCCTGTCTGCCTTGCAGCGACTTCTTTCCTGAGTAACAGTCCTTCCCTGGGTTTTGTGGGGTTTTTTGATGTAACAGTCTGCTTCCTGAGAGAATGGAGCCTTGTTTCTCAGACAGTTGGAACTCAGTGACCTGGAGAAACAGTTCATACTCATTTGCTTCAAGGGCAGAGTCAACCTCCGGGGCTGATCAGGAAGAGGTGGCTTCTTCCTCCCTCAGGCAGAGAACTGGGCTCTGGTTCTGAGAGAGGCCAGCTTGCATGTTGGAGCAGCCAGGGCTGTTGCAGGGCCATGGTTTCCCCCCAGCTCATCAGTCATACCTGATGCTACTTCTCTTTAGAACAGAAAAAGGAATTTCCCAGTCCCTTGAAATCCCATTCATTGTCCAGCCTTCTCTGACTGGTCAGGACAAAGCTTGGATCTTTGAAGAAAACAAGACAAAACTGCTTTTAGGGTCTTAGGGTGGCGTCTCTGGCTGCTAATCCCTTTGCCTCACAAGTTTAACATCTTGCTTGGCGTTTAAAGAGTCCCGTTAACGTTGTTTGGTACAGTAAGCCTTAAGGCGGTTGCCACCATTGTTTTCTTTTTCTAGTGAGTTTTGTTTCAGAGTTCTTTGATGGGAGATGTTATTTATTTGGGTTTGAGGTTGTACCTTTGGAATGGGAAGAGGGGGTTACTGAGGTCACATGTCCCCATTAGGGAAGGAATTGTAACATGAAACAAGTGCTTCGGAGCAGGATTTATTATTCTCTGAGTGATTCACCCTTCAGGAAGGAAATCTTTGCCTCTCAAGTACAGAGATTATTTCAAACCATTCCCGCTGAAACCAAGGCAAAGAAAAGAGATCAAAACGAGACATCTCTGACTTCAGATGTCCCAAAGCGGACCCTTCTGTTGACTGGTACATTAATGATCAAGAGGAGGCTTGGAGAATGAGGTTGGGGAGGACATGAATAAATCAGTAAGAAAGCTGAGAGAAACAAATTCTGAATGTAACAAAGGATTTTTATCTAGCTACCCACAAAAAAAGAGAACCCTTTGGGACAATGAATTACTCTAAGGGTGTTATGTGTTTATAAAACTTGGGGGGGGGAGTCAGTTTGTATCTAAGGGGAAGATCAGAATGGAATTTTCACCCCACCAAGTGCATCCCTGACATACTGGGCAACCAGCAAAAGCATCACAATATTTTGGCAAGTAGTCACATCTGGAAATTTCATTAGCTTATGCTGGTTATTTTTTTCATCTGGAAATGGACCCAGATGTTTTAGAAGAATCTGTATTGGATCTGAACAAATCTGAATCCTCTTGGCAAAGTGCTCTTTTGTAGATTGATACCAAACTCTTTAGCCTCATCGACATGAAAGGGTCCAGATCTCGTTTCCTCATGATTTAGACCCAATGGAGATGCAAAATGTTTTGTAATGTGTATGTTCCATGCAGATGGGTCTGGAGACTGTTATTCTCCTGGCTCCTACAGACCACCCATAAAAAGAAAAGAAAAATGACCATCGCCAGAGTTTAATGCACAGCGTAAACTTTAACTACCTTATTAGATAGTATATCCTTGGAACAATGGGCTATTCCCATTGAACTAAACAAAGGGGAGCTTAGAAGAATCCAAAAGACACCATGAAGTGATCTATCACATCATCCTCTACCTTCGGAGGGGATTATGTTTCCATCAACTACAAGCAATAAAATCCACAACCCTTTTACAGCCCCAGAGAGAAACAGATCCTCTAATCATTCTCGTTAGTCTCCTTAGTGTCATCTAGTTCTTAGTCAGGCTCAGTGGAAGGGCATTCGGCTCATTTGGAGTTCTTGGGTATTAGCAGCCTACCTTCTCCATCTTTTGAAGGGTAGACGTTCTAAGAAGCAGTTCTGAGACCACTGTCTGCTTCTCTAGGACAGCAGGTCCAGAGTAAAGGAGCTGTTAGAACTTCTACTAGGTTAAACTAACCCCAATTGCCAGCCTAATTTTCCTGACCCTTCCAAAAGTTTGCACTCAGAGCTGACTCTCCCATTTATAAACAATACCATACAATAATTCAGTATGATCAGTCGGCAGATGATGATTAGAACTGTGCCTATTCAGAGAAAGCAATAAAATTGTTCTAAAGCAAATAACCTGGTTAATGTAGAGTGGTTATGTGTATTTAACACTGCATTAAGGCTCAGGTTAGCTTCATACCTTCTCTGCCATCAGTCAGTGACATCCCTGAAACTATGAGGCAGAAAGCAAAGCTTCTACCATTATGTTCCTTCCGTTGGGCATTTGTTCCATCAGTTAGAAAAGTCATGAAAACATGGTCCTATCCCTTTGTGAACTGGGGCTACTCAAGCTCTGGGATACAGGAGATGCTCCAGCCTTAGTTTTCCTTGATAATAACAATGTGTTCATTCTCTCCCACAGATTCCACACTTGGGAGATACAGTTATTTTATGTTTAATTTTCTGATCATGTAATATGCATAGGCATCACACTTTATATTATACAGATCACTTGTCTGCAATATAGCAATCTGACAGTGTCATAAAAGAAAATTAGAGCAGGCTGACAGGACTTAAGCAGACACCAGTTATTTCTTGAGGTGATATTAAGTGAGATGCATTATCTATGAGGAACACTGGATGGGTCCTAAATTATTGCTATTAGTAATAGGTAGTTTTATTTTATTAGTTTTAAGATATATGGCCATGATAATATAGCATGGTAGAAAGTAACGAACAGGCTTTGTTCTTTTTTTCATATCACAAAATTACAGCAGAAAATGAATTAATTTCACTTCCGTGGGCTTCCCTTTGAGTTTTTCAAAGCGATCCATAGGCTCTCAGAGTTTTAAGCAGCTGAAGACTTATTAAAATGCAAGTTTGTTCAAGTGAATGGATAGCCACAAGGTCCGTGCAGGTCTGTGCGTGTGAATCTTAGTATACACAATGCACTAAAATATGTAAGCATAAAATGATCAGAAAACTTCATAAGACTGTTTTCTATAAAAATATAGGCCACATATCTGTGTGACAAAACATTCTATGGTGTGTAGTGTGGTTAACATATACACATACATGCACACAGTGCTATACAGGAAAATATGTAGTTGGCTTTTTTTTTCCTTTGGAGGAGGGGGTCAGACACTAGTATAGCATTAGCTGATATTTTTGGTTCAAATAATCCCCATGGCTATGTCAAGTTACTGACATGAGAGAACCTGTCCAGACAGCCTGACTGAGCCAGCAGGACCTGGCTCTACTATCCCATTCCTAAAGGACTTCTGGCAAAGACGGTTGGACTAGCCTGAGAAATGTTTCAGCACTTAACATGATGCTTTCTCTATTTACGTTATTGTGCAATAATTAGAGAGTATAGGTTGGATAGGAAACAAGGCAGTCCAATGTGTGCCTTTAGCCCTACTACACTGATGATGCATATCAGAGATTTCAGGCCCACCACACAAATCTGGGGCTCCGACATCGTCTGCTTCTCTCGGTGTTTCTATTCCCAGGTGCTTTCAGAATTAGATCTTCATCTGGCCTATTTATCAATACAATCACTGCTTTTTATATGACCCTGCGTGTGTGTGTGTGTGTGTGTGTGTGTGTGTGTGTGTGTGTGTGTTTCCCCCTTCACGATGAGTCTCTTTGTTCCAGATGTTAAAATAAGTCATTTTATCACATGCCCTACCAAAAAGAAAAAAGGGGGACAAAAGTTAATTGTATCTGAACTGAAGTGTAACTATGGCCCTATTAAAGAGGTATAGTTATGGGCTATTGATCGCAGATTGCAGGAAAAGCTTGTCATGTAAAGTCAAGAGGTTAATGTAATTACAAGAATGGGCAGCAGGATCAGCTGTAGCCCAGAAGTGGCGAATAACTAAAAGCTGCTTTAGAGACACATAATGTTGTCAAAGCATAAATAATTCATCGTAGCATTCGAGAGGAAATTACTCCTCTGTTCCAGCATATTATTCAGCCATTAAAATCTTGCCATCCAAAGACGTTTGATGTAGTCATATTGTCAGCTCTAAGTCATTCTGAGGCATGCCACCTTCATTAAGTCTTATTTTGTGCAGTTTCAAAAGATCAGAGAGGATGTGGAATAGATCCGTGATTTGTTTCACAACCACAGTTCAGTTCAGATGAGAGGGAAGAAGCCAGGAGGATGAATGCTGTACCTTGTACCCAAGTTGGGATGAAGATTAAGCAATACAACATGGAATTCCTGTTTCTCATGTTAGGCCAAGCTCCCTTCACTCCCGTTCCTCACTGGCACAAAGTCCCTCATGATCTAATCAAAGAATCAGAAGATTCTCTTCTTAAATGTTGTGAATTAAATGAAAAATGTCCTAAATAGGCTTATGTGTTTGAATACTTAGTCCCCCAATCAGTGGTCCCCTCTGAAGGAGGTAGAAAAGTTGCTGGAGGTGGTACAGCACTGAAAGTAGGGTTTGATGTCTTACTGCCTGGCCCTAATTTCTTGTCCACTCTCTTGTCTTTTGAATATGGATACAGTGTACTCAAGTCAGCTCCCTGCTCCCGTGACCAGATCTTCCCTGCTGTAACGGACTCTATCCATTTGTAGCTGTAGCCAAAATAAACCCTTTCTCCTCTAAACTGTTTTTCCTCAGGTTATTCTCTCATGTAAGCAAAGTGAGCTCTGACAGCTAAACTGCCATCCTATTTTACCCTGAAACACATTTTCTACCATGACCTGTAGGTAAGCCAGGGTCCTTGACTCTCTGGCTTCTGTTGGGACACCAGCTGCTATTCTGAAAGCAGGCAGGGAGATACGGCAGCATCCTTACTCTGTTTGTCCCTTGTTGGGCTACATTTCTGGAGGAAATTTTGGGCATTAGAATATCTTCTTTCTCCCATGACTCTGGCCTCCTTTCTGGTTTGGTAGAACTTTTTTCATGCTATGGTTGTATGTATCTGTCAGCTCTTACCAGATCTGCAAGTCTCAGAATGATTGGGCACCTAGAGTTGGCTTTCTCTTTATAACCCTTGTCACCATTCTAGAGGTAGTGAGACCTGGGGAGAATGGAGCCAATAAATGAGGCAGACAACTTTATTCAGAGCCTCAAACAATATATACTCTGAAGGTTAGGAAACGTCACCTGAGTAAAGTCCTCATTTGTTCAAGCTGCACACAATCACAAGGGCAAGATGCACGTGGCAAAAATATGCTTTTCCACAGAGGCATAGAGAGGATAATTGAATAACGGTGGCAAGCAATAATGAGTAATCTGAAGTAAACTCATTCCTGTCCGCTATACCGAAGAGAAACACAAAAACATACTTCAAGAACAATTTAATGTTTTTGAAGAAAGCAAGGTCACAAGAGTACTGCCTTATTTTCTTGAAGTGTTATCGCATCACTCAAAATTTTCCTCACAGGACTCCATTCCAAGACCATCCAAACAAGCCCTTTACAAAAGTTTCCAAAACCCACAGCTCCCATGGCCTGTCCATTTTTTATAAGGACCTGATTGATGCACAGACAAGTGGGGGAAGGGGGCAGTACCTCCTCCTCTGAAAAACAGCAAAGCCATGACAAGCTTAGAGAAAGTCAAACTGAGACTGGATGTGGAGATTAGCGGAAAGCAGTATTCCTTTTATTTTTATTTTTATGTTTATGCTCCATCTGTGTGTGCATCACAAATTCTGCTAGGTTGGATCCTAGAAAGCCCCATAGATTCTCTGGCCTGCATCTATCCAGGACTAGAATTGTGGATGTGTGTCATCATACCCAGGCTTTTGCATGGGAGCTGAGGATCTGAACTCAGGCCATCGTGCTTGTGCAGCAAGCACATTACTGACTGAGCTAACTTTCCAGTGCTCACTCTGTCCCTGTCATTATATATTCAAAATCATACTACCATCCGACGGAATGTCTCCCAACAACTCCGAGGGGACTCTCGTATCGGGACATCTCCTTCCTGCCCACGTTGGACCTAGACTGTGTTCTTAACTCTTTTTATATATTTTGGGCCTTGTAATGATTTTCTGATTTTAAACTAAAAATCATGAGCCTTTACATTGCTCCTAGCTTGGGGTTTGCAAGGAAATGACACAAGAAGAAGAAGGTGTTTTTTCCTATAATGCGTGAGACAACCCCATTTCTAGAGGTAAGCAGCAGATGTCACAGCCCCTGTTGAGGATGATACATGCTGCAGTGGTGACCTCCTATTCACTCCAGGCGCTGCCTAACTATCCTCCACAGGAAGCAAATCTTTCCATTTCATGATTTCTTTCTTTCCTTACCTCCATGTGGAGTCCGTTAACCTCTTGTACCATTTGCATCTAAAACACATCTGAAATCACCCTGTTTCTCTTATCACCCATAATGCCACCACTGTTTCTTACCTGGATTAATAGTAACAGAATATGCCTTCTTTCTTCCTCCCAGAAGTTCAGTATGATGTTTCTAAGACACAGATCCAATTACATTACTCCCTTTTCCTCTGTTAAACCCTCCAGTGGTTCTCTTGATCTCTAAGACCTCAGGTCAGCTTCCCACTTCCTGTCCTTGTCACCTTTCTTCAAAACACACTAGCCTCAAACATTCTCCCTTCCCATGTCCTTGTCCTCTTTTTCTTTTGTATTAAAGACAGACCCCCAACAACCACTCCCACACCCTCATTGATGTGGCTGCCTGTATCTTACCATTTAAATCTCAGCTAGGAGGCTGGGGAGATAGCTCAGTGATTGAAGTCTTGCTCACAGCCCAGAAGGCCCCAGATTGAATACCCAGCACAGGGTACAGTGGCAGACATCTCCAATACCATTTCTGGGAGGTAGAGATGAGCAGATCCATAGAGCTTCCTGGCCAACTAGCCCAGCCAAATCAATTAACTCCAGATTTGGTGAGAGGCCTTTCCAAAAAAAAACAAAATAAAAGGTATGGGGCCTGTTGGAATGGTTCAGAAGTGAAAAGCAAGCACTGCTTTCAGAAGTCCTAAGTCCAAGTCTCAGCACCCACATTAGGTAACTCACAACAGCTTGTAACCCCAGTTTCAGGGGATTTGATGCCTCTGGCCTTCTTCCACACTTGTATTTATGCATAACTACTCCCACACAAACACACATACATACACAGAATGTTTAAATTACAAAAGATAAAAACAAAGGAAGGTAGGAAGTGATTGAGAAAGACACCCAGCATCACCTTGGGCCCGTGCCCCTACAAACACACACATGCACCCACTTGGACTCATACACACTAACATGAGTACAGACATAAGTCATGTCCTCACAAATTCAATCAAACATCTACTCACACACCACTGGCTCTCAGGCTGCACCCCACACATCTTACCAAATGCTCTTCTCTCTGCAGATGGCCGTCAAACCTACCATATCTGCACACGTATGTGTTACAACTTGTCTTCTCATTAAAAATATGAAGTCTATCAGGTCAAGAATCTTCTGCACTGCTCATTCCTCTCTAGTCTACACAATTATTGTTCTTTACCAAATATTCTTAATTAGCCCCTCGAATTGTGCACAAAATATTTTATTCTATCTTCCACTGGCCCAGTCGGAGTTTGCTCTGTTCGGTTTGCACCGGTGTGAGAATGCACATGATGGAGAATGCTTTCACTTCTCATATGCTTCAAGAACTATTTTCAAGGCGTGTCTGAGACATTAATCTCCCAGTCAAGTAAAAACTGTGGACTTGAAGAATACAAAGACAAAAGGAAAATCCAAATCCAAGTCCTTTCCAAATTAGCAAATACTTTATATGAAGTATCAGCAAAGTGGAAGGCTATGCGTCTGAAAAAAAAAAATTCTAAATTTGGTTTGTCAACATTAGAGCTTACAGCACAAGATGGGGGTGTTGCTGGCTTGCTCTCCAGTCTTAGCAAACTGTCTTCTAGGCCATTGTGAAGTTTGAAGGAACATGACTTCTGAAGTGGAGATCAGAGTTAGTAATCATCGTGACCCTGAGCTTGGACCTTGGGCTGAGCAGGTTAATCTCCTCAGGATTCATTATTCTCATCTGCAAATGAGGCAGATGCTGGTATTTGCCCATCTCTGAACAACAATAGGCAGAGGAGAGTCAGGTAGAGAATCCTGCAGCTGTGGAAATATTTTAAGATGTGTGAAATCTACAGGAATGCTCACTATAGAGTCTACTGTTGTAGGAAAGAAAACTTTACAGAGGTGACAGGAAGAAGCCCATACCAGTCATCACAAGGGTATGTGAAGAACATTCTCCAAGTGCTGAATAGTTAAAGAGAGAATAGAGAATACACTACAGCTTTGAGAAAGGATAGGAGGCTGGGAGAACCCGGTCCAGGCTGCTTTTGCAGAGATGATAACCCTTCATACAAAGAACACAAGGGGAGCCATCATTCAGCATACATGAAAGAGGAAGGACAATTTGACAGAAGGTCAGAGGTCAGAGAAGGAAGAAAGTGAAGCAGAAACAGGTGCAAGGAAATTCCAGGCAGGTTTTTCTGGATGAAGGACACAAGCTTAGAGTGTAACAAGAGAGGTGATGAATTAGCCAACTGCAGGGTTGAGGGCTTAAACCTCAGATGAGGGGACTGTGCCTAGGTCTGATGCAGGCACGGTCAGGAGCAAAAGGATATGTGGGCAACTGAAAAGTCTAATGCTTCTGCTTCAGCCAAAGAGCTGTCCCTGTACTGAGAGAGCAAAAGAATGCCCATCGCAGCATGATGACTGGGTTTTGACTCTAGTCAGCCCCATTTTCAGTGAAAGGTGACCAGAATAGAGATACAAATGAAAACCATAGTGTACAGGAAATAATGAGATTGGTTGTATGTGTAACTTAGAAAGGTCAAGAAATGTGGCAAACACACACACACACACACACACACACACACACACACACACACATATATATATTCTTGTGAAGACCCCAGCTGACTCTGAGAGGTTTAAAGAAAATTTTAAAAATAAAGAAACTAAATTGTGACACATCCAAGAAGTTTATGGGGAAGCCTGCTTACCCAATAGCCAGCAGGCTAGTTAAGTTTGCCACAAGTTATGAACACATTACTCAGTTTCCAAGTGCTTCCTTAAAACATATAAAACAAAGATCCATTTGGAGTAGAAAACGCTTGGAAACATTTACAGACTAGCAAGTAGCAGAGGCACTTGAAAATGTCTAAGGACCCAAGTCCAATGTCTGTGTACGTCATCAAAACAGATGAGTTTTCCTCATCTGGACGTAGCTGAAAGGATGCAAAGCAGAGAGGAAGAAAGGGGAGGAGTGTTTCCATCATGCAAACTAGATCGAATAACAGATGTTCACTGCTCACTGGGGTCAAGTTTCCCAAGTGTGTTCACCCTTGGCACAGCCAGCGAGCCCCTCTGAAAGCACGGCTTAAAGGAAGATGGATGGAAAGCCAGGTTGGGAAAAATCCTTTCAAAGTGTGATTAACAGTATCCTAGGTTTCTGGGGGCACAATCTATTACATCAGGAGCAAGGAGGGTTCATCATATGGTAAAAATAAATTTGGAAAAAATGTTATGTTCAACAAAATAACAAAGCATTGTTTATTGCATGATTTCTCTGCTTTGATAATTGACTCAAGGGTTCTATGAGTCAGTAAGGTCTTTGCACAAAGCAATCTCTCTCTGTGTGTCTCTCTCTCTCTCTCTCTCTCTCTCTCTCTCTCTCTTTCTCTCTCTCTTTCTCTCTCTCAACAATGTGAGCTTTCTCAAAACATCTACCATCTCCATTTGCAGGATTTAGGGAGAGCTAGTATTATCACATATTATTTTGAAAACTTCTGGAGAGACAAGTGTGGTGATATATGTCTTCAAGTCCAGCATTTAGAAGGCAGAGACACCTCTGTGATTGCCAGGTCAATCAGGATTATATAAGATACTTTCTCAAAAATTACATGAAACAAAACAACCTTCCGAGAGCTCAGGCCCGGGGATTTAATGGT
This sequence comes from Rhabdomys pumilio, assembly GCA_030674055.1. NCBI lineage: Eukaryota > Metazoa > Chordata > Mammalia > Rodentia > Muridae > Rhabdomys > Rhabdomys pumilio. The sequence continues at coordinate 157,439,800 of JANHMN010000001.1, forward strand.
CCTAGTAAAGACCCTGAATATGTTTAGCTTATATTGAGCAGGTAGAACCAGCATTCCAAAGTCAAGCTTCAGTCATTAATAAAGCACCTACTGTCTATCAACCGTTGTAGTTGGTACAAAGAGTGAAACTACTGTCGACGTCCCCAGAAGTTTTTGAGATACTCAGAAAATAAAGCTTGTATCCATAGAAAGTAATCATGAGAGTCTCATCACTTGGCAGCTAACCATCACCAATTGTAGGCTGGTGTGGGCCATGAGGATCTCCAGGGCTACCAGAGTTTAAGTTGCTGTGAGAGGTAGAAGAAGATTCTCTAGTGGGAGGAACTATTGGTCCAGGAGAGATGACTAAGAGCAACAGAAGCAGTTCAGCAGAGAGCAAAATGTGGCAAACATCAGGAAACTTTGGGGAAGCAGAAAGAACTCAGTCTGCAGCTAGAAGTTCATGTGCAGTGATATGGAAGCAATGGAAAGCAGGGATGTGGAGTCAGGGACAAAGAGCTCATGTGCCAAATACAGGACACACCCATCATGCCACACAAATAGGGAACAGAACTAAGCCAAGGCTTGAACATTAAACTATTGTGCTTACAACATAGCTTCTTACTGAGATAGTTTAAGTACGAATGGCCCCCATAGGCTTATTGAATGCTTGGTCACCAGAAAGTGGAACTATTTAAAAGGATTAGGAGGCTTGGCATTGTTAAAGGAGGTATGTCTCTGGGGAGTGGGTTTTGAAGTTTCAAAAGCCCAAGCCAGGACCAGTAGACCAGTAGTTCTCTCTCTCTCTCTCTCTCTCTCTCTCTCTCTCTCTCTCTCTCTCTGCCTCCCTCCCTCCCTCTCCCTCCCCCTCCCCTTCCTCCTCCCCCTTCTCTCTGAGGATCTGGACATAGAACTCTTAGCTACTTCTTGAGCACCATGTCTGCCTGAATGCCACCATGTTCACTGCTATGACAATGGACTACACCTCTGAAACTGTAAGTGATCACTAAGTTAAATGGTTTTTTGTGTAAGAGTTGCCATGGTCATGGCATCTCTATAGAACACAGACTAAAACAGCAGGTAAGGAAGTTTGCTGCCAAGCCTGACAGTGTAAATTTAATCCCCAGGCCTTAGAGTATAAGGAGAGAATGGACTTCTGCAGATTGTCCTCTGACCTCTGTATGCATTCCATAGTACTTGTATATATATATATTAACACATACATACATATATTTATAAATACACATATATGTGCACACACACACACACACACACACACACAATTTAGTAAAACAATTTCTAAAAAAGAAACCATTGTTACCATGGGTGTCACAGCCAGAGATGGGAGCTCCAGATAATCACAACCCCTCTCCCTTCAAGACAACAGCTTATTTCCATAACAAACATTCACAGTTGACCTGTAGAGCTTACAGGTTCTATAGCCACAAAAATTATTTTTAAATGTATTTTTTTTCTGAACATATTGACTTTACCTCCCCATGTTATTCCCCAAACAGTATAGTAGGGGCAACTCTGGACACAGTATATCCATTGCATTAGGAATTGTTAATGACTTAGGCCTTAAAGGATACAAGAGCTCAAGTGTCAGTTACAGGCAAATAGTCTGATATACAGGACTTGAGCGTCTGTGAATACTGGTATCCATAGAGTCTCAGGGTACAAAGGTCCCATACACCAAGGGACAACTATGTACAGTTCCAGAAGGGACATGCAGGAGGGATAAAGAGGAATTGTTTTCTCTCCTCTTAACAAACCAGCCACCTTCTAGTAGAGGGAGGGGCTTAGTAAACTTCGGGTGACACTCAGAATGAAATCAAACGGACCTTCAGCCTAAGGAGTTTTACAAAAAGGCTAAACACTCAAGAGGCTTCTTTGTACCAGCTGTTCCACTGTGAGGAGAGAAACAAGAGGACTGGCAGAGTGTGGATCTCCAGAGTCCTTCCCCATTTGAGCCACAGTGTCCATACTCTGTCTAGACACTAGAAGTTTTTGGTGGGTGACTTCAAAGTTCAAGGGATGAGGATAAGGATAGGCAGGAAAGAAAGCCTGCTCTTAATTTATGCCTTTACTTCAGTGGTTCTCAATCTATAGGTCATAACCCCTTAGGGAGTCAAATGACTCTTTCACAAGGGTCACATATCAGCTATCCTGCATGCAATACCTAAAAGTAGCAAAATTACATTTCTGAAGTAGCAATGAACTTAGTTTTATGGTTGGGGAGGAGGGTGTCAGCACAACATGAAGAACTGCATAAAAGGGTTACAGTGTTAGGAAGGTTGAGAACCACCGCTTTACTTCTTCATCCTGCCTGAGACAATTGGCCTATTGTCTGCATATCACATAAGACGACAGCATAGCAACTTCACTCCACAAAGCACACTGTGCTACAAACACTCTCCAAGGTGAGATGGAGGGAGGCCCGCTGTCTAAGGTACCAAAGTACAACCATGATTGATCTTCTGCTAGAGCCATGGGATGAGAGAAGATGAGGCATTACCAGAATATACTTCTTCATTAATTTGTAGAATCAGTGTGTTTAATAACATTCAAGAATCAAAAGTGATTATTCATTAAGACTGTAAGTTGATGGAGCTCAGTACCTCGTAAGCAAAGGGTCTCTGTGCCTGACATCACAGTGCCCAGATCGACTCTGCAGATGACATGTACTTTATCCAAAAACCTTGGGCTCACAACAATGCCAGAGATTAGATTTAGAATAAATATTTCATATGTCACCTAAAGGTATATATGTAGTATTAGATTTAGAATATATATATTTAGAATATACATATATATTTCATATGTCACCTAAAGCTATATATGTAGTATAAGTATATAATGTTTTAAACGATTGCATGCTGAAACAGCACATCACAGTGTGGAATGCTCCAGTTGTGGCATCTCATCAGTCACAAAAATTAGAGCATTTTAGATTCCAGATTGTTGGGTAAAAGATGCTCAACCTCTATTTACAAAAGTTACTTTTTTCCCCCCTTCAACCATCCCCAAGCATTGTACATCACCTCCCACAAAAATACTAACCATCTGCGGCTGGAAATGTTTCTCCTCTGTAAATCATGTTTGCATTTGGAAGGTCTGAACTCCCTTTATACTTTAGTTAACCTAATGTTTGAGGAATGGTTATTCTGGTGGGTCTGGTTAGCAATAAAAAAAAAAAGAAAAGAAAAGAAAAGAAAGAAAAAGAAAAGAACTGTAACAGCTAAAGTTAAACATTAGACATTCCAAAATTATTTCCCATGCTTCTCTGCAGAACTCTTGAAAACCTCTTCTTTCTGATGAGTACTAGTTAAATCCCAGTGCTGGGCTGGCACCTAGCCCATCCTTCTTATGTATGTGGCTAGTCTTCACAGCTACAGAACCCGGCTAGCTGTTCTGGCAAACCCCTGGGCTGGCATTGTGAATGGGTGCAATTGGACGCAGAGTAGACGGTAAAAATGAAGCTCAACTAGATTAGATTGTTAGGGGAAATGCCCTGATTTTCAGACGTAGCGTCAGCTCTCCTCTTCTGAAAAACAAGCAGGAAAAGCAAACGTGTCCCTAAATAATGCAATCAATCAGTCCAGCCCTACCCCCATGACAGCAGGGTGACAAAGCCCAATCTATCCTACAGCTCCTGACTCTCCCCTGAAAGCTTATTTCCAGAAAAACAGCAGCTGGCAAGAAGTCTCCACCTGGCTGCCCCTTCCCCCAACCCTCTGAACTTTTCAAGTCACTGCCTGGAAGAAAAAGAAATTCACCTTGAACTGTAACAAGCTGACATCCTGATGCCGTATCAATTGCCTGGTCACTAGTGAAGAATAAATCCAGGCTAGCCTATGTTTAACAGCTCATCTATCTATCAATAGACAGAGGAGGCAGGCAGACAGGGGATTGCTAGGTAGTTACCACACATGACATTCCCGCTATGATGAATCAAGAGCGGAAACATTCACCGGGTTAGAAATGACAAACCAGGGGAGAAAGCCATCTGCTTATTATCATTTCAAAAACTGACCAGGGTTTGGAGCCAGAAACATAGGAAGCAGGATGAGAAAGAACACCAGGAGACATGTCCTTCCCTTGAGAGCTTGACGGAGCGAAATAAATGAGCCCCACTGAAGGCACACCACAGCACTGGAGGGCCAGGGAGGGAGGGCCATATTTGTTCTTTCCAAAGTCTCTGAAACATCTTTGAGATCAGCCAGTGGTAGAAGCACTCAGACGAGCAGGCCTACAATGGCCTCTGAGGACTGTGAGGAAGCCTGCTGTGTGTGGAGTGCTGGCCAAGCACTACCAGCGTACACTCCAGGGCCAGGAAGAATATCCCAAATCCCAGGTCTAGGCACATCACTAAGCAATCACCTGGCTTGGAGGTGGATTAGGATCTGGAAGCTACTAAAAGCCAGCTTCCCTCTGGGAGAGTCACAGTGCAGAGTGAGCAAATAGAAACAACGAATGAAGGGGAAGCAGAGAGTGGAGGCCTGCCAAGCAGCCATCAGCCATCATGGATCGTGATGGACAGGGTGACTCTGGGGTTTATTATATGGACAGAGACACATATTTATGATTCTCTCTATATCTGTGAAGCCAACTGGGAAACTTGAGGGGTATCATCTTAATTATGGACAATTTCCAGAGAGAAAGTGAGGGAGAGAGAGAGAGAGAGAGAGAGAGAGAGAGAGAGAGAGAGAGAATAAAGAGGGAGAATGGCCTTATTTTTAGTCCTTTCCCCCACCCCCCGAATGTCTGTGTTTATATCTCCATCCAATTCAGAAGTCTGGAAGAGTAACAGTAAATCCTGCTCCAAGTTCAGGCACAGAAAGACTAAGGAGTCTTTAGTAACAGTGTAATACTACGCAGTCAAATGGGGGCAGAGGGTGGTTATGTGGTCAGATGGACCTAGTCTGGGATCTAAACTAGGTGCTTGAGTAACCTCTTCGAACCCTGCTTTTCTCAAATCTGAATGAGGCAACATTGTCATGAGTTCTCAGTGTATCAAACATCAGTTGCTCTAATCCCACACAAATTTGCCCTTATCTCTTTCAAGGCAGAGTATCCAGCATAGACAGAGTTACTAGTTGACTGGCATGATATTTGTCCTTTCCTCTTTCTTTTACGGCTTATGATTTGAACTACCATAAGAAACTAGAAGAGAGGCTGGAGGGATGGCTCAGCAGTTAAAAAACTAGAACAGTATAACCAAGAGCCAAATACCACCACAGTTGTTGCGCTAACAGTCTTGTGACCAAATTATTTTATAACCATATTTGGAAATTGTAAACTCCAATAAGTGATGTAAATAATAATGTGAGATATTTGTTGGGAAATAAGGCACGGGAATAAAATCCACAGAGTGAAAAATCACAGTGTCAATCTTCTTAGACTAGCAAGGAAGAGAGGGTCACACAGAGGAAGAAACAGCTGTATATTGATTGCATCCTGAGCCCTGGGAGCAGTGATGTTAGGAATTCTCCAAGGAAACAGAACAGGAGTACATATCGTGACCCAGCAAGGACACGGCATTCTTCAGGATTCTGGGAGAAGATGGAAGAGGAGGGGGATGGGGGAAAGAAATGGGGCCAAGAACAACCTCAAGGTGAAGTTCTTGTGGCTGGCAGTGGTATACCACCAAAGGCTTGATAATAATCTTCTCAATGCATATTTATTAGTGTTTGCCATGTGCTCCTCCAGGCACCACATGTTTGAACTTAATAAAGAGTAATAAAAAGCCATTGAAGAGTTTTAAGTGATGAAGAAGTTGAAAGCATGATCTATTTACATTTTGAAAGTATTATCCTCACTGCCAGTGCCAAAGAGGCGTTGGAGGCACCATATAGAACACTCTCCCTGTAGTTCAGGAATCAGTACAAGGCAACTTGAACTCATGCAGTCTCCGTAAATGGGGAGAAATAGATACATTGAGGGGATATTTGGAGATGGTGCTGATGGCATTGGGGATACTAGCTGTGAGCAGAAACACAAGATGGTATGAGGATAATTCTACTCTAAGATCAGATTCTGAGCTAATCAAAGCCTGAAAAAAAGACCAGAGCTGAGAGGAAAGATTAAGAGTTATTTGGGTACATGAGGTTTTAGATATTTGTCAAGAAGTGAAGTAGAAGCACCCAAGTGTTTGAAACCCTGAAGATAATTACTTGAAAAGTAATACAAAGAAAAGACTAATTACTGGGGAGTAACATTGAGTGTTTATGTTAAAGGTGACACTAGATGCAAACAGATAAAAACGATGGGAAAAGAAAGGAATGTGTTAAGACCCCCCTCATTCCCTCATTCCTTTAGTGACCCTAAGAATCATACATGATTATCACACAAACCTGATCTTTGGCAACAAATGTGTAGCCCCAATAGATACTTTACATATTGTATGACCTTTATCGTTGAAGGGTAGGGAAACATTTCTATGTATATAGCAAACTGAATTATTTATCTTTAAAAAATAAGATTGGAGTCGGGCAGTGGTGGCACACACCTTTAATCCCAGCACTTGGGAGGCAGAGGCAGGTGGATTTCTGAGTTCGAGGCCAGCTTGGTCTACAGAGTGAGTTCCAGGACAGCCAGGGCTACACAGGGAAACCCTTTCTTGAAAAACGGAAAAAAAAAAAAAAGATTGGGGTCTCTCTCTCTCTTCTCTCTCTCCTCTCTCTCTCCTCTCTCTCTCCTCTCTCTCTCCTCTCTCTCCTCTCTCTCCTCTCTCTCTCCTCTCTCTCTCCTTGTGTGCCATGATTTTTTTATCTAATAGAAATTATTCATTATAATAATTTATTTTTTTTACTTGATCTTTGGTACAGTGTTCAGAAAGTTCTTTCCCATTACTAAGGTTTTAGGACAAAATATAGCCAACCAGAAGCTTGTCATGGCATTGTATATGATAGTATTTATTTTGTGTGTATGCATATGTGTGTGTTAAGTGTAGACATGTATGTACCAGTGTATCTGTGGAGGTCAGAGGATAACGTTGAGGAGTCGGTTCTCACGTCTTACCTTGTTTTGAGGTAGGATCTCTTCTGTTATTTCTGCAATTGCACAATATTCCAGACTAGCTGGCCCTGGAGTTTCTAGATGATTCTCTTATCTCTGCCTCCTATCTTGCTGTAGGAGTTCTGGGATACAGATTTGTGCCATAACATTCACATTTTTATGTGTGGTCTGGAGATCAAACTCAGGCCAGCAAGCTTGTACAATAATCATGTTACCTGCCAAACTATTGCTCGAGCCCACAAAATAGTAATTTTAAAGTAAAACTAGAAATAGTCCAAGGATGTGTCAATAATAGACTGTTAAGGTATGTGACTTTATAGCTTAGAACGATTTTCAACCATTAAAAGTGATATGACTCTATTTGCTCACATTGAACTGTAACTATTATGTATTTAGTAAAAACTAAAAGAAAGTAATGGAAAATATAAATACAAGATGATTCCCTTTTGACCAAGTGTTTTACATTAATAACTTACATATTTTGTAATTCTATAAAAAAGTGAAGCTTGACTATTGTCTTTCTATGTTACCTACTTAAGAAATGACTCAGTTGAATTTCATTCACAATGTCACATCTTTTCTAAAATGCATACTCGTGCTAAAGATGGCTAACGTTTATTTAGTACACACTATGTGCCAGACTCTGTCACATTTTCAGTTGAACAAAGCAGAGAACTGGCAAGAAATATTTCCGAGAACACGTAATGAAGTTATCATTGCCTTTTACCTAATTGAGAAGTCAGAAAACTGGCTGCTGCCTGCCTCTCCTATAGCTGCTGCAGTTCTTTTCCTGAATGCCACAGGGCCCAGAGCTTTCCTGTCTTTCATGACCAGGGGCAAATGTGAAACTATCCAGTATTAACTCTGACAGCCTCCCACCTGTCTTTTAGCTATATTTCCACGTCTCGGCTCAGCAGAACCAGCAATCTACCACCAGCCTCGGATTCTGTTACTCCTAAACTTCCTTTGCTCCTTCCCACTCCATCTGCCCCAAGTTCTCATCAAGAAATGGCATCTCCTTCAGCAACAAGACGTCTCACTTCCTTTGTACAGTGGAACTAATGAGGAACTAATAGAAAAGGTACTTATCTTATGAGTGTACTAATGAGGAACTATAGAAAAGGCAATAGGAGTCAACTAATTATTCTCTGAAGCATTGGTAGCTGATCTTTTTTTTTTTTTTTAATCTTTCTGGAGTTGAGTTGAAACTAATGAAAATAAAATTAAGGATGGGGGGGAGGGTCTACCACTGGAACAACTCTGATGGGAACAATGTTAATAATATGACAAAATGAAATGAAGAAATCGAGGCAGTCCTGCTCTGCCAACTGGTCTACCTGGAGGTAGATCTATGAAAACAGGTATGTAGGGCTCCAGAGAACACAAGGAGGGCATCATCTTTCATGGTGCTCTTGATTTTCAGTTTCTTCACTGTCCCTAACCTAAAAAAATCACAATGTTCTGCTTCTTCAAGACCTCTTTCTCCATGTCTACCCCTTTCTCCATGTCTGTAGTTACAGAGGTTGGGCAGGAGAAGAAGAGTGCATGTCTTATGTCGAAAAATGTTTCTTCACAGGAAGTCCAAGAGAAAATACAGCACAAGGCAGCCCCAAACCATTTCACTCACTTGTATTTTACATCAACCTCACATTTCCTGTCTCCAAAGAGTCTCACCAGATCCTACGTTGGCCAGGACTTGAGAAAACTGAGAAACCACACTGTCTTGGTCCAAAGAAATAGACACACAGGGCTTACATTTTTCTCTTCCATTAGCGTTCAAGTATTTTAATGAATACCAGATTTTACTATTTGTTCCTAGGGGAGGGTATTTGAGTTTGCTCTGGCTCATTTTATTTTTAATATTTAAAACTTTCCCTCAGCGAGGCATAGCCATAATTACATTTGTAAGGAGTCTGTTGTGTTTGGTGACTGGAACAATTTTCTAAATGTGGTGACAAAAATTAACTACATATTCCTTTTGCAAGGTGCTTCCCCTACTATCCCCCCACATACACATTTTTTTTTCAATTTGTAAAGACCTTAAGGTTTTGAAGCTAACCCAAATCCTGTCATGTGTGAATGTGGACGCAGAACAGCTTATAAGAAACCATTTAAGCAGATACACACAAAGAAAAACTCATGTACGATATAAAGAGCATTCAAATTGTTCCATCTAACCACAGGGAAGAGCAAATCGTCCTCCAAGTACAAAGTTGCTTAAAGACAGAGACTTGAGAACTAAATTGGAAGCTGACATCTTGACGGGCTCATGACCTAGTTTCAGACACAGAGCTGTGGAAGAGTGACAAACGAAGCAAAGGAGGGGAGAGGTAAGCTGCAGCAGCCAGGGAGACAGAAAGGCAAGAGGAAGACGATGATCTGGAAATGAGGAGCAGAGTCAATGCAATGAAGAATAAGAGACTGAGCAAGAACAGCATAGCCAGAATGGCTACCTGAAAAACCATTCTTTAGTAGATGAGGAATATATGACATAAATACTGAAAATTTGGGTATTATTATGATTATGAACATTTTTAAGGAGAGATTGATCATTCTTTTGTTTACCAAATTAATAATTGTGATAGTTAATATTGATTATCAACTTAACAGAATCTGGAATCATCAAGGGACACACCTAGGCTCACCTGTCGGGGATTTTTAAGAATAGGTTAACTGAAGTGGAAAGGCTCCCCTAGATCTGTGTAAAAGCATTCCATGGGCTAGTATCCTGGGCTCAATATCAAAGAAGACCGTGGGCTGAGCGTCAACACATGTCTCTGACTCCCGTCTATGGACACAATGAGACTAGTAGCTCAAGCCCTAACCACTGTGACTCCCTTAATATGATGAACTGTGCACCCTCATACTGAGAGCCAAAACAAGCTTCTTTTCTTTAAATTACTTTGTCAAATATTCTGTCTTAGGAATGAGAAAAGTAACTAATACAAAAATCTATTAAAGACTAATAAAGAGCAGGCATGTTTTGTATGTTTCCTCCCACTGTTTAATATCAGGCACTGCAGTTATCTGAAGATTTAATTTTTTGTGTCCCTGTGTGTATGTAGACACCCACTAGAGCAGATGAACTTTCAGGAAATGTTTATGAGTCTGAGGTCAACAGATCTTAAATACACAGTTTTCTTTCAACAAGGGGAAAAAAAATCCCTCGAATTGGCCTCTTTAATCTCAGTGTCTCTGGAGTTAAAAGATAAAAGAAAATAAATAAATAACTGGCTCATAAACAAAGAAAACAAATGAGAAAACAGATAGTTGGATAAAGCAGCCAGGAGCTGAACCTTAGGTGCAGTCCAGATCCTCTTGTCTTCATCCTAGAAGGAGGCTCTCCAGAAAACTTTATTTTGTCTTGTTTTGTTTCCTTTTACTGTAGGCAATCTTTTTGTATGGATGAGTTTCTACTGTGTCTCTATAGAGCACCAATCAGTTGAAATGATGAATGTAGTTGTTGGAGGTATTTTTTTTAAGACCTAGGTGTTTGTTGTTATATGTGATATTGGGCTTGAATTTAAAATACTCTGCTGTTGGTGTAAATATTAAAGGAATGCTGGAGAATACCATATACAGCCAACTAAAAGCTGACTGAAAGGAGTTGGGTTCATCTTATAGGAATGACACTATGCAAGTTTCTAGCAAATATATTCAGGTATAGAATTGTGGATAGCATTTAGATAGTTCTGCCATGTAATCTTTTTTAATATTAAATTCCTCTTTCATAGATTCTTGCCTGGTTTATTGGGGAACATGGAAGAAATTGGTACTTTTTAGAATGTCAAGATACAGATTTTTCTGGGACTAAATTTCTGAATTGTCCTTGGTTTTAATATTTGTAAGGTTCCCGCACAAACTTCAAAAATAGAGTTTTTCTCCCTCTATTTTGTATAATTCATCTACATTATTGTTACTTCAGTTATTCTTCGGGGAAGAGGCTGTTGCAGGAAATATTTAAAAAGACAAGGCACCATCCCATGCTAATCCCTGCTACTCTTTGCCCTGGCAAGCTGGTGAGCCATGCACTGGTGGGCATTGGCCAGCCTGTTCTTATCTCATGGACTTTCCGGCCCAGAGCTCCTGAGACATTTCCACCTGACTAGCTAATTTTCCTTGGCGGGTCACTGCCCCGCCAGCCCCATGCAATGACCACCCACCTCGTGATTTGAAATCACAATACCCAGTAACCTGGCAAAATCAAAACTGTTAAAGCTTAAAATGAACCAGTCAGATTTATATAACAATAACTTCTCAATTCACAAGATACCCACACAATAATTTCAGAGTCAATTGATAATGATACAAGCTGCCCACCTAGATTAGACAAGTTACCCTAATTATGTTATCCCTATATGTTATTATAACTACCTGTGGCTATTTAAAGTCACGTTGCATCAGAATCATCTGGTCTGTCCTCCATCTTGCTTCCTTCTTTCCTCTCCTGAGGTGTTCTCTGTCCTTGCAACTCTTAGCTCCACCACCTTTTTTCTGTCCAATCACAGGCCTCCTGCTCCACTAATAATTAAATAGATTGGACAGGGAAAATCCTACCACAAGAGGCTATGGGGCTAAAATGCAATTGTCAGAGGCCTAGAGAGCAGCACCTCCCTCGAAGAACCGGTTGGCACTTGAAGCTCACTTTAGGATGATAGTAGGGTCAATTGGACCTCCCCTTCCAGGGATCTAATTACTTCTAGTTGACATAAGTACAAAGGAGTCCTGCTTCATTCCCATGAGGAATTTCTTTCTTTCTTTTATTTTATTATTTATTTATTTTACATTAAGAATTTGACTCAAGGTACAGTGGTACTTACCTTTGATTCCAGCACTGAGGAGACAGAGGCAGGAAAATCACTGTGAGTTCAAGGCCAGCCTGGTCTTCACAGATAGGGCTAGGTAGATAGACCCTGTCTCAAAAGAAAAAAAGAAAAGCCTGATAGCAGCTGGACTATAAGAAAGACCAGAGTAACCCTAGGAGTTACAACTCCTACTCACTACAAGGATCGCCACGTAACAGTGGGATCTAAAGAAGAATATGGGGAGAGAAGAGAAATGTCCCTGGTACAGTGCAGAATTGGTCTAGGATCCTAGCCTGGTACAGCTATGCCAGGTGCATGGAAGAGGGCGCACTGCTCATCCCTCTCCTATACACAGCAATGTATCCAACTAGAGACAGGAATGGAGATATTCTAAAGAGACACTTGTGTCTCCTACTATCAGACTATAAAGACAATTGTCCCAAGAAGTTGTAATTTTCTCTAGAATCCCATGCTGGAAGAAAGAAAGCATTGGAGCCTCATGCCAACTAGAGAGGAAGTTTGTCTCCAAGAAGAGATTACACACAGTTCTGACAACTTGACAGACTCAAGTTGTTATCCTTGCAGGATAGGCTAGACTTGAGACAATGGTCTCAAAGGACCACACCTTGACCAGGACTGCCTAGTTATCCATACCTCCTGTTCTATATTCAAACCTGAAGCTCATTTCAGGGTGCTGAAGATGGACATGGTGAAGAGAGGACTGAACCTCTTTGTTCCTCTTTCTAATAGGGGAACATCAAATAAATCTCCCTTTTCTGCTTTTCTCTACGACTTGTTTAACACGCCAGGCTCGTTAGGGCTGCCAGAGTCCAGGCACTGACACTAACCACTCCAGTGCCCCAAGGCAACCAGAGTCAAGTCCTGCCTCAAAGGTCACACTACAAGGAATTAGCATCGGATAGTGTGCCTTCCAGGACAGCTACAGCTAGGATTAATGTACGGACTCCATAAACAAACCAGGGGGAGCTCAGAAACACTAGAGGAACTAGACTGCAGACTTGTCTCCTACAACAATCAGAAGTCTTGAAGGCCATGAAAACAGATAGCAAGTCAGTGTAACACATTCACATTCCCAAATAAAGAATAGACAAACCACCTATATTATTTTTCCTTGCTAGTTTTTACACAAATCCATTCAACTGGAAAATGCTGGAGACTGCTCTGCTCTTAATAACCTCTGAATGTCACAACTCCTTTGTCAATAGTCTCCAGGTTAGGCCTTCCTCTGAGATGATTTTTTTTTTAAGCTATGCTGGGATTTAGTATTGAAAAAAAATTGTATGCCTTCCCCAGATCCAATGTCACCTCACAGGCTGTCCTTATTACCCAAGGGCCTGTTCTGTGGTTATGTTTTTCTTACCCCATCAACAAGGTGTGGAAGAGCAGAGGGCTTTGATGTTTAAGTGCTGTGAAATATTACACATGGGTTTCATTGTGGAGTCACAGCCTTGGCCCTTCCACATCTAGGCTTTGGGAAAGTAGTATCCCTATGGGTTGTGTCCAGTGCTTAACTTTCAGTTCCACTTTCTGCCTCTCAAGGGCTTCTCTGCCTGAATGAACTGAGATTTCATTTAAACACAACTCAAGTTCAAGGTTTAAGATAAAGTTTGTCCTTTCAAAAATGAAGCCCAAGGGCTGGCATATTTTCTCAGCAAAGAAGCAGAGCTCAGTTCCTTTTGGTTGTGTCTATATAGTATCCGACAGAAGAAGAAAGCACTCGGCTGCACAGGTCTAAAGATTTATATAAATAACACTGAAACAAAGGGGCATATATGTGTTACAATAAAACTTTATTTACACAATCAAGCTTCTGGGACATGGGTTATAATTTATGTTGTCATGTTCTAGTATCTTATATTCTGCATCAGATGACTTTCCTCTGTTGTATATTTTTTTACAATAACTCTTTGAACTGACAGATCTTTCATGAGCAGAGAAAAAAATTAATTTCAGAATTGGGATATATAGCCTTTAGAATTGTAAAACAAATTTATTTTATTTTTCCCTTGCAGGACAGAATGAGTTGCTAAGTAAACAAATGAAATAAGTAATTTTAGTAAGCAACTATCAAAACTTTGGTGGGAAAATCCAGGAGTGATGCTCCATGTCTGTAACCAGTATTCAGGATGCAGAGATAGAATGATGTACCTGAAGCCAGTCTTGACTACACAGTAAGTTCAAGACCAGCCTGGGATACATGAACTCCTGTCTTAAAACAACAATGACAACAACAACAACAACAACACACACACACACAAAGAGACCTGGTGATATGACTCAGTAGGTAAGAGAATTTGTACCAAGTCCCACCACCTGAGCTCAATTTCTAGGAGTCACAGGGTGGGAGGGTTTAAGCTCTCCCAGATTGTACTCTGACTTCTCCAAGCACATACATACATACATGTACTTTAAAAACAATTTTTGAGATGTATATAAACTTTGGGTCTAATAATTTCATATCGTGATTTTTTTCTCTATTTGTAATCTTTTTTTTTTCTTTTTTTTTTTTTTGTGAAAGTCTTAATCAATTTTTAAAAATAGATTAAACGGTCCTGAATGTTAAAAGATCTCAAACAAGGAAAAACAAAAAAAGACCTCAGAGTTAGAGTCTTAGCATTAAACATTTAAAAAAAATATAGACATTGTAAATTCTAAAAAGCCCATGAGTGTGCATTTTGGAAAGGATGAGTCTGGGCAGACGTGATAAAAGAATGTCCTTATGCTCTGCACTGATGACAATCTGAAACGCAGAACTACATAAAGCCACATGTCCCCATGTTAGCAGCAAAGCTGCATCTCCCGATTGCTGATTAAGCCCATAAATTGGGGGGTGGGGGACTGACAGGCGTGAGGAGCCGAAGCCAAAAGAAGAAACAAAACAAAGGCCTTTGCTCTGCTTCTCTGCAGCCTCAGTCGCTAACTGCCCCTTCAAAGCTGTAAAATTGGGAAGGAAAATTTCCTGACTTAAGCCACTGGCTTCTCATTAGCAAATATCATGTCCAAAGATAATATGTTGGTTTAAACTTTAAACTTTCCTCAGGAAATATTTTTTATGGGCTCACATTTTAGTCAAGACTTTGTTTAAATGTGCACTGAAAACGTGGTATTTTTTTTTTGTCGTTCCTACCATGCTGGACACATGGTTCCCAATGTAATTTTCTGTTTTCAATACAAGAAAATTAGTTTCATTTGAACGTGAAAAGACAAATTGTTGAATTCCTAGACACTTATCTGAAACTAAAATGACCAGGAAGATGTCCTCTTTGGAGTTAAACTCGGTGGCTCACTCTTATAATCCCAGCATTGATGGAGAATTCTGATTCTAGGCCAATCTGGACCCCACAGAGAATCTGAGCACAGTCTAAACTATGCAAAAAATTCTAGTCCAGCTAGGGATACACACCAAGACCTTGTTTCAAGAAATCAGAAGAAGGGGGAAGAGGACAACCTTCCAGACCATTTTGAACATATTGCTATTTACCTCTTCAGGAAAAATAAAAAATAAAAAAGATGTTTAAAGTGACTCGGTTGAAGAGGTGGATCAGCTGTTAGGAGCACTTGATTCTCATGTAGAGGCCTCGGGTTCAGTTCCTAATACTCCCATGGTGGATCACAACTATCTGTAACTCCAGTTCCCAGGGATCTGACAGCTTCTTTTGGCCTCTGGAGTCACCAGGCATACAAATAGTACATAGACGTACATGCACGCAAAATTCCCATGCTCATAAACTAAAAATAAAATTTAAATTTAAAAACTAGGAAGAGTAACTTTTGTGAAATAGTCTTTCCTCCTACTCATAATTTTTACTTTTCAAAAATGTATACAGTAAAAATAAACATTCTAATTCATTGGTATACAGCCCAAATTAATGCCTATTGTCAATGGAGAACAGGCTAGAGGGAGAACAGACCTACTGTCCCTAAAGCATCCTTTCCACTATACCCTCATAACCCAGTGACTCCACTACCCCAATCTGTCCTCTCCTACTAATGTTTTACCTCCTCACATGTTTTATTCAGACAGAAGCATGCCATAACTAACCTTCCCACTCAGCACAGTAGTTTTGAGACCCTGTCCCCGCTTCTGTGTATCAACACTAGAATAGTTTTCCTTGTTGTATAATTTAACACTTTACTGATGGGCCAAGGCTCTTTCACACATTTAACCATTGAGGGAGATCCCATCTTTCTGCAATTTGGGATAATGATAAATAGAACAGTTGTATGCATTGGCTTACAAGTTTCTATATGAATACACATTTCCATTTCTCTTGGGTCAATACCTATGAATAGGATGTCAAATCATTTGGCAACTGTATATTTAAGGTTTTTAAGAAACTGCCCCAACAGTCTTTGAGAGTGGCTATACTATTTCCTACAGGAAGATGTGAGAGCTTTGAGTTTAAAAACCTCAACAGTATCTATGATTGCCAGCATCGTTCTAGACTCATTCGAGTTGGTGAGCAAAGGTATCACTTCCTCCTGTCCCCTAAAATGATATATTTTTTCATCTTCTCTTTTCAGGTCCTTACTTTGTACTTTCACTACAAAGTATATCTCCTATTCTAGTCCCTGGGGACAATGACACTTGCTCTCTCAGCATCTTTCTTCTTTCATTCTTGGTAGTTCCAGGCTCACTGAGACTTGATTCCCATGGCAGAGGCAGCAAACTAGCCCATATAGCATTATAATTTGCTGATGGAGATTTTACCCAGGCTAGGGCAATGCCCATTCTTCAGGGATCATCCATGTGGATTCAGGGATGTATGTTATTTTTTAAATCAGGATCACTTCAGCAAGACAATATATCTACAATTTATAGGATGTACCTCGCCTTTCTGTCTAAAGATTAATAACAAATACTGTGTCTGTGAGAATGTGTACTGAAAATCTACACTACAGTGGTGGCACACAAGTAGTTAAGATGAAAGCCAAGCTTGCATCTGTAGATCCAATTCTGAGAGCTAATCAACAATGGTAAGAAGAGGATATGTGTTGGCTTGTTTTACGCCAACGTGACATGAGCTACCTTCATCTGGGAAGAGGGAAACACCATTGGAAAAAAATTGCCTTCACCAAGTTGGTCTGTGGGTAGGCTTGGGGGGAACTTTCCTGACGATTGATGGGGGAAGGTCTACCCCACAGAGGGCAGTGCCACCCCTACGCAGGTGGTCTTAGAGGATATAAGAAAACAGCTGAGCAAGCCAAGGTGGGCAAGCCAATAAGAAACATTCCCCCATGGCCTTTTCAGGGGCTTCTTCAAATTCCTGTCCTGATTTTCTTCCCCTAGTTGCTTTTGGTCATGGTATCTTATCACAGCAGTAGAAGCCCTAATTAAGACGGGGGGGGGGGGGTAGCTGGAGATCTCAGTGCAAGGATTTATTTCTGGCAATTTCTAAGGCACAAGATGGAAGAGGAGAGAGAGAGAGAAAAAAGAGAGAGACAGAGAAATATACAGACACAGAGACAGAAATAGATCACATATACAGAAAGAGAGAACAAGAGAGAGAGAGAGAGAGAGAGAGAGAGAGAGAGAGAGAGAGAGAGAATGACAATGCTGAGGAACTAGTCAGGAAATGACCGAGCCTCGATTCAGATCCAGTCATCCTCTTCTCCACATTTCTCCATTCTCTTAGTGGAACTGAGGTCACCCAGGGATGGAGACAGGAAACAAGGGGAAGAAGAAAAAGAACAAGTGTGAAGATGATTATGATGGAACAGCAGTGAGTGCCAACAGAATATGCATGGCATGTTGAAAATAAAGGATGCTGTGTCCACCAGAGGGTTTCAAGATCGGAAGTGACATAAAAGTCAAAGTAAGAGTTTTCGTTTTGCCTTTGTTGAAAAGGGCTGTCATGTAGCTCAAGCTAACCTGGAACTCACGATGTAGCCGAAGGTAATCTTGAACATTTGATCCTCCTGCCTCTAATAGGTGTGGACCACCATGCCCAGTTCATTAAGTACTAGGACTTCTGGAATGCTAGGCACACACTATACCAACTGAACTGTATCCCAGACAAATATAGTCTTGAAAGAGGATAATCTGACTGTACTTGTCCAGGATATCTCAGGACAAAGCCGAAAGAGCTAGTTGGGAGGGTCCTGAAATAGTCGGAGTAGAGTCTCTCTTTGTCTCATGCTGCCAACTTGAAACTCCTCTGGTCTTTTTCTCTACAGGTTTGTCACTTCCACCTCTACTAGCACCCTGGTCTTTGATGCTGGGTTACTACTGGTTCCAAACCCATTTCCCAAAGTTCCTGAAGAAGGTTTTGTGAAATTATATAGATAACATATATCAGGTTAACATAATGGGTAGATAGTATAACTGGTAGATAGTGGAAGGCAGTAGCTGTTTTCACAAAAGCATCTTCAATGTGAGCACTTTTTCATACATGGCTATTTTCCATAGAAAGATGAGAGGCAGGTGCTTAACCCATAATATAGCCCAGCAGGTGCCCAAACACCTGAGGATGGGCCAGGTACCTTTCTCAGATGTACTTTTTCTTAATGTATTTGAAGACAGGAAGCCACCACAATCTAGACATTCCCAAAAACTATATAATGAAAATCCATAAAAATGAACACATTTAAAAGTCATGAATTTATCATCCTGAGTGAGATAACCCAGTCACAAAAGAACACACATGATACGTACTCACTGATAAGTGGACATTAGGAAAAAAGCTCAGAATACCCATGATACAACTCACAGACCATAGGAAGCTCATGAAGAAGGAAGACCAAAGTGTGGATACTTCAGTCCTTCTTAGAAGAAGGAACAAAATAATCATGGGAGGTAGAAAGAGGGAGGGACCTAGAAGGGAGGCAGGATGAGGTGTGAGAGGAGATGGAGGGGAGAAGTACAGAGGGTCAGGAAATTGAACAGAGGTGTGTTGCACTGGGGAATAGTGAACTGGGAGGTTGCCACTAGAAAGTCCCAGATTCCAGGAAAGCAAGACCTTCCCAGGACCCAAAGAGGATGACATTAGCTGAAAGGGGAGAGAAAACCTGTAGAGACCATATCCAGAGGTTAGGCACAGCCCCTAGTTAAGAGATGGGGCCACCCACCCATCTCAAGATTATTAACACAGAATTGTTCCTGTCTAAAGGAAATGCAGGGACAAAGAGTGGAGCAGAGACTGAAGGAAAGGCCATCTAGAGACTGCCCCACCTGGGGATCCATCCCATCTGCAGGCATCAAACCCAAACACTATTGCCGATGCCAAGACGTGCTTGCTGACAGGGGCCTATATGGCTGTCTCCTGAGAGGCTCTGCCAGAGCCTGACCAATACAAATGCGAATGCTCGAATGCTCGTAGCCGATCATCAATCAGGCTGAGCCAACCATCAGACTGGGACCTCAATAGAGGAGTTAGGGGAAGGACTGAAGGAGCTGAAGGCGGTTTGCAATTCCTTTGGCAGAACAACATCAACCAACCAGATGCCCCCAGAGCGCCCAGGGACTAAAGTGCCAGCCAAAGAGTACACATGGAGGGACCAATGTCTCCAGCTGCATAGGTAGCAAGCAGAAGATGGCCTTATCTACCATCAATGGGAGGGGAGGCCCTTGATCCTGTGGAGGCTTGATGCCCTGGCGTAGGGAATGGTAGGGCAGTGAGGTGGGAGTGGGTGGGTGGGTGGGGAAACACCCTCATAGAAGCAGGAGGAGGGGAAAGGGGATAGGGGATTTGTGGAGGGAAAACTGGGAAGGGGGATAACATTTGAAATGTAAATAATCAATAAAAATAAATAAATAAAAGTCATGAATTTACACAGGGCCATGTATTTATGAGATTAGTGTGTGTGTGTGTGTGTGTGTGTGTGTGTGTGTGTGTTTGCAGGCCAAAAAACAGCTTGGATGTCATCCAAGTGAAAACCATTTATCCTCTTGAGCCTGAAACTCACCAATCAGACTTACTGTTCAGGGAGCCCCAAGAATCCAGCTGTCTCCTCCACCACACCCAGGTGTTGTTACTGGGTTCTAGAGATCAATCTCAGGTCTTCATAGGTGTGAAGCAGGCATTTTACCCATGGATCCAGCCCCTCAGTCTTCATAGTAGTTTTCCCTCCAACCTATATAGTCCTGTCTAAATTGAATTCAGTCTTACCATCTTATTTAATATAACTTTTCTTTCTCCTGCACTACTTCCTTACTGTACAAACAAGTAATATTGAATAATTAGGTTTCTAAAGAAGAATACTACAGTGGAATTAGACATAGGAATGTAAATCTTTACGGAAGTCTTGACTTGGGGGAATACATATGACGGCACACTATTCAGCATGCGCACACATAAACTTGGTGGGAAGTATGTTTGTTGATACATAGTCAAATCTACATTTAGTTAAAGTTCAAAGGAACAGTTTTCAATAAAAAGTCTTCTGACTGGTTGCCATGGCTGACTTTCTATCCACCTCTGCTTTCTACCGCTGATTAACCAGAAATAAAACAGATGAGGAACAGCAGGAGCTGCATCTTGGATTGACCTTATCTTAATTAAGCCTTGCTTAATTACATCTAAATTTTTTAATCTCCCCCCCCCAAACCAAACCAAACCAAACCAAACCAAACCAAACCAAACCAAACCAAACCAAACCAAACCAAACCAAACCAAAACAGTATCGAAGCTACATGTTCAGTATGGCTAGAAATCGCCCACCTCATCCATCCAATGACCTCATCAATCAATAAGTCAGCTCGTCTGCATTTTCTGAACTATTTGCCCCTGTTCAGTTGATCAAAATCCAAGAAACCAAACTTGTTATATTAGTACGTGGTAAGAAATGTGGCAAGCCGTTTTTTTTTTCACTGTATCATTTTGGAGGTAGAATTGCCCGCCTTGCTCTCCTCCCCATTTTAAAATAAAACAGTGTCAGATAAAAATAAGATACTATGGTAGAGAAAGTGTCACATGCATCCACATCTGATCTCACTATCTCAGGTAGAGACTTCAGGCCTCGCTTACATACAAAATACCAGAACCCAGACGACACCGACTATACCCACGCACGTTGGCCGCAATCACTTAGTTTCCCTACTTAATAGAGGGTGTGTTTTTAATTGGCTGTGTGGTTTTTGTTTTTCTGTTTTAAGCTCTAGCATCATCTCTCTGCTGTACCTAAGAGACTGAATCAAACAAATAAAAGCTTCTCGGAAGGAAATTGCATTGTTCCTCATTACACTTCCACTGTCGGAATCGCAGTTGAAAAATTCAGAACCATTCCCCAGAATGATACCAAGTCCCCTTTCTTTATCCCATCGGTCTCACTTAATTACATATATTTCTATAACTCCGTGACAAAAAGATTATGAAACATACCCTGGGGGAAGCTAAGGTAATTGCACTTTTGAAAATAGTTCTAATCTTTGTGTCCCTGGTTATGGGTCCACTTGGTCCTCTTGTTTGTGTAAAGAGCTAATGCATCTCCGGGGTTAGCAGCAGCTCCTCTCCCAGCAGCCACAGCCTAGGAGCCTTGTAAGTCACCAGTCAACATCTACGTGTTTAACAACAATTCAAGACAGTTTCATGGCCCCATCCTCCCACTCGGTGCTCTGGATCTTGGGGTCTCTGCATAGTTTCTCAACCATAAAATGACTTCTAAGCCCCATGCTTAGCTCTTTGAGGCTGTAGAATGGAATGCATCCCTTTCCTTCCCCTCCACTTCCATCATGTAACCTCAAGAACAGTCGGGAGGGCTGTGCTATATCACCCAGGCTGCAGAGATCTGGGCTGGGGGATATTAGCCACAGTTTATTTGTAAGCTTCTCTCTTGTCTGTTTTAACGCCTGTCTTGTAGACTTCATCTTTATTTCTCTACTGGTCACTGTGACAGAAGTTTCAACCCAAGTAAAGGCTGTTTTTCTTTATGTTGTTGCACTGAACACATTCTTGTGGAATAATGGCTGCTTTGAGTGAGAAACGAACTCCAGAAGCTCATGCACAGTCAGCTCATGGTTTTGATTCAATTTGGTGTGAATGTTAGTGGTTTCTGTTCACTACCACTGCATTGTGCAGTGCAGCTCTGAAAGTTAATGCAATATTTAGGGAGTATTTTACTATATACTATATATAGGGACTTTTACTATTGGGTACAATGAATGAGTATTAAAATTGGGCCCAGTTTTTACCTTGTCATTCCACCCAAGACTTTGCAAAGCTGAGAGAAAACTATAGTTACCCATTCAAGAGATTTCAGAAGAGAGAAGACAGCACCTTATTCAAGGAACTCCTGGGAGGCCTGGGGGGGGTGATGAGTGGAAGGATTAATTTGCATACAGCAAAAAGAAAGTCTTGTTCAGTGTTGCAATAAATAGTAAAGAAGGTGTCCTCCAAGAGATGTTTGGACCGATGACCCTCAAGAAGACTCAGTGGTCAAAATTATTTACTGTACAATTGTGACAACCAGAGTTCGGATCCTAGCAAACACATAACAAAATGGGCATCATGCAGAAACCTATAACCCTATCTCTAAGATGGGTGGAGATCTGAGGATTCAGGGTTGGGGGGAAGTGAGATCACGAATGTTACATAAAAGCTTCCATATATTTCTAAGCTGTAGGCCATTGTAGTTTTCTTGTTTAGTTCTTATTATGGCTGGTTGATGACTGAGTACCCATACCTACCCATGACCCCCATGATTAGAAAAGCCACTCATGCAAAAGCCAAGGGGCTTTCTAGTTGTTCCACCCAAGTTATTTAAAAGGAAGTTTTCGATCCCTGCATCCTATCTGAACAACAGCCAGTTGGTAGTGGTTCCCTTCATCCTTGCAGACAGCCTCAGCTGCAGCCCAGGAATTCAAACACAAGTGGAACTGGGAACTTGGCTTGTCTCAGTATCAATAAACTTGTCTTTATAATGAAAGACAAGAGTTGCTAGCCAGACCTATAAGAAAAACATATCTGTTTTGTGTACTGCAGACCCCTGGTCCATGGACAATGTCACTGAATGAAGGCAGAGGCCCTCCACGCCGGAAAGGGAAACCCTGACCTGAGCTGAGGACCGCCTGGTTTTACCAAGTGCTCTCAGATGCCTGCCTTCAAAAGACTGGCTGGTTTTTATCCACCGGTGATTGCTCTTACTGAAGCCTGTGTAAGCTTTGCCAGTCACATCGCTAGGATTGGAGAGCCAATCAAGACACGATGACTGATGCTGATTTGCTGTTTACACAAAGCAGGAAGAGTGCATAATTTTCCATGAGATTTCTTTTCCTTTTTTACAGAAACACATCTGACTCTGGATAAGTTCATTTATCGAGGTTTATTTACTTGTGCTGGCCAGTTTCGCAGAAAGAGAGCTCGGTCTTTGTTGCAGAGTTTCATAAAATCACTTTAAAATGGAGCAAGATAGATCTTTTAAAATAAACAAACAAACAAACAGGTCTAGATCTTTATACTATCTTAGTAAATTTAACTGATTTGTATAAGAGGAAAACAGTTTAGGAAAGAAACCAGAAAATCACATTAATGTAGTGACGTCAGTATGAAATTTAAAGTTTAAAAATGTCAGTAAGGCAGATACATTTTAGCTCATGAAAAATACCATTCTCTACCTCTCCCCCTCTCTTCTTCTCTCCTTTCTTTCTTTCTTTCTTTCTTTCTTTCTTTCTTTCTTTCTTTCCTTCTTTCTCTTTTTCTGTCTGTCTTTTTTATTTGTTGTTTACTTGTATTGTTTGTTAAGACAGTCTCATGTAGCCCAGGCTGCCCCTGAACATACTACATAGCTAAGGGTGCCCTTGAGTTTTTGATACTCTCCTCTCTATCTGCCAAGTGCTAGGACTACATCATGTAGCTACTGTACATGGTTTTATGTGGTGCTGAGTTTGAACCCAGGGCTTGTGTGTACTAGGCAGGCACTCTACCAAGTGCATCCTCAGTTCCTGCTCCCCGCAAGGTATCATTTTCCTATCTCCTCTCTGAGGATCTGCAGAGGGGACAGGAGCTAAGTAGGAAGGGTTGACCTCGTTGAAGAACCTGTACCAGCACGACCTGAGAAGCTGATTCTCCTTTCCCCACTGCTTTACACAATCTTGACTCTAAAATGCAGTTCTCCAACATTTCATCTCCCTTTCTAGAGGCATGAAAAACAGACACCAGAACTCCAGACTTTGGATAGCGATCATTTGGCTGGCCTATCTTACCAGCAAAAGAACTCCAGTTGGCTGGTGCTGCTGAGAGCTTGAGTCTGAGGAACATCTCATCTCCCTCCCCCATAATTCCCTGTCCCACACACACATACCATACCCGCCTTGAATTTAATCCTCAACTCAGGCTTTACTCTGGGTAAACTAGCAGGAAAACTGTCAGTTGAAAAATGGAAACAATGACTCCTATTTCAGAAGCCAGTTGGGGAGGTTCACATAAGCCTTGTGGTCCCTCTTGAGTGGTTACAAGGTCTTGGCTTAGCACACATGATTTCTCCAGGCTCTGACTGTGGTATGTTGTTACTCTTGGGAACAAGTTACAGAGTCTGCCTTTGTCCACTTCTCTATAATACTAGTACTGAGAGTGGGCCTTTCCCTTTCAGACATTGTTTAGAAATAAACAGAGGGTTTTCACACTAATTAGAAAAAGAAGGAGGAAGAGGAAGAAGAGGAAGAAGAGGAAGAGGAAGAAGAGGAAGAAGAAGAAGAGGAAGAGGAAGAGGAAGAAGAAGAAGAGGAGGAGGAGGAGGAGGAGGGAGGAGGAGGAGGGAGGAGGGAGGAGGGAGGAGGGAGGAGGGGGAGAAGGAAGAAGAGGAGGAGGAGGAGAAGGAGAAGGAGAAGAAGAAGAAGAAAAGAAAAAGAAGAAAAGAAAAAGAATTATTATTCCCAGGAGGCTCCTGGAAGAAGCCACAAGCCACAAGCATACAATAACGTCTGTGCTGGACTGAAATAAAAGAAATCAAAGTGAGAAGAGTTGAAGTTTTCTGACCACCATTGTTCTAGACTCCACGTAAGTCAACATTGACTTCCAAACCTGGTTTTAGATGGTTCTCCCAGTCCCCTCTCCTGCCCCAAGCCCTCAGTACAGTGTAAACTCCAAGTCCACACCAGGACCAGCCCCTAAGCGAGTCATTCTCCCTAGGCATTCTCATTTCTCTGCTCCTCTTCCGGGTAGTTTGCCGTCACAGTTTGAACATGGGATTTGGAGTGCCACTGGTAAAATCCTTGGGCTCCACAAACACAGAAACCTGGCCTATGCTCCTGCTAGGCATAATAATAAATCACCCCGGAATATTTCTTGCCCCACTACATGGCATGATTTCAAAACATTCTAATTGACAAATAGCTCGTGAACAGAACAGTACACATGGCATGACTGGAGTGACTGAGGAATTGTAAAGCTGGAGAACCCTCGTCGCCCTTGCTCACGTTTGAGTGCGGATCCCAATGAACTCTCCCAGAAGGCTCCCTGTGCGCTGTCATTTATTTTCTTCATCTTACATTCCCAAAACCTCAGACAAAGTTGAAATAAAGAACATTTGTACACACTTTTGTTCAGTTCTTTAGTCATTAACCTTTGGCCACATTAGTGCTCCTCCCGCTACTCATTTAACCATTTGAAACACATAATATCCACAAAATAATAATAATAATAACAATAATAATAATAATAAATGCTTGTATTTCCTCAAAACACGGACATTCATTGTCCAGTGTCCCTATTATCACAATCCCTTCAGTAAAGCAGTGACAAGGCAGTGAGTGACATTTCGTAATATCAGGTCCATATTTAAAGTTCACAAATTGTCCCATTTGAAGAACTCCTTCCCTAGGGGGTATGTTAAAACAAAACAAAACAAAAGAAAAAACTCTCTAATGCTTCCATCCCTTATAGGAGGTCCAACTAGAAAACCAAAAAAGAGCAGACCTCCACCAGAGCTCACCTTAGGGAGCCAGTGAGTTTATTAGGCTTACATACAAAACATGGGTGACCCCTTCACAGCACAGTTTTCACCCACCATGATGATGGCTTCACCACAGCCACACAGATGCCGCCCATTCAGTTAATGTTCCACAGCCGGTACACCCTCATACCTCCCAGGCCCACGAAGGCCATGCGCAATTAGGGCAGAATTGCATGCACATGGCATGGAGGAGCAGCAGGAATCGGTGGTGAGGGTTCAACGACCCTCCCTAACCCTTCCTTCGTTAATGGTCAACAGGCCTGCTCCCCGGCAGCCTTTTGCGAAGAGGCATAACAGCCCTGATGTTTACTTTATCCTTTTGTCTATGCCCAGGATCAAGGTTTCTGCACTATTTCTAGTTTTTACAGCTCTTTGACATTCCTCATTCTGGAACAATTTCTCAGCTTTTAACCTTCAGGACATTAAGACCACAAACTGGCTTACAGGATATCCCAGAGTTGTTATGCATGTGCGAGTGTGTGTGTGTGTGTGTGTGTGTGTGTGTGTGTGTGTGTGTGTAGACAGGGTCTCATATTGTCCAGGCTGGCCTTGAACTCCTTTGATATGTAGCCAAAGGTGACTTGACATTCCTGGTCCACCTTCCCCCACCTCTCTAGAGCTGAGATTACAGACAAGAATCACCATGTCTGTGATGATTTGTGTATTTCAAGTGCCTCTTCTTGTATTCTTTTAGTGAGTGTATCTTCAATGACAAAGAAACATAAATCTTCAAGTTATTTTCTTGTTCACAGTTGGCTCATCTAGAGCTTCATTTGAAGGTTTTTTTTTAATTAAATATTATTTTTAACTTTTTTTGTTTGGTTTTGTTCTTTGTTTTGTTGTTGTTTGAGATAGAATGCTGCTATGAATCCCCAGTTGATCTTAAGTTGTTATCCTCCTGCCTCTTCCTCTCTAGTGCCGGAGCACACCTATTCAATTTCTATTTTTAAAGCTGTGGTAATCTAAACTCTGTGAAGAACTCTGAGAACTGCTTAATTCAGTTTGAACTGCTACAGCAGACTGACGGCTAAGCCTTACTATAAGGAGCAGACATTTCTTACCGCTCCTGAGCTGGAGGTCTAAAATCTGACCTGGTCAGATTCAAGTTCAGGTGAGAGCCTGCTTCCCTGTGACAGACTGCCGGCAAGGTACTGCATCCTCATGTGGCCAAAAGAGGGGACCTGAGCTCCCTGGGACCTCTGATAAAGGCACTAATCCCTTGTGTAAATGATAACAGGTAAACAAAAAAGATGCTCGGCTTCAATTGCTAATCACCAAGGAGATATTGTCCCATATCTGTTAATATGGAAAGCATTAAAAACATTTAAAAAGCACTTTCCTATTTAAAAATAAAAAAAAAAAACAGAATATAAAACATTCACTTAAAGGTTTGAAACAGCAATCAAAACATATATGTAGATTAAATTCAGGCTGAGTGCCCTGGTTTATAGATCTCCCACAAAGAAATTATGCTAAATTAGAGGCAGCTCACACTTAAGACACCTTAATGTTTAAAACTCTGCTGGGAAATCAGGTCAAAGATGTAATTCAAATAAAGTCATAGCCGGTGGAAGTTCACTGGCATTACTTATTCTGTTAGATAAAATTGCTGTTAATTTCCCCTGGAATATAGTAAGAAACAAAGCTGAGAGGAACTAGAGGTACCTTCTGACTTACACTATAAAATTAAAAAGAAAATCTAGTGCACAAATTAGGTAAAAAGAATGTCCCACTGCGGGTAAGAGCTAGGAGGCCAAATTGACATGTGGTCTTGGCCTAATTTTCACATGAAATTCAGAGTACCTTCGTTCTCTTAGCCATCTCCCTCCAAAGCCTTCTTCCCTCAGAGTTCCCTTCAGCATAAATACTGTACAATTGGCTGCATGAGTTCAATATTCAACAGCTATAATTAGGATGGGGGGGGAAGCAATGAAGGCATATTCCTCACAAAGTGAAAAACTACAGCTGAATTCATTTTACTTAGTGCAATTAAAACACATTTGTGAATTTATAAATATTTTGCAGCGTGGCTCTACAAGTGTTTCTAATTTGAGCAATGACAGGTGTTTGTTGTTTAAAATAAATAGCAATCCTGGGGTCTTTTACTTAGGATTCAAAATATGTCTGTGTGGAAGGGTTGAGTTGAATGCCAGCTAAATTTCCTTCAGAAACGAGAGATCTGCTTATTGTGTGTGTCCGCATGTCAGAGTGATGTACGAAGAAGCACCTACTAAGTGCTAGGTGTTAGTATGCCTACTTGCATAGGCATACCAATTCTGAGAGTTAGGTCTTAATAGTCCTGTGGTGTGGATGACAAAGCAGAATTCAGAAGGTTAGATGAGGGGTCTGTGGGATGGTTCAGAGGATAAAGGTGCTTACTGCCAAGCAGTAAGTTTGAAACCCAGGATTCTCACAGTGAAAGGGTAAACCAAATTCTGCCACTTCTTTTCTGACCACCACAGCATGTTGTGATCACATCACACACACACACACACACACACACACACACACACACACAGACACACACCATAAGTTTAATTTTCTTAATTTTTTTAAAAGAAAGGACAAATGGCTTAGCAAAGAGCGTGGCATCAGTAAACGGTCATAGTGCAGTTTGTACGTAAACCTGACTCTTCTTTGGGATGGCAGCTGGTAACAATTCTTGTCTCTTCCAAGCATGGCTCAGCCATGTGCCTGCAGAGAGACTTGACACAGTATACCTATGCCAATTCTGCGTGTAGATTGGAGCAAGAGAATTAGGTTTCTACTGACTACAGCCCAAACATACTCCTGAATTCAGGTTGGAAGAGAGTTGAAAGATTTGATTCTAACTTCTGGGTTAGTTCTTATTGTCTGTGACACATTTCTGAGAAACTGTTTAAAGGAAGAAAGATTATTTGGGTTATGGTTTTATAGGTGTTAGTTCATGGTCACAAGGCTCTGTGGTTTCTGGTGAGGCAGAATATTGTGGTGGGGAGCCTAAAGCAGAGTCAAGTGTGCCCACCTTGTGGGATCTGGGAAGCAGATTGTAAGAGAAAGGATCTGGTATCTCCAAATTTACCTCACCTCCATGATTCTATCACTTGCCAATAATACCCCAATTATGACTCCATTGATTGATAATTCATCCAAGTCAGAGCACCCATGAGCCAATCACTTCCCCAAAGTCCTATTAGCTAGCAACTTCAAAGCACACATCCCCTAGGGCAGAAGTTTTCAACCTTCCTATTGCTGTTTAACACAGTTAACCCTTTAACACAGTTCCTCACATTGTGGTGACAACTCTGCCCCCCACCCAAAATTATTTCCATTGCTACTTCACAACTTATTTTTGCTACTGTTATGAATCATAATGTAAAATATCTGTTTTCCACTGGCCATGGGCCAACCCTTCGGAGAGGTTGTTAGACCACCCCCAAAGGAGTCATGACCCCCAGGTCGAGAGCCACTTCCCTAGGGGGTTATTTAAGATCACAACAGTTTACACCCATCCCAGCCACTTTGTAGTTCGTGAACTTTGTAAGTTTCTACTGGGAGTCAAAGCCTCAGCGCAGCCTCTGCCTCTCCTGGATGAGTATGTCTACCACATAGGACCACAGTGAGGGTAAAATCACAGAATCACCATAATTCATCCAGGTCTACATCAGGAAAGAAGAAAGAGAGACAGGAAGGAAGGAAGGAAGGAAGGAAGGAAGGAAGGAAGGAAGGAAGGAAGGAAGGAAGGAAAGAAGGAAGGGAAGGAGGGAGGATGGAGAGAGAGAGGGAGAGAGAGAGAGAGAGAGAGAGAGAGAGAGAGAGAGAGAGAAACTTTGATGCTTGAGAGATGACTCAGTGGTTAAGAACACTGGCTATTCTTATTCTGGGTTCAGTTCACGATACCCATATAGAAGTCTATAACCACCTGTAACTGAAAGTTCTAAAGGATCAAATGTCCTCTTTGGGCCTCTGTGGGCAGCAGGCGTGCACATGGTACACACATACACACACACACACACACACACACACACACACACACACACACACACAGGCACTCATAAATTTTTAAAAATCATTTAAATCATCCTGAATATCAAGGACTGTCGGTGATGTCCTCTATCTCAAATACCTCTACCTAAATCCACAACGGAATGCATTCAGTCCTAGAGTTTAGCAAGTTCTAGTCCTCTTTGAAGAACTGTTTTAAAGGCTGGAGACTGTTCAGTGGGAAAGTGTGTTGTGCAGCCAAGAGGAACTATAGACACACACACACACACACACACACACACACAAACACACACACACACACCTGGACCCATGCAAAGCACATCCCAACACACATAGGAAAACCAAGTGCTCCTGCTACAAGATGCAAGGTGGAGACGGGAAACTTGAAGGCCAGCTATCCAGGTTTATGCAAATACAAGCGAGCAAGCCTGCTTCGAATACAGTAGAAGTCAAGACCTCACGGTCAAACTTGTTGGACTTGCACATGTGAGGCATGGCACCCAGACACATGGATGCATGCATGCACAGAAATGCACAAATTTCTAAATAGTTTTTGCACCAGTCTCCCATCTGTCAAGATGCCCCTGTACAGGTGTG
This sequence comes from Rhabdomys pumilio, assembly GCA_030674055.1. Lineage (NCBI taxonomy): Eukaryota > Metazoa > Chordata > Mammalia > Rodentia > Muridae > Rhabdomys > Rhabdomys pumilio. Next base: position 157,470,093 of record JANHMN010000001.1, read on the forward strand.
TCTATTACAGTGTTCATCAAATTATGCAAAATAAAGTCAATTCTCTTGGTTTTGACTGCTGCCCTTGCTTAGGCTGTATGCTGTCAGAAGGCAGAGGCTCTTGAGGCTTCCTAAAGGGGCTACTTCTCATCCTAACCTACTGAGATAGGACTTATGTCAGCAAAGCATTTCTGCCTGCAAGCCTTTCTGGAAAACCTGAGTGAGGACCCTGCTAGGCTTGAGGGACACACTTACCTCTCGCCACTATGGATATCACTGTAATCTTCATCCAGGCACAGAGACAACACTGAGTATCAATAGCACACACCACCCCTAAGTTCTTAACAATCCCTGCAGTTATTATTCAACTTTTAATAACAACAAAATTGACAAAACCTGTAAAATTAACATAAGCTTCAAATGGTCAGATTTTGTTATTTTTCCTCTAAATACACACCATCTCCTACAAAGGAGATATTCAGAGTACTCTCCCATCTGCTGTTAGCCTCCAAACACAGACACAGCTATAGAATTTCCTTCGAGGAATTAGGAATGTTCTTCAGTCAGTCCAGTTCAGTTGAATACAGTTTATGTCTACGAGGTCAACCCCCAGAATCCTGCATATGTAAACAGTAGATTAAAACTAAGAACAAGCTTATTGAAAAGACAAGGAGCAAATCATACTTCTTCAATTCTGTCACTCTGTCTCCTCCTTGGAAATCTAGTATCAGATATCTATAAAATGTAAAGCATAGTGTGAGCTTTGAGTTTATCCAGAAAGTGCACATTTTAGTTTCTATATCAAATACCTAACAGGAGTTTAATAGCAACATGATATTAAATGTAGCCTATTTACATTGTTTTCTTAAGAGAAAGAACCAAGCCGGGCGGTGGTGGTGCACGCCTTTAATCCCAGCACTTAGGAGGCAGAGGCAGGCGGATTTGTGAGTTCAAGGCCAGCCTGGTCTACAGAGTGAGTTCCAAGACAGCCAGAGATACACAGAGAAACCTTATCTCGGAAAAAAAATAAAAAAAAACAAAACAACAACAAAAAAAGAGAAAGAACCAAGAAAATAGTGGTTGCTCTTACTTCATATTTATCCCTGAAATCATCTTGTGGAGGAGGAAAGAAATGAGGAGTGTGTCGTGTTTGTCACGTGTGTTAAGAAAGCCAGGACAAGCTCACTTTCTCTTTGGACCACATTGTTATACAGATTCAGAAAGATCACGAAGATACTAAAAACTCTGGCTGCAATGATTAATTTTATGTGTTAACTTGCCCAGATAATAAAAACGACAGATGGCTGGTAAAGCATGATTTCAGGGTGTGTCTGTCACAGGACTCTACAAGAGTCTGGCATTTGAATCAGTACAGAGTAAAGATGGAGGGTGGGCATGGTTCAATCTGCTGAGGACTCTGACAGGAACACGAGGGAGGAGAACCAACTCTCTGTTTCTACTTTAGCTGGAATATTGGTCCTATGTGCCTGGATGTGGAGGCTCTAAGTTCCTAGACTTTCTACTACACCAAAGACTAATTAGATGGTATTACATGAACCAAGACCAGAAGACAAAATACCCTTGTACCTGGGTCAAACCCACCCCACTCCTCCTCATCTTCCTCCATTCGAAAGGACTCTCAGTCTCTAGGCAAAGATTCCTAGGGATAACCCTGCCAACCCCCAACTTCACCCCAGCACAAACATGCGCACACACACACAAACACACACACACACACACACACACACACACACACACACACACACACACTCCCAGACACTGGGACCTTGGCCATTCCCACTGGGAGCTCTTTTGTGCATAAAGTCAAGCACAGAGCACAAACAGCAAAGATATACAGTAAGTGCAAAGTGAATTGAAAATGAAATGCAAAAATTAAGCCACAGTCATATGGTAGTGTCTTATACAGTCTGTTTCCCTCTGGGCTGGATGAAGAATGAGAGAAATGTGAGTGAGTGCGTATCGGGGAGTAGGTGTCAGAAAGTGGGTATTAGGGATCTAGCTGAAGAGTCAAGGCAGGTGTTACTAGGAGATATGCGGGCTCCTTCACTCACTGCTTACCATTCCTGGATCAGAACATGAATCTGCTCAACCCAGTGTGTGTGTGTGTGTGTGTGTGTGTGTGTGTGTGTGTGTGTGTGTTTCCCCAAGACTTTCCAACTTCTGGAGTTGACAAAGAGACTTGCTTCTTGTTGGTTTTATGCTTCCATTGGCTTGGGTTTCATGCTTTGCTAGCCTTAGGTTTCCACCGTAGTGCTCAGAGTCATGTGGTTCTTTTGGTGCCATTTTTGCACAGGTAAAAGCTTACTTAGTCTTTGGCTTCAGAGGTCATCAAAGACCTGAATCCTCTTATGTGTGCTTAATTATAGTTGAAGGCCTTCAGAAAAATGACTTTAGTCTTCTGAACGTAGTTTAGGTAAACAAAGGAAAAAGGGAGGGGCTTAAATCTAAAATACTGAGTCTTGAACCACATTTTCCTTCCCTTTGAACCCTGAGGATGCTTAGTTCCTGAACTTATCAGTAGACCAGGAAGTTGGTGCTCTGCAAAGAGGCATTTCTGTAGAACTTCAGGGGTCTTTAGAGACTTCCACAGTAGGCCTCTCTAGTATTTGAGCAGTGACACCATCCATTGCCTCCAGAGTCCCTACAACAGGGCCCACACTGAACTTCAAGGATGCCATGATGCTTCATGTGCCCATCCTACCTTGTACCACCATCTTCTAACCTATCTACCAACTGGCCTAGGACAAACCCAAGTAAAGGCTGTTGATAATTTATTATGAGCCACCATCTAAGAGGCCACTTCGGCTCACATTATCATGACCTAATACCAGTGCCTACCTCAGCCACTTCCAGACACTTTCAAGACATCTACATTCCCATAATTTCACAGATTTCTATCCTTGGATGACTCTATGAACTCCCAGTGTGGTCCAAAAGTCTCCCAATTTTATACCAGGCTCTTGTCGTCTCCTAACACTTCTACTCTTCCATCTGGAATTCAGTGTGTTATCCAAAGTCTTGAACGTCACTATCTTCTCCAGGTACATCTTATTTCTTCTCCTCTCTACTACAAGCTGTCCACTATCTGACAGCATGATTTCCCATACTTGCTTTGCTATTGTTCTCACATCCCCTGGAGCCTGAACATTAAGTGTCATCTCCCTTGCTTCAGCATCCAGTTCCACATCTCTTGCCACCACCCCCATCCCCCCAGTATTGACACACTTCATTGAAGCACATCTTTCAGGCAGCAGCTTCCATTACCCTGTTCTGTTTTGTTTAACCAGCAAGGGTCCTATCAAGCCTCTCCAAGCCCTGACAATGTTAGGTCCTAGAATCAGCCGAAATGTATCTTGTCCTTTATTTTAACTCTAGGTTATCATGCGAGCCAATCACATCTGACAGCCTTCTCTTCAGTTCTTTCTCTTGGTCTTAGCAACTGAGATCTCATAATCATGCAGAAGAGTGTTACGTCTGTGACCTTGACTTGGGCGCATTCTTTCTGAGCAGTGGCCTTGCTGTTCACTATTCTAGCATCTCTACTTTTGTAGCAAGTCTGTGCTTCCCCTTGGGATTTTAAACATATTCCCATTTACATCTTTCTCAGCCTCTTTAGCATGGTCATGTCCCTTTTGCTCAACCTAGATTCAATAAGTCACACAGATTTGCAGACTCAGAAACCAGAGAGAACCTGAATTTTCCCAACACATGGCTCCTGTAGTGGCTATCAAGATGCTATAGAGGACTGTAACCACCAGAGATCTTGACTGGTATTAGAGCTCTTTTTAACATGACGCAATGATGCAACACAATGCAGTTGGTGGCAGGAAACTTTATTTGCACATTATGTGAACACCTCCATGATTTAATTTGAGTATCTTTACAAAATGACAGTGTCATTCGCTTAGAATCAATGGCCCAAGAATAAGAGCAAGAAATTACAATACCATTTTAGAAACATAATTTCATTTAAAGCCACACATCAACACTTCTACCATATAGTCATGAGCTGAAGTAGAAGGTGTCAGTCAGTGACAGACTACACAGAGGACTGCATTCCTGCAAGAATGGGTCTTCCTAGTGAAGTCGTACTCATCTTATTCTGCCTGAGCACAACACACTGCATGTCTGTGTGAGGGTGAAACCCCCTGATGACACCTCTATCAGCATCTACCTATCATACTGTTTGTTTAAAGGACAGTTGTCAAGCCCAGGGTAAAATTGAGAGAAGGAAAATTCATTTGAAAGGTAGAGTGCCGCTACTATGTACATATGTCGGAACCACTGCAGGCATCTTGTAGATGAAGTCATTGATGTATGCACGGCTCCAATAACACTTTTATCTCTTGCTTATATAAAGTGCTAGTCGCTGTATCCTTCTCCAGGTGGGAACTCAAGAACCCAGTGTGTGTCTCTCCACTGCAGCCCTGCCATCAGTCATACAAAACTTCCAAGGTCACGTCAAGCCTTGGAGGAGAAAATAATATAGAGCAGTCCTCAGCGTCCCTGATGCTGCAACCCTTTAACATCATGTTGTGATGACCTGTGACTACAGAATTATTTTTGATGCTACTTCATGACTTTAACTTTGCTACTGTTATGAGTCGTCATGTGAATATTTTTGGAGATAGAAGTTTGCCAAAGAGGTCCTGACCTGCAGACTAAAAAACATTGTTGTATAAAGAATGAAACACCGCTGGGTGGTGGTGGCGCATGCCTTTAATCCCAGCACTTGGGAGGCAGAGGCAGGTGGATTTCTGAGTTCAAGGCCAGCCTGGTCTGCAGAGTGAGTTCCAGGACAGCCAGGGCTACACAGAGAAACCCTGTCTCGAAAAAACCAAAAAAACCAAAAAACCAAAAAAAACCAAAAAAACAAAAAAAAAACCAACAACAACAAAAAAAGAATGAAACACTGTAGGTTTTTATCGGACCCTCTTTTCTCTTTTTGAAGTTCTGGGGATTGAATCTAGGGCTCTGTACATGGTAGGCAGGCATTTTACCCGAGTTATAACTCCAATCTGCTCTTTACTTTTTTTTTTCTTTATAAATGTTAATACAGGTTCATACTAAAATGCTCAAGCTAGCCTGAAACTCAGTCTATAGACTAGATGGACCTTTAAGTCATAATCTTCCTGCCGCTAAATCCTGAGTAGCTGATATTTCAGGCCTGTGCCACCAGGTCCAGACTTTCTCAGATAGACCTAAGAGTTACTTAATATTATCTGTGCTCAAATTCCTTTGGTTAGAACTCATCTCATGGTCACAGCTGCCTATAGGAAATGCTGGGAAATGAAGTGTGGCTTGGTGCCTCACACCTGTAACCACAGCATTTTGGAGACTGAGGCAGGAGAATTATAGTTTGAGCCCCCAAAAAGAGAAGGGAAGTGGGTTTGGTGAGAGAATTAGCCATTTCTACAAATCCTCTGTTCATGAGTGTGACAACTGAGGTGTGAACGTGTACATATATGTCATTAGTAGGCCAAGGCTGTTGGAGAGAAAAGCAAAGTTTGGTGCTTCGGAGACTGGCAAAAATATAGCATGTATTTCCAGATCGTTTCTGCATTGTTCTTATTGTGAATTGTTTGTTCACCTGCTTACTGAGACTACACGCAGGTGCACATACAGTGGCTTGTTGCCACCACTAGGGTATTAGATTACAGGACATATCCAGGAGCTTACACCACGCATGGGTAACTCAGCTTGGTCTATTGGTCTCCTGAGTTTGCTATGAGGACACATCCAGATGTGTCTCAGGTAGCACATGGTGAGGGAAAGGTAAGAAACACTTTATATATACCTGGACCCCTCTGCAGAGCTAAGCCAAAAAAGTCAACCCTGGGTGAGTAGGACTCCAGCCAAGCACCGGGAAAATGAGAGAGAAACAAATGCTGTGCACTCTGGAGACCAGTGGTTCTCAACCTTCCTAATGCTGCGAGCCTTTAATACATTAGTTCTTTATGTTGTGGTGACCCCCAACCCTAAAATCATTTTTATTGCTTCTTCATAATTATGATTTTGCTACTGATAGAACTCGTAATGTGAACATCTGCTATGTAGGCTATCTGATAGGCGTGTGAAAGGGTCTTTTGACCCCCCCCACACACACAGGGGTTCTGATCCACAGATTGAGAACCACTGTTCTAAATAGTTTGTATGCCATTTTCATATGGCGATTGCTGATATATCCTTTTCCAGCATCAAACTGCAGGCTGAGCCAGGGGATAGACCTTTTTCTGCATAATTTCAATGCTTTTCCCTTCTGAAAGTCTACTTCAGATGCTCTACCGGACCAAAATGAAGTAAGTCTGAGTTCAGTTAGAAACCTGAGTTGAGACATCTGATTATGAGCCATCAGCCCAAGCTCCCCATGACTCAAATGTAGCATTTTTCTAAAATGTCATTTAGAGGAGCTGGCTCTGTATAGCTACTGTGCTCAGCATGCTCAAGGCCTGGACTTCATCCCAAGCACACCCTTCCCCACTGAAAAAAAAGGGGAGAGAGAGAGAGAGAGAGAGAGAGAGAGAGAGAGAGAGAAAACTATTTGGAGATAAAGTTTCAGAAAAGATTTTCATTACCACCTTAAAATTGTAGACTCAACATTTCCTGTTAGAGAGAGGTTTACTCAAGTTTTCTCTAATTAGGCTCCCATGAATCATAGATCTTTCGCATAAGTGAGCTGGCCCCTCGGGGCAAGTGGTATCTTTGCTGGCAAATATTTTACAAAGAAGGCATTTGTTTCAGAAATAAACATTTAATTTGGATAAATTTTAATAGGCACCACACTTGATTCTGATGAAAATGTTTACCAGCGGTGTTTCTGCCTGGGAACCATTTGTTTTTATTATTTTGACAGAAACGGAATTTGGTTGGTAGCTGTTTGGGATTTGAAATGGTTCTGTAAGCATTTCAGCTAGATGCCCAGGCAGGCAGCCACAATCGCTCTACTTCAAATAAATGGAAAGCACCGTTTTGCTGTTCATTACTTCAATGAGAAAAGTTTAACCAGGGAAAAGATTTGCAACTGACCAACTCACATAGACCCCAAACAAAGGGAAACAAAAGTGAACACACTGTAAATATTTCTATGAACGTTTGGAAAACCTTTTCATTCTCAAAATACTTTGTCTATGCAACCAAAGAACACAAAAAGTTACAGGAAAACAAAACAAACAAAGTCCACCTCCCCAGTGATACACTTCCTGCAATAAGCCACACCTCCTAATGTTTCCCCAAAACAAAAAACAAACAAGCAGTCTTGTCTCAGTGATGGCTCGGAACAACAGGCACCACTGAGCCATCCTATGTGCTTCATGGCTTACACATCATTGGAAAACTGACGTTGTTCCCTGCAAACATATTAAGAAACACAGAAGTGTCTTCTGCAATTATGTCATTTTCCAAATCATCAAAATTGAAAATAAGAGAAAACAACTTCGGAAGAAGTCCAGGGTCAATCAACTAAATAAACTTAAGTCATTTAGCCAACTAGCATTGATTGGATCTGAGCCGGATGGAATTGACTTCCCTCCAACTCCACCCACTCCACAAACTAATTAAAAAAAGCACATCACTTACATCTCCAATCAACTGAGGAAGATAAGTGGGCTTCAAAGTAATCAACTACACAACTGTCAGGAATAGCAATAGAGTCTCAGATAACTTCAGGAAGCTGGCTGAAAGTTAGGGGTGTCAATCAGAAGAGAGTATCCAGAGTTTATAATTTGAGGACAGCTTCTTGGACAAGGATGTTTAAAAGAAAGGGAAGCACGCACAGTGGCACACACACATCCATACACACTTATTGATAGACATCTCACTCAACTTTAGTACTCCAAAAATACTCATGTGAGACAAGAGAACCAACTATGCCAGGACTACAAAGGCTAGAAAGGTCACTTGGCAAATTATTTCAAATGTCTAGAAAATTGTAAGCTCCTAGAGTCCTTAAATTGAGTGGAGAATGTTGTCATTACTGCTATTACTGTGAGGACACAGAATGACCAAAGCCACAAAACAAAACAAAGCAAAACAAAACAAAACTCCAACCAACCAACCAACCAACCAAACCAAAAACATCAAATTGAGGGATTGATTACAGTTTAGGAGAGTTAGTCCATGATCATCAGAGTGGGAAGCAGGCAGTCATAGTGTTGGGGGAGTAGTGGAGAGCTTTACATCCTGATTCACAGGCAGCAGGGAGAGAGAGAGAGAGAGAGAGAGAGAGTCAGTCTGTGTCTGTCATGGGCTTTTGAAACTACAAAGTCCACCTCCCCAGTGATACACTTCCTGCAATAAGCCACACCTCCTAATGTTTCCCAAACAGTTCCACTAATAGAAAACCAAGCATACAAATGCCTATGGCAACCATTCACAGTCAAACAACTACAAGGGATTACTGGACCACCTTGACAAAGAACATGATCTGCAGAGCAGCAAGAAGTTGGTGGTGGTTGCCCCATCTTTTATCCAAAGAACAGAATGTTTCTTCTATGAAGAGGAATGGATGACTCATTGAGTTCTTACACTGACACTAAAAATGCTTTCTTCCTGTGTGTGTTTCCATGATGTAAATACTGAAGTTTTTTTTTTTTTTTTTAATTGTCTGTTGTGAGGTAGGGGAGAGCATCTGTGTCACACTGTTCATGGGTATCAGAAGATGGCTTTGGGGAGTCACTGAGGCAGGGTTTTTCTTCTTTCTCTGTGACACTTTGTATGTTCTAGGTCAGCTGACCTGTAACTTTCTGAACAATTCTCCTGTTTCCTTTGTTCATACTTCCAAAAGAGTATGTATGTTACAGATGACTGGCACTTCAGCTAGCCTTCATATTATATAATCAGCTAATTAATGTGTCTGTCTGTCTGTGTGTCTGTGTGTCTGTGTGTCTGTGTGTCTGTGTGTCTGTGTGTCTGTCTGTCTGTGTCTGTGTCTGTGTCTGTGTGTCAGGGAACCAGTGTGGAGGTTAGAGAACAACTTCCAGGAGTCAATTGTCTCCTTTCCCCATGTGGGTTCTAAAGATGGAACTCATGCTGAGAGTTTGTCAATCACTTTTATTCACTGAGCTGTCTCCCTAGTCCTGAAAATGTAATTTTTTTCTCCTTCTAAAATTATATTTAAATTTTAATTTTTATATTAAAATATAGTCTATTCTCCCACACACAACCACACCCACACCCTTTGTCAAATTATGGCCTCTGACTCCCCCCCCTTAAATAATCTGATCAGTCTACATAATGTTACTCATATGTATATGATTTCATGGCTGACCACTTGGTGTTAAAGAACTAACTGAGGGACTCTTCCCCAAGGAAGATCATTTTTCCTATTCTCAGTATCCTTGACTGTCTAGAGGGTTTCTTATTATGTGTGTGTCTAGGGTTGGGGCCCTGAGAAATTTCCCCCAGGAAATATAATTTCTTAATGAATGGTATCTATGAATTCAGTGCTCTATTCTGTTGACAGTCCTGGTATTCAATTGACAAGAAAATCTGCAAACAGAAATTTTCTTCCTTAAATCCTTGAAGGATAAGAGGAGAGAGAGAGAGAGAGAGAGAGAGAGAGAGAGAGAGAGAGAGAGAGAGAGAGGATGCAGGTAGACACACTGCCCATAGGTAGCAACGCTATTCATGTTGACCAATAATTTCCCAGTAATAGACAAATACCATTTCCTGTTTCTTCTTCTTTTTTTGTTTCTTCTTCTTTTTCTGTTTCTTCTTTTTCCTCATCCTCTTCCTCTTCTTCTTTGTCTTCTTTTTTATCCTCTTACTCTTTCTCCTCCTCCTCCTCCCCTTTCTCTCCCTCCTCTCTCTTCATTCCTCTCTTTGTCTCTGTTTTTCTTCCTTTCCCTCTCAGTTGCTCCATTGCTTACTAGCTTCCTTGCCTCTCATAAGTGTATTCAAGATTATAGTTACTGCATAGATGTCAAAACTTCTTTTAAATATCAAAGGGGAAAAAACTAATAATCTGCTATGAAATACCTTACCTCAGCAACTGTGGCTGGAAAGTAGATAATGCAACTGTCCAGAGGTCCATTGAGGATGCTGTGGGACAATGGCCATTTACCAACCACCGTGAAAGAATTAAAACCCGGTGGCAACTGCTCCAGTAGCTCTAACATGCATCTGCTACACAGGACTATGTATGACTTCCTGTTTCTAGTCTGTGTCCTTGCCCAAGCATCCTTGTATTTAGAAATCCACACTTAGGAATTTAAAGAACACAGAATTTCAGAGCTGAAAGGCGATATGGGGCTGAGGAAGTTACCTCAGTGGCTGTGAATCCCCAGGGCACAGTAAAGCCTGTCAAGTGAAAGTGAGATAGGAAGAAGACAGGAGAATCCCAGAAGCTCAGACAGCCTGCTTAGCATATGCTGAAGAGTATAGCAAAGGGACTGTCTTGAGTTAAGAGGAAGATGAAAACAGATAGCTAAAGGTAACATCTGACCTCGGAACACAGGATCTATTATGCCCATGCCCATACACACCACTCTCACAACACACATCCACACCCATACATCCACCTTCACACACACACACACACACACACACACACACACACACACACACACACATACACACACACACACTATGAAGAAAGAAAGAAAGAAAGAAAGAAAGAAAGAAAGAAAGAGAGAGAGAAAGAGAGAGAGAGAGAAAGAAAGGAGGGAGGGAAGGGGGAATGGAAGGGAGGAAAGAAGGAAGGAAGAAGCTATAGATGGTGAACGGCAAAGTTCTGCTTTCAGAATACAAATTATGTGACAGCCTCTTGGTCAGTGAGCTCTGTTGGATGAGTTCAGGCCAGGCTGCCTTCTAAACTGTATGATTTTTTTTTTCAAGGATATCAAGCAAAGTGCCTATTACACTAAGTAGGTTTTCTATCACTCTGGTCTACGGCTAGGGGAAAAATCAATTTCAGGACATCGACCAGGGAATTAAAAATCCTAAGATGTAAAATGTTGGCTCTCACAAAAAACATACACCTCTCCTCCTATATCACACTCCTCCATCAACGCATTTGGACAGATAGCAATGATGACAACTTATATGGAAATAACGGCTCACATACACATATTCATCACCAGATTCATTTTGTGGAAAAGGTGTAGGAAGGAAAGGAGGAGCCCTGTACTTCTCTGGGTCTGTGTTTGTTCGGAAGAATCCTGATAGGAGACCTCTATCATGTTAGGAACTGGCAAATCCCACACGGATCTCACTATCATCGTTTCAAAAGCAATTACAACTTGGTCTGGAGATTAACCCATCCAATTCCCATTTTACACACTGGAAAAATAGAAGTGATGATGCTATCACCTGCTTGTTGAGAATTGAGTAATTGCCCTCTGACCTCTAAACACAAGTTGTGTCATGCCCATACACTCTACTCTCACCCATGAAAACCACACACAGCTAAGAGTAGAATAAGAAACTTATAATCACTAAATAGTAAATGACATTGAGGAGAGAGAGAGAGAGAGAGAGAGAGAGAGAGAGAGAGAGAGAGACTCAAGGACCTGGGGGCCAGATTTGGAAGGCTAAGCAGCCTTATGCAGAGGATTTGGCAGTGGTCTCCAGAGCCATGGTCATGGTCATGTTTAGGGACAGGGGAGAGGCCATTGTACTCATGGAGGTAAAGATGAGGCCAAGAAGTGGACCCCTCAACTTGAATCAAGTTGAGTCACTGTTGAGACTGCCTGGCTTGGGAGCCAAAATGTCCCGGCCTGCACTGCTGCTCTGGTCCAAGGGTCAGAGTCTCGAAGAATGGAGACAAGACAGAGGTTCTGGAGTCAAGTCTCAAGTCTCTTTTATTGTTTCTGTTTTATTGTCTATCTCATTGAAGGGCTCCTCTCTTATTTTTCTCTCTTATTTTCTCTCTCTTATTTGTCCTCTTTTATTTGTCCTTTATTGTCTCTCTCATTGTCTCTCCCACTGAAGGAAAGTCTAGGGTATTTATAGGCTTTTGCCATGTGCCTTGTAGGCGCGTGGACACCACATGCCTTGCAGGTGTGGATATGACGTAAGCCTTACAGGCGTGGACAGCACGTGCGCCTTACAGGCATGTATGGCGTGGATAGCACGTGGATAACACGTGCACCACATGCTTTGTAGGCGTGGATACTGCGTGCTCCTTGCAGCTGTGGGCACTAAACAGTAAAACAAGATATGTGGGATATCAGAGTGTGCTTTAGCTGTTGTAGGCTGTTGAAAACCAAGTCTCATGTCAGGGTATATGGCTGAACATGGCTGCAAAGCTGATAGCTGCTTTCTAGCCGCTTTCTGCTTAAAGTCGGCTCCCAACAAGTCACATGGATCAGGTTATGAAGATCAAGTCCCTGGCTGGGTAGAGTGGTGCACACCTTTGATTCCAGTACTCTAGGAGCACAGCAGGAAGGTCTCTGGGAGTTCCAGACCAGCCTAATCTACATAGTGATTTCCAGGACAGAAAGAGCTACAGAGAGATCTTGTCAAACAGACGAACAAACCAACCAAACAAACATCACCATCCCATTAAAGAATATGAGGAATATGAAGTTTTCCTGGGAACATCACCTATGGGAGAGAGTTTAAAGATCATGTCAGTTCAGAAGTAGACATGGGCAGCCAGCCAAGCAAGCTAAACATTTTTTTCACCATTGGAGACAATTGGTCATATTGGTCTTGGTGTGTGCTACTTAGAATTTTTGTTGTTTTGTTTTTCGTTTTTGTTAACTAGACCCAAGTTAGAATCACATGTGAAGAAGAAACCTCAATTGAGAAGATGTGTTCATCAGATTTGTCTGTGAACAAGTGTAGGGGGCATTTACCACTCATGGAAGGAATAACACCACCACAGGTGGTGCTACTCCTGGGAAAGTGGTCCTAGGTTGTATAAAGGAGCAGACAGAAGGAACCATAAGGGACAAGCCAGTAGGCAGTATTCCTCTGGAGTCATTGCTTCAGGTCCTGCCTCCAGGTTCCTGCCTTGAGTTCCTGCTTTAGCTTGTCTTGATGATGGACTGTGCTGAAATAAACCCTTTCCTTCCCCCAAGTTGCTTTTTGTTAGTGTTTTGTCACAGCAGCAAAGAAGCAAACTAGAACAGAAAGCTAAATGCTCTTAGGAGGTAGCCACTGCCATCTAAGGGACCATGATATTGTGCAAGCTTTCCATTATTCTTGCACAAAGTGCCTACTGAGAAACCAGGATAGGTAAGATGAAAGATCACTGCAGTTCTGTGATAATTCACCTCACCCCTGACCCGGGAAGCACTGGTATTGTCTCTGTTCCTTTGGCCAAGAAGCTGCTGCTGGTACTGTAGACTTTGCCAAGGCTACCTTTGATGCCATCTCTAAGACTAACAGCTATCTCTAGAAGACACTCAACCTCTGCTAAGGGAGTGTGTTCACCACGTCTCCCCATCAGGAATTCACTGACCAATTTCTTGTGAAAACCCACACCAGCATCAGGGAGATGATTCAGCAGGTCATGGCACCCACACAGTGGAAGGAGAGAACCAACTCCACAAGTTGTCTTCTGCCTTTCATGTGAACTATGGCATAAACTCACCATGCACAAAATAAATAGATAAATATTTTTTTTTAAATACCTAAAATAATTTTAATTTAAAGAAAAGAAGAAAAACGCATACCAGACTCTCCATGCAGAGGACCCAGGCTCTAATAGTGGCTACCATATAGGGTTTTTATATGAGAAAACATAAAGTGACTTAAGTTTTTAAAAAACAAACAAATTAACAAGCTTATATGCAGCTCATTAGTCAATTACTGCTTTAGCTGTAAAAATGATGTCACATTTTCTTTTCATGACTCAACTATCTTTAACCAACTTTGGCAAACAGCTCTCTCACCAAGTTTCCATGTTTCCCAGCCTCCCAGGTGGTCCAAGACAAATATGTCTATCTTCCCTGGACGATATAGATAATGCCTACCATAACTGTGTTCCCAGGCAACTATATTCCATATCAATCCCTCACTGAAAATGCAGTTTTCTGCTCCATCTTATTTCCCAAGTCACAGTGGGGAAGGATTAGGGCCAACTTAACTGGTGTTTATAGGCTCCAACAATAATTTAACAACTGTTGCCTTCTTGTGAACAGCAGCCCTGCCTGCTAGGTCACTGCCCTATTCACATACTAACTTTCTCCTGAACAATGGCTACAAACTCTCACCACTGAAGCAATCTGAACACTCCTGCCCCAGAGTTTCAGACCGTCAGATCTGCTCTATGTCTCTAACCTGAAGAATATACATACATACATACATACATACATACATACATACATACACATACATATATACATATATACATACATACACACTTATATACATACATATATGCATACACAAACACACAAGTGCAATCTTCTCTCCAATAATACAGAAGTTGCCTAAGATCTAGCCCTGGAACCTCCCACCCCTGGGGTGATTGACAAAATTTAACCTTTCATTCACAAAAATATCATCAACTGTCAGGTAAAAATTAGTCTGATGGCCCAACCATGACATTCTCAGGCGTCAAAAGGTGTTTTCTACAGTCTCTTATTTAGTCTTAATACCATGTGTAGGACAAGGGTGGTTCAGTCCAAGCCACTGCAACCCTAACCCTCTTTGCTCCCTTCCTCTCAGTGTTTCACCCCGTCTAGGATGAGATGTAAAAACACAATATAAAATACATAGCTTTTGTCTAGGTATCATATTTGGACCATCTGTGAGCCGAAGCTCAGTCTCCCTGACCCCTCTTCTTTCCCATGGGCAAGTGCACACATGCACATGCAGACACACACTTGTACACACATCTGCATACATCCACACACACCCACCCATGTGCTGACTGCACAAGGTCAGAATGAAAACATGGAAGGGATCAGGAACAGATTATAATCTGTTCCTCTGAATCAGAAACCTACAAATGCAAGCTAGAGGTTTCCTTCCATGCATCTTGTTGGCTTCTATCTGCCATGGAATGTGCTAAACACTGCGGCTTCTCTTGTTCACTTTTCACTTCTCTTAGAATCAGTAGGATGCAGCTGGAGTTATTCCTAACATACAAACTAAGTGGATGAAGTTCAGACCCATGCTGGTAGTTGTTCCAGGGTCCCCGTGAGGGAGGTTAGGTAGGTGGTGTGATCAGATCATAACGTGGCTGATGAAAATTTAAAAAGTATCTTAAAGGTATTACACCATGCTCTTTGGTCAGTTACAAACTATTGGCTCTCAGATGTCAAGTTTCTATGTTAAAAACAATCACCAGTTTACATAGGAGAAAATGAAACAATTAGTCTGAAATGACAGAGCCAGTATATCCTGCAACTAGAATTCATGAATAGTACATCCGGGACGAAAGCCAGTAATTACTCACTTAGCTCTCAACATGTTTTTCCCTCTGCTAGATACATGGGGAGTCTATATGTGATGACGAAGAAGAATGAGGAGGATGATTAGGAGGAGAAGAGGAGAAGGATAAAGAAGAAAAAGAAGAGGAAGAAGGAGGAAGATGAGAAGAAAGAGGAGAAGGAAGAGGAGGAGGAAGAGGAGGAGGAAGAGGAGAAGGAAGAGGAGGAGGAAGAGGAGAAGGAAGAGGAGGAGGAAGAAGAAGAAGGAAGAGGAGGAGGAAGAAGAAGAAGAAGAAGAAGAAGAAGAAAGAGGAGGAGGAGGAGGAGGAGGAGGAAGAGGAGGAGGAAGAGGAGAAGGAGAAGGAGAAGGAGAAGGAGAAGGAGAAGGAGAAGGAGAAGGAGAAGGAGAAGGAGAAGGAGAAGGAGAAGGAGAAGGAGAAGGAGAAGGAGAAAGAGTGGGAGAAAATGAAGGAAGGCAAGAAATTCTGATAGCTTCCTGATGATTCGTATCCATGAGAATATGTACTTAACAAGATAGGAAGCCATAGATTGCAGAGGAGCTCAGGAGGCTCCTCTCTCCCTTACTAAATTGTTATCTACAGTAAATTCTGGAAGAAGGGGCTGGAGAGATGGCTTGGCAGTTAAGAGTGTTTGTTTTTCAGAGGACCCAGGTTCAATTCTCAGCGCCCCCATGGTAGCTCACAAATATCTGTAGCTCAGTTCCAGGGGATCTGACTCCCTCCTATAGACATACATACAGGCAAAACACCCCAATGCACACAAAATAAAAATAAATAATAAAATCAACCCTGGAGAAGGGAGTTTACTGTCTTTGTTGTGTAACCTGCCAACCTATGATGGACAGTCTCAAACCCCTGGGCACATAGACTGCCCTGGTAAAAGTCAGTAAGTCACAAAACAAAACAGAAAGATGGAAATCTGAGGAAGAGAACTTTTTTTTTTTTTTTAAATACAACCCACGGCTGGCACCACCCACAGTGACCTCTACACTCCAACATCAATCATCAATAGCAAAAA
This sequence comes from Rhabdomys pumilio, assembly GCA_030674055.1. Lineage (NCBI taxonomy): Eukaryota > Metazoa > Chordata > Mammalia > Rodentia > Muridae > Rhabdomys > Rhabdomys pumilio. The sequence goes on from JANHMN010000001.1 coordinate 157,486,454, forward strand.
TGCCTCACAGACTTATCTATAGGCAATCTGATAGAGGCATGGCCTCAATTGAATTTTCTTCTTCCCACATGACTCTACCTCGTGTCAAGTTGACATAAAACTAACAAGCACAGGTTCTCGAGGAGGGAGAAATGTGTTCTTCAGTTGTGTAGCCCCTGGCATGTATCTGTATATCTGTAAATAACCCCTCACCCATCCTCCTCTAAGCAACCCTAAGTAAACTTACTAGGTCAGAAGAAGAAAAGCCATAAACATAAAAAGATTAGTTAGAGATGGGGAAGGTGACAAAAGACTAGTTAGAGATGGGGAAGGTGACAAAAGACTAGTTAGAGATGGGGAAGGTGACAAAAGACTAGTTGCAAGTGGATATGATCAAAATACTCATATGAAAATGCCATAATAAAACTCGCATAACTAACATATGATACTAAAAACACTGAAAATGCAAGTGACCCAAAGAGCCATGAATGTCACAGGAGCTCAAGACACAATCAAGAGAATTCATAACCAGAGATTCTAGCAGTAAATCATTGGAAAATGAGTCTCCCCGCAGCAGCTGTCCATCTATATCCAACCTCCCAGCACTTTGTATCAGGAAGCGATGCTTCATTGGGTCACTTCAGGTTCCAAAGTCAGATATTTTATAAACTGCCAGGACTTGACTTATAATTACAATGAGGCAATTTCCAAACATATTATTATTTTTACAAACGAGAATCTGATTTCTAAAGATCTATTTTAGTGTGTGTGTGTGTGTGTGTGTATGAATGCCACACATGTGTATGTGCCTGCAGAGATTGAAAGAGAGCATCAGATCCTTGGAGCTGGAATTATGGGTGGTTGTGGGCCACCTGATATAGGTGCTGGAACCTGAACTCTGGTCCTCTGCAAGAGCAGCAAGTGCTCTTAACTGCTGAGCTATATCTCTCCAGCCCTTGAGGATTTGTTTTGATTCTATAAGCTCATCACCATTGAGAGAGAGAGAGAGAGAGAGAGAGAGAGAGAGAGAGAGAGAGAACTCAATTAAACCTTAATAAAATGGTAAATGAGATAGCAGCTCTATTATATCATTCGCAAGATAATGCAAAAGCAAGAAAAGCTACAGGCTAATTAGCCTCCTGAGAGAGGCTCTAATATTTCAATAAGTCACAGAGGTAAATCCTGAGCTATTGAAACAAGAAGAAAACTATGAATTGCCATGTTCACCTGCTCATTTTTTTTTTTTTAAGAAAGAATGTTGCTCAGAGATGGCCTCTTGCCTTTTTCTATCAAGTATTTCTTAAACTTCCTTGCAACTTTTCAGCCCCTCACATTTGCCTCTGGCTGATTTTAAATTATGCTAATTGGAAGAAGGAAAAATGCTGGTAATAGAATAAAATGGAAAGCCATTTCTTATAGCATCTGGTGCAATCTGAGCCATTTAAAAGTGCATCTTATGGAATAGAGATATGAATGAGCAATGCCAGTCTGATTGCAAACAACATGGGTCTCATTAGGATATGTCAATCTGATTACTAGGTAGTGAGACTCTGCAGATTAGTACAGTAGGCCTTAATTGCATCTTACATATTATGTGTGTAATAGATAGTTTCTCTGGGTCTACATTTAAGCCACTTTCTCGCATGGCTATCTTTTTTCCAGCTCACACAAAGCTGTGTCTGTCTTCTGCTAAGTTGATTTCAGCTGTGTTCTTAGGTCCTAATTCTATTTTCTCCCAAGTATTCATCAAGTTTTCTCCAGCAGTGCTATAAACAAAAAAACATATCTAGGGTGATTGCCAGAAATCAGATATGTCAGTGGTCTATTACCTATTCAACTGGGAGCTGTCAGTGGCTAGGGGCACTTCCTCCAGAGGGAAAGGGTAAAATAACTGAGGCCTCAGCCCCCCACTCAGCAATGGGTCTTAATTGGGTTGTTGATTTAAGTGGGTGGTACAGTTTTTCCATTGTCAAAATCCATTTGATTCTTTCATATGCCTGGAAGAACTCACATATCTTAGCCCAGGTCTTGACTTTGGAGCACACTATACAGTTCATGGTTTATAACATCCTAGTGTGCTATTGAGATGAAAACTTCAACAGTCACATTCTGAGGTATCACAATCTCCCTAACCCTTGCTCCAAATCCTGAATCCTCTGTGGCCTACCTATGGGCCCTACAGCTACTTGATCATCAACACAGAACAGAAACTCTCCAATCAGCTGAAAATCGGGGTATGCACTTGGACATGCCTTGAGACATGGCAAGGGAATAGTGATTCAGCCAAGTAGCTCCTATACAGATCCCAGAGTCCAGTTCTACGTCATGTAAGTTTCTTGCATCTCTGCTTATTTCTCTTTGAATTTTTTTTTTTGTGTTTTTTTTTTGTTTTGTTTTGTATATGAGATCCCAGAGAACAGATACCCAAAATGTGGCTTGAAAATAGCCTCATTCTCTAGAGCTATTAAAAAGATTCAAGTTCCAAATATGTTTTAAAATGTCTAGATTAAAATGCCAAAACCAATTTAAGAGAGGTCTTCTCAGAACCTTTTGTAAGTCAATGGGTTTGTTAAGTCAAAGAAATGGAAGGGGATCATATGTTGTCTGCTCTGATTCTATCACAGAACCCTGTACTTTCCAACCTGCACTGACACCCCTCCCCTCAGTAATGCTCAGCACCTTAGTAAACTAACCTTTCATCTCAGTGCTTACCCATTCTCTTCTGAGCTGTGTTTGGCCTCCGTGGCATCTGATTGGCCCTCGAAGACATTCGTTTGGCACAGCAGTAATCACTGTTGGAGTGATTACTCTGATCTTTCACACCAAATGGACAATACCAGGAGAGTTCACTCTTATTTTACAGATGGGAAAAGGGACTCTCAGGGAGGTGAAGGGATCCATGTAAGGTCACACAGCTAGAAAGTGTCTGGGTGTTCATATAAAATCTTTTATTAGATGATGTTCCACCTATGCCTCAGTTAAATTTCCTGTTGTCATGGGACTCATCTCATGTTTCTGTTTGGGTAATGACTACCCTCACCGTGTCACAGGCCATCGCAGTGAAGAATGGCATTTGAGATGTGTTGCCTGTGGCTTTTATCTTCAGAACATGAAAATGGTAATTAGAGAGAAACACCACCCAGTTCCACCCTATCCTCACTCTGTATCAAATGACAGCATCTTAGCTGTAGTAGATTAAGCAAAAGGTAGAATGCAGAGACTAATTCTTACAAAGCCCTGTCTTAGAGAAATATTGCATTTAATCATTTGTTCCATGAAAGCAGAGAGAGAGAGGGAGGGAGGGTGGCAGAGAGATAGAAAGAGGGAGAGGGAGAGAGGTACAAGATGTACAGGGTGGAGAAAGAGAGAGAGAATATGACAAATTAATTTTAAAAATAGCCTACCTAGCAACAGAATAGCCAGGCAACAACACAATGGAACACACACTACTAACAATGGTGTGTTAGTATTGGTGACACTACTCATCTGAAGCCTACTCACCTGACAATATAAACAGATGGGGTGGAGTAACTTGGGTACCTCGTATAATATGTCAGGATGGTGAAGAACCACTTTTAGATCACTGGTCCTCACTTTTCCTAATGCTGCAACCCCTTTAATACAGTTCCTCATGGGTGATCTCCAACCATAGAGTCATTTTCACTACTTCCTAAGTGTAATTTTGCTACTGTTATGAATCATAATGTATGTTTTCTGATGATCTTAGGTGAGCCCTCTGAAAGGTTTTTTTTTTTTTTTTTTTTTTTTTTTTTTTTTTTTTTTTTTTTTT
>JANHMN010000001.1:157490622-157529367 GCA_030674055.1 Rhabdomys pumilio
TTTTTTTTTTTTTTTTTTTTTTTTTTTTTTTTTTTTTTTTTTAACCTCCAAAAGAGTCATGACCCACAAGTTGAGAAGCACTTTTTAGACACTCTTTGCTTGTGTTTAATTTTCTAATTCAGCACTTATCAGCTAGGTGGCCTGGGACTTCTTGTTATCTAACCACAACACAGTGTTCACACTTATTGATGGGAGTAAAAATTTTCTTTCTTTTTTTTTTTTGTTTGTTTTACTTTTTTGGGCTGTTGTGAGAACTACAGAAACAGAGCCTAGCACCATGTCTGATAAGTAGTTAGTGCTCAGAAATATTCAAATAAATGGAAGCCTGACGTGGTAGGCTCCAAACCAATGCTCTGGGAGACATAGATGAAGGCTTTAAAGTTTTATCCATCAGAAATGAAAGAGTGCATGTTGGTAGGACTTTTCATATTCTAGCTTTATCTTTTATTTTTTAAGAGAACACTCTTCAAATTAATTGCCAGGGATTAAGGTGTAATTGTGAACTCCCATTCTCTAATGGACCCTTTAAAACCCTACAAAGCAGGTACTTCTGTATAAAAGAGAGTTGTGGTTAGATGTATGTAGACATCTACTCTGCTAGACGCCCAGAACACGTGACAGACAGGGGCAAGAATCTCACCAAATCTTTGGGAAATGAACTAAAAGTGAAACCTGAAGCTTACGTGGCTGTGTTCACTCCTAGGGGAAGTCTTTCCTGAGCCCTTCCTGATGCAATCATCCTCCTGTGCTTGTGGGAGACTGACTGGTCCATTCCTCAAGTTTCAGTTCCTCTCCCTGTGCATTTAAGAGTAGATCTCCCAGTGTCCTGGCACCTACATTTGGAACATGTTGAGTTCTGGGTGATGAGAAAGTAGAAACCAAAGAAGTTGTCTTCCAAGGATAGCTATGGAGCTCTGGATATGATTTTCTATATCTCCTTCCCCTTCTGCCGTGACCTTTGTTTGTGGAGCAAGCCTGGCTGCATCAAGAGGGAAGTAGACCCATCATCACTCAGTGCTTGGAAGAGTTGTGGCAATCCTTTGTAGCCTTATCAGACTATAATATGCTACATACCCCTTCTTGAAATCAGCTCTTGCTCCCAAGGTTTTGCCTGAGAGACTTTATGACGTTAAGTCTGGTTTTCAATGAACAGTGATTTTTACCAACTGATGTTTATTTTGTGTAATAATGTCATGAAAGCAGCATTTCCCCGAAGACTAGGTTTTCATGATTTGGTGTCTCCAAACCAATTTAGAATTTGAGGACATTTATAGGACTCCCCTTTCAAAACATATGTACACATGTAAAAGTAACAATTACATAGCTGGGGGCGGGGGGCAGGAGCCTGTCTTGAACCTTGTTGAATGTCACTGTCAGGATCCATGGGTCTTAGATTCAAAGTCCAGAATATGGTGCTTGCAGTTCATGGAATCAACTGACTGGGGCTCACGGGGCTCAGAGAGATCAGGGAGCCCATAGGGGTCTGACCTAGGTCCTTTGCATATATGAATGGCTGAGTAGTTTGGTGTTCTTGTGGAAATCTTAACAGTTGGAGGAACGGCTGTCCCTGACTCTTTTGTCTACTTGTAGCCTTGTCCAGTCCTGATGTGATAGTCTGTGCCTGGTCTTACTGTAGCTTGTTAAGCTGTGCTTGTCCCTGGGAGGACTGCTCTTTCAAAGGGGAGTCATGGAGCGACTAGGGGGGAGGGGAGAGAGGGGATGTACTATAATGAGAAAAGTCTGGTGCTTGGCATCTTCGGTCAGTAACAAGAGAGGCTTAAGGGCCCAGGGTGCTGAAGAAGCTGGTGTCATCAGACTGAGAACTATCAAGATCTGTAGCAAACATGACAATATTTAACTTTTATAAACACTCATAGCACTATAATTACCAGTGGTACAAATAAGGGAACAGGCCTAAGGTATGTAAGCATCTTACACTGTATTGCGTAGTTAGTAAGCAGAGGCTATTGGATTCTAAATCTACAGTCTAAAATGGAATATAGCATCTCAGAATCAGATTTCCTGATGCATGGTTTTCAATGGCAAGGATTAGATCTTAGCCAGTGCCTTTTCACATACTGTATATGTATCAAATCACACTGTACTCTATAAACATGTACAATTAAAATAACAATTAGTAAACTGGACTAGCAGCAAATGCCTGCTATTCTGTACTCAGGAGGTTGAGATTTTTGAGGCTAACCTGGGTTACATACATCAAGTTTTTTTTTTCAAACAAATAAAAAACCAAAAAACAAACAAACAAAAAAAAAAAACAAAAAATAAATGTTTTAATAAAAGAATTAGTCAAATATTTAAAATCCTCCAAATAAATACATTTAATCAGGAGTTAAGATTCTGTGTTTACTCAAGTGACAAATTATATAGCAATACCATACAAATGGGAAATATTGAAAAGATATAACCAAAGTCAATCAAAGAAGAGGGGTACAAGCTTGTAATCCCAGCTACTAGGGAGGCAGAAGCCAAATGATTCCAAGTTCAAGGTTAGCATGGGCTTTAACACGATTATCAGACCATGTTCAGCAATTTAGTTGAGAGCCTGTCTCGATCTGAAAAGTGGTTGGGTTTAGCTCTTTGGTGAAACATTTGCCCAGTATTTGTCCCCAACAGTAAAGAAGAGAAAAATGAAGTAGAACAAAGACAGCCAGATTTCCGGTTTGTATACGGCAACTACTTTATTACTTTCAAATGCAAACCCTTTGCATTTAGTTTGCTATTTTACAACTTTACAAACTAGGTATAAAAGACCATAAATAAATGACATAAGTTATGTGTACCTAAAGTTCATGAAGGGAAGAAAAATACCTTGACAAATAAAAACAAAATAGAAAAATCTATGGCTAACTCAAAAGATTGCTCAAAATTTGGAACATGTATGAACCAAGAGATGTTCGGCTAACTCCTTTTTCAGAATGAACTAAATTATAATATGCCTTATACATTCTAATTATAACCACAGTCTTTGCATATTCCAACAGACTTGGAGTAATACAAAATAAATACACTCTTTAGCGTTTATTAATACTTGATGTTATTTGGACAATGCTAAAGGAGTGAAAATATTGCTTCTAGAACTTTCCTTTACTGGTCAAAATTTAAGTGTCTTCAGACAAATAATTGAGGCTATAGGAGTGTATGGATTAATACACGTACCCTTCACAGATGAATACAAGAGGTCTCAGAACACACACAGTAATCATGTTGTGAACACAACCTTTCCTCTATTTATTTTAAACACACCAGAACATTTCATTTATAAGATTGCCAAAAATAACTCAGAGCCTGCAGACACGTGGTGAAACAGCTTGATTTGGTGCAGGGCACAGCTAGTAGCTGCTTAGTAGATTTGAATAGATTTTAGCCTTCCAACTCACGAGGCCAGCGCTTGCTCCTGGGCTGGACACAGACCCGGAAGTAGACCTCCTCCCACCTGACCTCTGGGAAAGATGATCCACTCAGAGGTACAACTTCATCTTTTTTCTTACACTTATTTTTCAGGCATCAACGCATAGGCACATCCCTTTAAAAATATATTAAGGTCCCCCCAAAAGGGGTGAATTAACTTTGTCACTCTGGCATAGTTATGAGAATACAATGCCACACACCCTGTCAGAATGCAATAAATATTTATTGGTGATTTTCTTTACCTATTCAACAATATATGGTTCAGAATCTTTTTTCCCCGTTTTTTTTTTTTTTTTTTTAATTCCCTGATTTGATGTTATAGCTTATATAAATGGCCACAGTTTCTGTAACCATAGCTCAGAATAAGCAAGGCAGCCACTCAGGTTAAGTAAAATGGCAGTATGCTGGCTGGAGTTTGGTATACATATCCGGTCAATACTGAATCTTCATACACCAGAACTCCAAGATTCTAGAAGACTGATGTACTTTCAAGGGCAAAAGTAGTTAGCTGCATATTAATTACCAGAACTTTCCACATGTAATTGGGGAACCTGGAATTCCTAGAGGCCATTTCATCCCAACTACATTAACCTCAAGAGCCACTGGCATGTATGTATTTTTCTGTGACACTGGGACACAAAGTATTACTCCAGACACATCATCTCAAGGCTGACACACATATCTAAGTTCATCTCCAAAAAGTATATGAATTGCATATATTTGTTCTCATTCAACAAGTTCATTTATGCAGGGGAAAAAAAAGGCGACTTATATTCCATCTGGGGTCACTATACGGATTCCATCCCCTTCTCTCTCCTTTGTGGAATCGGCGAGTCAGGTTTATTTTCATTCCACCATTGTGGTGAAAACATCTGTCCAAAGAACTGCTTCTTAGGATGAATGTGACAGACACATTACACTTATAGATAAAGAACATGTAGCATTTCCAAGCTGTCTTCCCAAGGGGACGGACGCGGTCTCCGGGTCTCGTATATCATGTGACTCTTTATCTTTGAACTTGTAATAAACCAGAACTCTCCAGGTATAGCATTCCACAACGTCCACAGGCAGTTCTAAGCATGAGGTTACACACGCACCCACATGCACGCACACACACACACACATACACACACACACACACACACACACACACACACACACCTATGTACACACATCAAAAGAGATATTCAGGTCATATTTTAGTCTAGGAAAAAAATATATTTATATCACTGCAATGGCACACCCTGGGTAAAATGTTACTTCAGCAATGCGTATCGGAGGCAGCTTATGGAACTGGCTTTGTTCTGCGTGGTGGCGCCTGACCTGGCGTCCATAGTAAAACCTGTAACATTTGGTCACTTGCTGCCACATGGATGCAGCAGGGTTGTACAGGAATGAAATATGGAAATACGTATAAATAAAACCACAAGGAGTTTGGGAGCAAGGGCTCTGCAGAGCTGGTGCCTTGAGACAGGACATTCCTCAGTGTAGCTGGAGAACAGGTGCCAAAGCTGGGTGTTGTTTTTCTGCATGAGGGGGACTTGACACATTTCTTCTGCTGTTCAGGTACAGGTGTTTTGTCATGTCTTTGCCTCAAAACTGGCAGAAGAGAAGCCAAAGAAAAACATTCAGAAGGAACTGAGGAGGGCGGGTTCTATTTTCTTCCAAGGGCTTATGTAATCAACAGGAAGGGCTGTGAGGCTGAGATACCAGAAGCTATTCCCTGTAGAGAAAAGAGAGACAAAAAATGTCAGCCAGTATTACCAGCCAGCAGTCAACCGATCAGTTACACGTCACGTTTCTATCGAACTAGCCAGACACACATTTTGGGTTTCACTGAAAGTGACAAGGCTTAGCACATACTGAGTCCCATTAATATGCACCTTAAATACAAACTAGTAAAAACAACTCACTTGTCAATATAGAGGCTGATTATAACTATCCCAAATACTACTGTTGTTATTATTTGAGACAGGGTCTCACTATGTCACTCTGGCTGGCCTTGAATTCTAAGAGATCCACCTGCCTATGCTATGCCACCTGAGAGTGAAGATTAAAGGTGAGTGATACTATAACTGGCTATTCAAACTATTATTTAAAAAAATAGAAAGCCTGGCATAGTGGTACAAACTTTTAATTTCAGCACTCAGGAGACAGAGGCAGGTGGATCTGTATGAGTTTGAGGCTAGCCTAGTCTACATAACAAGTTTCAGGCAAAGGCAGGCTACATAGTAAGACTCTTGTCTCATAAACAAAACAAAACTAAACAAAACCTAACTAACTAACTAACTAACTAACTAAAACTGACTAAATAAATAAATAAAAGAAACAGGATCTAACATATTTTCTAACTCTTCCTTTCTGGGAAGTAATAAGCTGTAGTTTTTGAAACCTGACCACACACAGATTTCATCAGATACACACGTGCTCACATGAAGAACAAGGAGAACATGGCCTTGAACTTAAAACTCCAATATACAAGCACACCATCTGCCCAGCTAACATTTGGATAGAAAGTTCCTTTTGCTATGCCTGTTCCCTTCAGGTTGCAAACCTTCTTCTTCATTTAATGTGGGACTAGAAATACCTATTATGTAAATATATTCACAGTACTGAATGGACATTGGGGTGGGGAGGGAGGGGCTTGTTTAGGTGAAGATGGATATTTAAGGTGAGAAGCTGTGAAAGTTGACATCTAGTTAATGTCACAGTAAGAGTCCAGGCAGCTAGTTCCTTTATTAAGGGAGTTCTAGAATTGAAGCCAAGGAAGCCATGTGGTCTATGAAGGGCCTGTGATACATAAAATAAAATGCATGTGTTTCAATACACAAAACTGCTGCTTTTCTGAGTTAGTCATAGGACATGCAAATATCTTTACAAGTGTGTCCTTTAATATTGATACATATTGCCTCCCAGCCTCCCATAAACCAAAGCAAAGAAGCTCCATCTGCCTGGTGCTCGGAACCTGATCGGCCTTTTGACCACTGGGCCCCATGCAGAGAACACGTGGTGAAGCTGGATGAGGTGGGAGAAGGGCACCTGTCCCTCTGGGGAGCTCTGTGCACACACGCCATGTTGGGAAAGCTATCATTATGAAGGTATCATTATCTTTCTAATTTACAGGTGGAGGAACTGAGTTAGGAAGCAAAGTGGGGCGAGTTTCCAGTGTCAACGTTTTGGTCGGGATGCCAGAGTCTGGCTCCACGCCCTGGGAAACAGTGTGGCTTTCCTATTGTTCTCATGGCTCACTGCTAAAACTTCAGGAGGCAGTAAACACTTTTACTGCTCCTTGGGTATTATTGCAGACACTTGGGTCGTCCTTTATTGGCCTTTCCATTGGCTTTGACTCTACAATAGGCATATGGTTAAGACTAAGACTCTGAATGTGGCCTTTGAATGATGTAACTTTCCATATTATTCCATTTGCAGAGATAACTGCCAAAGAGTAAGAAAAGGACCTCAGCACTGTAAACAATGTTCACTTGTTAGAATACTTTAGTGAGGTTGCCCTTTGAACACATTCTGTGTTTAGAAAAACATGTCAGGCCTTTAAAAAAGGAAACCTTTTAATCATTCAGTACTGGCTGTGAGGTGATACTCTGTTTTCACTTAACGTATGAATCCATAATGCTTTCTTATTGGAACAGAGACTGCAGAGGTTAAACAAAGTACTTGGACCAGTGAGATGGCTCAGTGGCTCAGAACTCTTAAGTGCCTGATGCCAAGGCTAACGACCTGAGTTCGATCCCTGGGACCCACATGTAGAACTGACTTTTGTATGTTCTTGCCCTTTAACCTCTGGACACACGACACACACACCAAAAATCAACACACTCCCAAATTTCCACAGCTTCTTAAAACTTTTTTTTTCTTTTTCTTTTTTCTTTTTGGTAAATCAAAGCCAGCCAAAAAGAAAAAAAGAAAAGAAAGAAAAAGAAAATCAAATTCCCCACCCATATTTGTCAACTTTTAGCATGAGAAAAAAAAAAAAAAATCAAGCAACTCCTAGGCTTCATCAAAAGTAGAGATAAACCAAAAATTGTTGGAGTACTTAAAAGAAATATCCCTTGGGAAGAGAAAAGCTTTTTTACAACTAATATTGTAAGAAAAGTTTTTACTAAACCAGCATAATTTGACAGCATCAGATTTAGCATCCTTTATAAGAAAGCTTTCAGGGGAAAAAATGAGAGAGAGAGAGAGAGAGAGAGAGAGAGAGATCATGTGACTATGTAACTTGGCCAAGCTCTTCTTTAAAAGTGATAAAACAGAAAATAGTTAACCCAAAAATCTTAGCGCAAAGCCAACTTTGGCATCTAGGAATATAATGTACCTGTTTCCTGAAAAAAGTTCTAGAACTTAAACCAGAGAGGCACTGGATGCTGCTAATGGAATACAAGATGAAAAAGTACATTTTAGGAGATCATTTTCTGGCAATAAGGAAGTGACAGCTATTCCCAGTCACACCACTGACTCATTGATGAATCCTCTGGGGCTAAACTGGTGTGGTGTAGGGGTTACTGGGATAAGACAGATAAATGCTTCCTTATCTAAGTGACTCCTCCCAAAGATCGGGAGCACAATAGTTAGAAAGGTTCCTAATACTACATCTGAGATCCAGATATTAACAAATAGGCCTGGCCTCAGCGAATGGCCTTAAAGGGCAAAGCAGACCTCTTGAGAGAAAGGCAGACAGTGGCATGTATAGGGTCCAGTCACATGACCTTGACCTCACATCAAGGAAATTTTCCTATTTCTTGAAGAATAACAGGGAGCTATATTACTCTTGGTGTATTCTATTATCCAAAGAGAACTGAAATCTCATACAACCCAGCACTTGACATGAGTGTTTCAGTAGGAAACAAATAGAGAGAGAGACAGAGAGACAGAGAGAGATTTGCCAGAAAGTCATTGCACATTCTTTCAACTTACCTTGTTAATTTGGGAGTTGCCTCTTTAAAGGGGTGTGTGCGTGAAGATTCTCCATTCAGGATTGTCTCAGCCCACTATCCATAAGGTAGTTATGATAAGTTTGTAGCATTCCCAAACAAGACTTTATATGGCACAGCCTCAGGCCCAAAGAGACCTCATTTGTCCAGTTAGGGGTAATAGGGCTTGGGAGTTTGCATTTTTAAAAAATCCATTTTCTTTTCTTTCTAGCCACCCCCCACCCCCATGTCATAAAAATCCACCAGGTGTCATGGGCACTAAAGAGGCAGCATGAATGGGCCAAGTGACTTTCACCTGGATTTTCTTCTGTGGTATAAACCAAGCCCTGACGGCCACCATTGAGTCCTTTAACAAAGCTCCTGGGGCACAGCTGGTCTTCGTTTCAGTAAAGCGTGATGACTGTAGTTAATGCCACAGATAAAATCTTGAAATTCCAGACAGAGAAAGGATTAGGGTGACTTGAAAAGCTGTGTATCTGACAGGAAATACAGCATCGAAACTCAGAGGCAGAGTTTTATTTATATAAGTACATGTATTTTACACACCAGCGATGGACAGAGTACTTCTGAGAAATTACTGGCTCCAGGTTTAATTCGGATGATCAACGTCATTCATTATAAGCCCCATGGTTTCAGCAATCTCTTACACCCAGCAACGCTGCAGATATTTTTGTTTTTTTGTTTTTGTTTTCCTTTAATTTCAGAGGGCGAAGACGAAGTAAAAAAAGTGCAGTTCTTCAATTAAAGTGCATGGATGAGGTAAACTATTCGAGAGTTTTGAGTCTATTTGATACTGGCTCAGACAGGAACCATCCTGCCATGCATCTGCTGCATCTGGGTTCGCATCGCCTGAACGCTGCTCAAAATCTTATTCTGGTGCGTGATTGCAGTGATGCCAATTCTCGCCAGGTCACTGCAGGTGGGGCCGAGAGAGAGGGAAAGAAAGTCATGGAGGGTACGGAGAATCTCTTCCTCAAGGCTTCATGCAGACACACGTTTGAATCAGTCACAATTAGTACAGTACAAGGCAGGTATATACATGTTTCATTAAGCCATCCAATACAACAATGCAGGTACTATATTAAAATTATACTCAACAAATGAGGGGCATTCCATGTGGGTTTGGCCTAATGTTGTTTGTATTTTAATGTTAATGTTTAACGTTAATTTGAGTCCCCAAAATTGTTTGCAAGACAGAGTCCACATGTCTGCACATAAGATACTGAGGGACCCTGTCCCCAGTTGGTTCTGATTGGTAAATAAAGGTACTAGCAGCCAATGGCTGGGTAGGGCAGACAGAAGCAAGACTTTTATTAGGATTCCTGGGCTTGGGACTGGGAAGGGAAGGAGAAGGAGATCCACTTCGCTAGGAAGTGCAGCCCAGAGCACGGCCCAGTTGGGCAGCCCTCTGGGCCCAGAACAACCAAGATAAAACACAAAATTTAGTAAGTTGTAACTCAGAATTATCGGCAGAAGGTAGATTCTCTCAGTAGTGGAGATTAGGCAATAGTCCAGCTATCGTGACGATTGAGACATATCAAAACATAAAGGCTATCTATGTGTGTGCCTTTCATTCAGGAATGTTAAATACTGAGGCAGGTAGCGAACCCTGCCACCAAGATTTATTTATTAATTTCCAATACGACAATTCCGGATTTCTTTTTTTTTTTTAAATTTAATGAGTAGGGGATGATTATGAAGCTCAAAGCACAACAGGCAAATACTATGAAATCTCGATTTACCCTTTGCTGTTACATCGCTGAGTACTTACTCCTGGCTCATGTGAACCACAGCTTCTAGGGTTGTGTACCCGGCGGCCGTGAAGTTGTCCTTATACCGGTCCATTTTGATGGCCTGCAGCCAGTCGCCCACTGATACTACGGCAGAGAATTCAGGGGAGCTGGGATCTAACAAGGCTGTGTTTGGTCTGAAACAGAATGAGAGTGTGTAAAACAGCTAGCAGTCAGACTGTCTAGGACAAACAGGCCGGAAAAACAAAGGGTCAAATCTTTAAGCAAAATAGCTGTCATTCAAAATTAACATGTGCTTTTTCCCCTTTCCCCTTCGTGGCCCTCATTTCAGGTGGACCTCTCAGGGAATTGAGTCACATGGCAGGTCCCTGATCATTCTAACTTGGTAGAGAATGGGGGAGCCCTTGTGACTCAACCCTACACAGTCTTTGGAGAAAGACTGCATTTTCCATCAGGACTGTATACCAAACATTAGCTCAGCAACTATGGATACCTCAGTGAAGCAAAAAAGAGAGTTGAGAGCTTGCTAGCTGCCAGAATTGATGGAAGTAGAGACAGCAAAGAGAGAATTCCGGTCCAGCATGCTCTCAGTTAGGTGTGCAAGACACGCTCAGTGTGCATCCCCACAAAGCCAGGACAGGGGGAGTTAATCCTCTCTTGAAGCAACCTAGGCCTGACCAACACATGCAAAGACCAGGAGAAAAAAATGGCAAAAATCTAATTGCTCTATGGATTGGGGTATATGCTCCTCAGATTCCTCTGCTGATAATTATTTCCAATAAAGTCAAAGGACTTCTTAACTTAGTTATAATTTGTTCATTCTTAAGCGAGGAGTTTACTGTCAGATGGACAGTCGAGACTGACTGGTCTTAAGCACTCTGCCTTTCCTCATGAATCTCCCATCCATAAAAGTCTTTAAGAGATTCATTTTCATCTTTCTATTGAATGACCACAGGCTAGCCCTTCAGAGACACGTTTTATAGCACTTCTATTGTAATTTCCTGCACAGAAACATGGTCTTCTTAAATTTCCCTTTCCCCTTAAAACCACAGAAATTCTGTGTCTGATTTTAACATTTTAGCCTGAATCTATGATTGTACACAAACATTTAGGTTAGAATAATGTCCTCAAATTAGGACAAATTTGTTTTTTTCTTATGAAAAAACCAGAAGGAAGTTATTGTGATGCTTAGATTTGTTTTTTATACAGAAATCAATCCAATCATTAAAAAACTTTCATTTTTTTGCCTAAACTATTTTCATTTGCATTATTTTCTTTTTACATGAATATTTAAACAAAAACTAATTTTACAGCAATCAATTTTGTGTTTCAATAACTTGTCTCTCTGACCTTTCTCTTGTATCTGTCAGTTCAGTTGTATAATTTTTCTGAGTAAAATTCAGCAACTGTTTACAATAAAAATACTCAAGGTCGAATTTTCCTAACTGTGAATTAATGACTTTACCACATAGAATTTTAGGGGTAGAGCCACAGCATTTGTTGTTAAACAAACCCCAACTTATTTGTATTTATTTGTGAGTTCAGGCTAGGCTCATGAACAGGGCTCCAATTGGCTGACAAGGTCTGAAAACCTCGAAGAGAAAATATCTCCACTGGGTGTCAGTTAGTCACTGCCCACCTTGTTCTGAAGTCTCTGTTCTCTTTGTAGAACACCACATTTGCATAATTTTTGGGCTTAGCCGTGTCCCATATTCTATTATATCCTATTATAATCAATAGTGACAGGCATTATTTAAATACTATATTATCAAGAAGAAGTTCAAAACTGACGAAAAATATATGGTGTAACTCAACCTGCTCTATGCTGTGGCGCAAGACAGGCATTATAAAAACTTGTCCTTAAAAAATACCTCCCCAGCCGGGCGGTGGTGGTACACACCTTTAATCCCAGCACTTGGGAGGCAGAGGCAAGTGGATTTCTGAGTTTGAGGCCAGCCTGGTCTACAGAGTGAGTTCCAGGACAGACAGAGCTACACAGAGAAACTCTGTCTTGAAAAAAAAAAAATAATAAAATAAATAAATACCTCCCCTTGCCTCTCCCACCAAAAGGACTCAGATTTAGGTAAGAAGGTAAGGAAGATTCACCCTGGGAATTGATGAAACTAGCTAGACCTGGAAAGAACGCTTGGGAGCCATTTTAATCTTTTCAAGAATAAGACAAAAACATAGCTCCCACATGGTAGAAGATGTATGTCTTTTTTCAAATAATAAAGTTACACACAGTCCCAGCTAAGATGTAGAGTTTAGCTACATTTAGTGTTATTCCAGAGATTGATGCTCATCCGAAGTAAGCCTGAGTCTTACCATTTTTGATTTAACAGTCTAACCAACAGGCCTTTCTAGCCTGATCTACACCAGATGAGTCTTACGTCTAGGTGTCCTGAATCTGTTGACAGGAAAGCTCATTCTTTAAAGGAAACTTCATAGTGAACCATGGCCCTGGGACCTTTACATTTTTGTTGTTGTTGTTTGTTTTGGTTTTTCACAGACTAGTAAGCTTCTTCAGGCTCAAAGAAGCCACCCAGGTTGAAGAGCTCGGAGGTGGTCTGTGACTTTGCAAAAGCAGGATTGAGGATGCACTGCACTTGCTTGTCACAAATGATGTGGTCCCTTATACATCATTATTAGTAAGCATGGCAAACCTGGAACTCTCTGGCCCTGTCCTCTTCAGGCTGTTGGGGTTGCGGATGAGTTTGTCCAACATGTTGACGATCTGCCCAAATTTAGGCCTGTCGCTTCTCTCTTTCTGCCAGCAGTCCAGCATTAACTGATGGAGGGCAATGGGGCAGTCCATTGGAGGGGGTAGCCGGTACCCTTCCTCGATGGCTTTGATCACCTAGAAGACAAAAGGATGCTGTGGTAAGCTGCCAGCAGGCTAAGCATGGGCACAGCTCCAATGCCTTTACAGAAGCCAAAGCTAGGTATTGCTGGCAACAGGGAAGCAAAGCCAGCTGTTAAATGGAAGTGATGCCAATCTGAAACTTGAGCGAAAGATGCATTGATATTCCAAAGTGATTAGGACCCAATTAGATCACAGCATGGTGTCAGAGCTTTGGTGACAGCCCTCCAACATCACAGGGTCCTGTCTGCACTCTGCTTTTCAGCCTCAGCACATCTACATACTCCAATGAAAGCCACCCAGCACCAGGCATCCTTGAGGAAGTAATTCTAAATTGGACGTCCCTAGGCATCAATTCAGCCCTGAGTCCACTCTCACTCAGTAGCTACTACATAAGCATCAGTGCCCACTTCTAGCCATCTAGCCATTTTTTCTATAGGAGATCTGTACTCTTATGCATCAACTGAGTCTGTCTTGGCCACAATCCTCTGCTGATAAACTCTATTCAAAGTGTTAATAAGTTGATCCTTAAAAAAAAATTCTAATCCGTTCATATTTTAAGGGAGATCTTTATGCATAAAAGGAAGTTTTCATGGTAGGTGTTTATTGCTTTAATGCTCAAGGCTATTCGGTGTGTTTTGTCTCCCCGCTTAATTAGATAAAGGAACTGTTCCTCTCTGCTAATTTAGTTCTTCCCATGTGTGTCTTCACAGACAGCACATTGGTTTTCTTCCTTCCACCCCTCATTCCGTTTGTTTTCTGAGACAGGATCTAACAGTGTAGTTCAGCTGGCTGGCCTCCCACTTGATGTCCTCCTGCCTCAGCTGCCATGTTTGGCTAATACTACCTTTTCATTGGCTTTTTCTAAAATCCCCTCCCCATTGGGACCTGAATCCAGTAAAGGTGATTTGGAAGAAAGACTGCTGCCAACTTCAAGGAGGGTGAACTCTTCACACAGTATCTCAGTCATAAGCCTTGTTCAGGAGCAGCCTCAGATATTGGAAGCAGTTTTGCTTGATACTTTAATGCCTTTTTATTTGTCTTTTTCTTTTTCTTTGCCCCTCCCCAAATGATAGCTGCCAAGAAGATCAAGTTCTGCAGCCATCCTATAACCACACTGGATCTATCCCACAAGGGGCTATTGACTGCTGAGAAACTGGCCTGCAGCAGAAAACAGTCAGTTCTAGTGGATCTGGGTTCTAGGCACAAATTTGATGGTTGTCTTTTCAGCTTCAATTTACCAATCATCTTTTGATAGAAGACCACCTCCCAAGTATTTTTCAATATCTTACTGTGTCAGAATTATCTACTTGTCCTTCTAAAGGAGATGTTTCCGCTCTGCCTCTTGTAACGCCTTTGTATTTAATTTTAATTTTGGCAAGCACATTAGGTCAGCTTGAGCCTTTTACTCCTTTTATCTTTCCAAGTACATGGTATTAACTTTGGAGTTGATGAAAGCATTCTCCGTTAGTGAGGATGCAAAGAGAGGAGCACTGGGCTGATGCCTGGAGACTCTTAGCTGATGAGTGTGCTCTCTCCCAGGCCAGCTGGAAAGACAGCTTTTAGGTTAACAAAGCATGTTTTCCAGCTCAACGCTGAGTCTCGTGGGTGGGGGATCAAAGATAATTTCTTTTTATAAATTACTAAGTTTGGTGTCTGTGGTTTTCCCAGTGTTGTCGTTCCATTTGCCATACGCCCAGTGACATCACTTACATTTCCTAACAATTCCCCAAATCCAGACAGACAATATATGGATGATATTATCAATATTATTTGTGAGCAAGAAACGGCCTCCAAGCCACCCAAATGCAAAGTATTGATCTACCTACTGAAATACAGAAACTGTCAAAATTACTAAGTCTGAGATTAGGTAGGGCAGGAATATTGTTCTCTTTCACAGCGCACACGTATCTGGGACTCTCAACTGAAATATAGGAAGCTTAAAGGCAAACAACTCAGTATGTGAGTCCATACACACCATGCTCCCTCTGAGGGACTGAATCCAACCATTGCTGAAAGAGAATATTTGAAGACATCTATAAGCGATAATCCCTTTACACCATGGACTCCGCAGCATTCACCCCCAGTCTTCTTACATCGTGTAGTGGCCTATCATTCTAGCTGCCATCTTTTACCCTGTCTACTCTGAATCTTCTTTTATAAATGGTAGATGCTGCAATGTCAGTGCTACTATTTTTAAACTGGGCAAGCACAGTGGAGAAATCCCCACTAAGCCACATGGGCTCTTCATTGCTCTGACCACTCTTCTGCTTGAAGGAATCTGTGGTTCTTTCCATTCATCTGGCTCTTTAATTCTGAGGTTTTTGTCATTTTTCTATTGTGTTAGATGAGTGAGGCAGACGAACAGACGACATTCCACACCAGAATCAAGTTTTAAAAGGAAAGCTTTCCAAGATATAATTCTAAGGGTTCGGCTAGCTTAGTTTACAGGCAGGGCATGACACTCTCAAAGCATCATTTTAATTGATAAATTAAATATCATATTGTAAACTCTCTTCTATAATGCCCTACCATGAGTAAATAATACTAGTAGAGTTTGAAAGGTATCGGAATGGGGGGTCACTTCATTTCTAATCCTAAGAATTTTTTATCAGAATTAACTAAAACATGTACTAGGAAATCCCTGATCTGGGACTTACTGTGTTTTGCATTTGTTTTTCCCTTCCTCACTGGAGATGTCTGTAATTAAATTCTATTAGCCTGGAATCTTATTAGTGTCATTATTGAATGTGTCTCTGAAATTGCATGCATCGTATGTACTCCCTCTCGAACTAGTCCAGATGGTACATTTAAAGGGCTGTGCAGAATTTACAAAGGGTCATTTAGCGAAGCTTTATTTAAGGGTCCTTGAGGGCCAAGGTCTAATTACAACTATACCAGCTTTAAAATATTCACTAGGTTTCTTTCAACAAAACTTTTTGTGTCAATTTTTACCACATATGAAATCGGTTTCTTTACAAACTTCGCATTGTTTATCTATAAATCCACAGATCTATTTCTTCCCCTACACTAAACATTGGAAACAATTTAGTTTTGGTCTGGAAACCAAGTCATCAATGGGTTATAATGTGAAATGAGGTTATTAGGTATATTTACTTATATTAAGAGCATTGACTTTAGTGTATTATTTCAAACCCAATGCTTACTTAACCATAGGGTAATATACAACTTTCTGAAACTCAGAGTAAAAACTCACGTCTTGATTGGACATATCCCAGTACGGTCTCTCTCCATATGACATCACTTCCCACATAACGATTCCGTAGCTCCAGACATCACTGGCTGAGGTAAATTTACGATATGCAATTGCTTCTGGCGCAGTCCACCGGATAGGAATCTTGCCACCCTGTGAACATGTCGGCAATCAGACATTTCCTTACTTTCCCACCAACATGCCAGCCATTTTTGTTTCTGAATGCAGAGACTACTTGACAAGAAAGAGGACAGCATTCCTGAGGTAGCTCTCAGTAACAACAGACTTGTTTATTCAAGCTGAAGCCGTCTAGGTTGAGGCAGTTCTTCGTATGTGTTCGCTAACCACAGGGAAGTCAATGAGTAATCTGTCTAGTTATTCTGAGTGCTGCTTAGGGCAATGTTATAGAGAGGAAATCTCAGGTTTTACATAAGTACATATGTTATTTGGGGTATATCAAAGGATATGTAGCTTATGCTTGTTTTGCCTTCTTACTGCCTTTCTCTCATGCAGCCTTGAGGAAGGCTGTGCTTAACACTGTGACAGAAAACAACAAACAAGAACAAGGAAGGCAAAGACGAATATTTTCTATCCACCATACTGTCTCCCTCAGCTTATGTAGCATGAAAACATTACTCAGTATAATCTAAAAGGTAATAGGAAAAAATCAGTATGTTTTTATGAGGGAAAGACTATTATGTAATTAGTGTTTTTAAAAAATTTAAAACTCACAGAAAATGATAAACTAAGAAATTATCACGCAAAGAGGAAATGATTTCCCAAAACATGTCTAAACAACACTAAACACCTTCAAATGTTTCTTGCTTGATCACACTCTTCTACTTGGTTCTTATAAAAAAAAAAGAAAGTAAGAAAGAAAGAAAGAAAGAAAGAAAGAAAGAAAGAAAGAAAATCAACCAACCAAACAAACAAACAAACAAAATTTTTAAATTGAGTTTCAAATTTCCTAATGTTCGGCCCGGAGAAAGGAACTTAAATTTAGATCCACACACGGGTCTATCAGCCACCATTCAGGATTTTCCTTGTAAATCACTTGGAATTACTTTCCTATTCTGTGGTTCATTATGAAAACCCAGCCTACTTTGTCTGCACACCTTATCTATGGATGAACACACTCGCTTCCCTTACATATTTTGCTAAGGGATTTACCTATGTGCATGTATCTTTCTAGCAGCCTCTGTAACTTTTCTTCTAGTCCAATACTGAAAATGGCAATAAAAAAAAAAATTGAGCTCGGCAAAAATATCCTCAGAATTTATAAGAGGATCTGTATGCGTATCAGAATTACTTGAGGATGGGGCCTTTATTCCTTTAGAATGCTCTTTTCTGATGGTCAGGCCAAGACAGCACACATTCTCCGCCTACCCTGAGCAGCCCCTACTTTGTCTTAGTCCATGTTTATCTATCAGTACTAAATAAAATTAAAGCCATCAGATATTGGGAAATGGTCTATACCTTCTTCATGTACATTCTCAAATTCACGAGCCAACGAATAGAAATATTGCTTTGGCTTATCTAGAGCAAGAAATTTTGCCCTCTGAAGAATGGAAAAGAACCAAGTAGAAAAGCTCAGAAAGGAAAAGGAGCACAGGAGGAAAAGGGAAAAAAAATCAGAAAATCAAGAGAACTTTAGCATTATGTAGATATATATTTGGTATATAGTATATATATGCACACATACACAATAAGTCATCCAACCTCCTGATTTTCATAATAATGTATCATTTGTTGAGTAAATTGCCCTTGATACTGGCTTCTGATTTGGCTCAATTTTAAAGATACCTTCTCATTGTTCATGAATACTTTGCCCACGAAAATTCAGAGGAAAGAGAATTCATTTTGCTTGTAATTTGTGGCTCTATAAAATGGTTACCCATTAGAGTTGGCTTTGAATCTTCTTCTTCTTTTTTTTTTTTTTTAAGTCACGCTTTAAAAATGAATGCAGAAATATGGAGAGGGCCTGAAGGGTAAGTAAACTTGAAGAAAAAAAAATTAGGAAGGGTTTCAACCTCAAGATGACAGGAGAGGATCAGTTTTATCAGAGCGAATGGATGCCGGAGGTGGCAAATGGTCCTTACCCTGGTAGTATAGGCTGCTTCAGGATCATCCTCCAGCACCCTGGACATGCCAAAATCAGACACCTTGCAGACCAAGTTGCTGTTTACTAGGATGTTCCTGGCAGCCAGGTCTCGATGCACGTAGCTCATATCAGATAAATACTTCATCCCCGAGCCAATGCCACGGAGCATGCCCACCAGCTGAATGACTGTGAATCGGCCATCATTCTTCTGCATAGGAAGAGAGCGGGAACAATCCCATTAACATTAGGGCAAATCAATTACCACCAAGCATTTATTCCTGGGTTCTTTTTGAATATCTGTATCCGGTGAGCAATGAAACTCAGCATTATTTCCGGGCCTTTCTGAGCAAAGTCACTAATTCAACGAGTAGAGTGTACTCAAGGAGCTGGGTTGGCTTCCTGTGATAGATGGAAATTGTCCAAGTGCAATGAATCCATGACTCAAAGAGCGCTACAGTGTGAGAATAAATCAAATACTACCTTCATTGCCCATGGATTATTCAATAGCCTTAAGAATCACATCAGATTCCATTTCTCCCCTTTCTGAACCCTACTGAACAATTCTCACGAATGCAATTGAACAGAGTGTATACAAGGATTCTGCTAGTGACTGGATACTAGTACCCCTTGGCTTAGCACAAAGTAGACACATACCCTGAGGAAAGCATCCAAGGAGCCGTTCTCCATGTACTCCGTTATGATCATTACCGGTTTACCTAGAGTTTCCAAAAGAAAAACAAAAACGCTTTATGAGCAGTGCCGCTAATGAGATAAAAATGGGCTGCGCAGAATTTTACTGCCAAGACACCTGTCTTGTGCGATCTAATTTAATTAAAACAAGCCATGCTTCTGCCTCAGCTGTGGGGAGGGAGGAATGAAATATTCAAAGGACATGTAGGCTTACATTCCATCTGGAAGGTTAACCCTTCGGATGGCTTGTTGACAGGGTCCTTAACAAAAGTGGCCTCTGGTATCCAGGGATCACATGAATGGATAATTGCTCTCTTAAACAACAGGGGAAAATGATAAATGGGCAGGCCTGTTGAAAAGCTTTGGGGGGGGGAGGGGAGCCTTTAGAATAATTCATTGATTTTTATCCCCAGAAGAGCAACTTGTGTGATGCTAAAGACAGAGAAAGCTTCTTCTTTAGAGAAACTCAGGTTTTGTAGGGCTGTAGTTATACTGAATACTTCATTATTCCTATAACCTGAAGTACACCTCATAAAGAATCCTGATTTCTTCTCTTGCTCTTGTCCTGGGCTTCAGGATTTCCTCATACTTTCTCATGTCACACATAAATTCTATGTGCTTCCTTTAACAACTCATCTTAAAAAAACAAACAGATCCTTTTTGGAGAGTTAGTTTGCTTTGGTTTTTTTCTTTCTTTTTTGTTTTTTTTTTTTTTTCCCTAAAGACAAGCAAACATGAAGTTGGATCAATAGGGAGGTGGGGAAGAGGGAACAGAATAAGATCAAATATATTGTATATATTTTAATAAATAAATAAATAAATAAATAAATAAATAAATAAAATCTTCACAAATAACTTTATCTGAGACAGGAGCTTGAATTCATTGTTGGAGCAAAAGGGTTGGAAGGTCTACGGGGACTTGGGGGAAATCAACCTTTTCATTTTGCTTTAGTTCTCCTGTGGACCTTTGGAAATAACCTTTCTTTAATTTCTTACAGGCAAAGAATTAGGGTCTGAAATTTTCTTTTCAAGGGGTAATGTTACAGGGTGGGTAAGGGGGGTTAGCAAATGTTGTAACCCTGCTTTTTTTTTTCCACTATGAGAAAATCTGGAGGGAGCTACAGATCCCCCTTGATGAAAGTAACCTGTTAGCTGGTGAAAATATTTACTTTTATTGTTCTTGCTGACTGGACTTAGTGATTTAGTCAGAAAATAGGCCAGTCTATTTCAACAAAGTCCAATTTATTCTTGTTTGACTCTCTCTGTCTCTCTCTCTGTGTCTCTCTCTGTGTCTCTCTGTCTCTCTCTGTCTGTCTCTGTCTCCCTCTCTCTCTCTCTGTGTGTGTGTGTGTGTGTCATGTCTAAGCCATATTTCAGAGGTAAGCATTTTAAACTAGAGAATGACGCCATTCAGACTTGCAGTGAGGAATGAATGATTTAAAAATTTCCAGAGAAATTGTTGGGGTCCCTTCCCATTCTGTCCCCTCCCCTCGGAATCCCTGCGTAGACACAGGCCACTAAGAACGCCTCTGGCCTTGCTGACAGGGGTTGTCAGGAGCTCCCTTCTCACCTTGCTTAGTTCAGTCCCTGTGGGAAGGGCCCCATTCTCAGCACATTGCCCTCCCCACGTCCTTGGACACAACAAAATCACCTGTGTGAGTCTTAATCATCCTGCCTCAATCAAAAGGTACTTTGTCAACTAATGAGGAAAAGTCTGTTCTCTCAACCCATCGCTAACACCTAATTCCACTTTACCAGTTCCCTCTGGAGCTCTCCAGAAGAGAAGGTCCACGAGAGTGGAGCTGAGCAGGCAGCAATTTATGGTTCTCTCCTGAATCTAGATAATTTCTCTCGGAACTGGTTGGTTATGAAAACCTTACTCTGATTGGGCCCTTCCACCCTCACATCGCCCTGGCCTGACTCCTCCCATTCTGCTCAAGTTTCTGGTATTGTCTATTCTATTTATTAAAAGTATCCATTTGTCAGAATCCTGAAGAGCTCTACAAAGGTAAGAAAAACCAATCAGGAGTGGGTTCGTGATGGAGATGGCTACTTTTCTCCTTCTTAGGGGAGGGGACAGACGGGAAGGGACCCCAACAACTTCTCTGGTGGAAATTTTTAAATCATTTTAATTCAGTGACAACTGCATTATGCAAATGAACCCAGTCGTTTGTAACAGTTACAGCTGTAATAGCTAGGGTTTTTAAAGGCGCGGTGGGACTTTAACACAAAGATCCCCTGTTTCTTCTCTCTTCCGCAGAGGTGCTAGGAAAATCACTGTCTGCGGCAGGAAAAACACCCGAGTTGAACAGAGCCCCCTTTCTAGAAAAGAGACCTGCAGAAGTATTTAAAGGGAATGTTATCTTTTAATTAAAGTAGCGAGGGGCTTGGGCAGCTTCGAAGGCCACAGGCAACAGAAAAATATCCTGTCTGTAAAACCAATCTTAAAAAGCAAATAGAACTATTCTATGCTAATTATAGCCTTCATCAGGTAGAAAATTATATGTCCTTAGCATCAAATTTCCTTTTTTGAAGAATTCTCAATGTGAGGAGAGATGTACTCCTTCAGACATAATAACACCCGTTAACACTTAAAGAGGAGTGTGTGTGTTTTGTATGTGTGTGTTGTGTGTGTGTGTGTGTGTAATTTGCCATTGTGCAATACAAACTATTCTAAATATTTTATTTCCTTCCCCAAACAACCTTGCAAGGCAAGTTTTATTTATCTCCATTTAAATAGATGAGAACAGTAAAACAAAAGACTGACCAACCCATGGAAGCCACCACCAGCTTCTGATAAAGCTGTCAGCAAAGCTTTATCATAAGGTCAGTTACTCTCCAAATGGATCATGGACCCATAATGTCAGCATCACTTTTACTGAATCCTTCATAGGAATGAAAACCCAGGTGGTTCACCCCATTCCTGCCCCCGAATTCAAACTGCTTTAGAGGTGGCTCAGCAAGTTTTTAAAAGCTAAAAGAATACATTTAATTACAACTGTTTATTTAGCATCGTGGGGTGGGGGGTATGTATGCCACTAGGAACTTGTCCTAAGGTCAGAAAACAGTCTTCAGGAGTTAAGTTCTCTCCTTCCAACCAAGAGGGGTTCCTGAGACTGAACTCGAGCCATCAGGCTTGGCAGCAAGCTTCTTTACAAGCTGAGCCATCTCCCTGGCCCCTAAACATTATTAGAAGACTCCAATACAGATTTATTTGTTTAAGTAACCTTCTGGTTTCTTCTTCCTAAAGACTGTATACTTTTAGCACACTATAAATATAACTCCCTCCCCTACCTCCCTCTCCCTGTGTCTCACCCTCGGAAGCAACTACCCTGACCCTCAGCACTTGCTGATTGACAAGCTTTTCACAGACAGCTTAAATCAAGGAAGAGACATCTTGGCCTCATTGAAGACAGAACCCCAGGCTTACAAGGTCCTTGACTTGCAGCAACTGTAGTCAGGTACCAGGGCTCCTGGACCAGAGCCACCTTAAACACACCCTCCTTTGGTGCCCTCTCCATGTGGTACTTTATAAGTCTTAGCCAGCCTTACAGATGTACACAGGGGTTGCTTCACAAAACGCAGTCTGTTGAGCTGTGTCGTATTTTTAACTGAAGCGTGGTTCACAAGCTCAGTGAATGCTAATGGACTAAAGAGGGAAGGTTCAACCAGGTGTTACTGTAAATAGGTGCTGAATGGCAATGGCCATAAATCAGGCAGAGCAGACAAGCGAATCCCCCAGTATAATAAAGATTCCCAAGTTTCCCTCCCTGCATCTGGAACCCAAGCTTCCAATACAAGGTGTGGCGAGCTTTTGTTTTGCTTTATATAAAACTGATTCTGCTTACCATCTGCTCGTGCCCACCCTGTGACAATCAGTTTGGTCTAGCAAAGATTTGAAAGATGGTATGGTGTACCTAAAACTTTGCAATATTAATTTCCCCCAAATCTCACAGAAGTTGCCTTGGAGACCGGGCATCAGCTGCAGTCATAGACCCATTTAGAGCTGACTGAAAGATTAATGACTTGTCCTGCACTGATTTCCTCTTATTAGTAATCAGTAGGCCTGTCCCATCTGTCATTTCCCTAGAAAGAAAATGTGTATTTAATCTCCCTGTTAACTCTCAACTTAGCTTCCTTTGGGGGTGGGACACATACATTTGGTGACAACGCCTTCCAGGTGGATTATGTTTGGGTGGTCAAACTGTCCCATGATGCTGGCCTCACTCAGGAAGTCTCTCCTCTGCTTGTCAGTATAACCAGCTTTCAGAGTCTTGATGGCCACACAGATCTCTCTCTTGCCGGGCACTTTGAGACGCCCACTGCAGACTTCTCCAAATTCGCCTGTGGGAGGATTCAAGATGCATCAGCAATGCATTCAAGACAAAATAACCTTCGTTGTATGCTCATTATAGGACAGGCGCCTCGCTGGGGAACCACAGTGATGACTTCATTTAGTGCTTCCCAAAGCCTTGTAGGAGGCACTGTTCTCAGAGGCTCCATTTTATCACAGGAAGCTCAAACTTAAGGTAAAGCTCACCAAAGTCTCCCAGCTTTCGAGAATTAGAGCATTCTGAATCCACCCAGTCTGGCTTCAGATCTTACTATGTTCCTCTATTTTATCCCTATGCTCACTTTTCCTAAGATTAAAATGCACGTACGTTTGCACCAAAGTTCCTTACGGAACATCGCATTTATACTCTGATGAAGGAAACCTCAGTGAATAATATTTACATGTATAGACGTATGCGCAATACACTCATATGTGTGAATGTAATTGTGTGATTTACATTCACATGTAACATTTACAAAGGAAGCTGACTATCAGACGTACACTCAGATACTTACCAACTCCTATGACCTTTTCAATTTTAATGCAGGACGCATCAATTTCTTTGGCAAATTCTCGAACTGCCTGGTTGGGGTCTTCATATGTGAAGGGATCCACATAAGTTCTAACACCTAAGAAATGAACATGGGATAAAGTGAATGAACCTAACATAAATAAACCTAAAGGGTCAAGGTCTTAAAAAAAAGGGGGGGGCCTTCACATAGGAAAAGCTGGGTTAACTATATGGTTGTTTACATATGAAAATGTTTAAATGCTTGCTCTGGTTCTCATTAGTGGGTAAACAAAGAATTTGCTAGCTGCTCAAGACGCCTCAGCTCTACTGACTTCCTGGAATGTCCTCACACTTCAAGGATCAGAGTTTAAAAACAACTCGTCCCTGGAGGAAAATCGAATCTCTTATCAAAAAATTTGGAATGATTTGGTGGGCTCCTTTCTCCCATCCAATGGCTCCTAACTTCATCGTCCTAACACTAAAGTTGTACTATGCCCATCATTTCAAATGCTATCCCTTATCAAAGACAATAAATAGGCACTCTCCGTTTCCTCAGGACCTGTCTACAGAGTGTCACATCCCCCCCACCCCCTTAGTTAGAACAACTAAGTACATGACCAATAAGGAACAGACTTAGATTAAGCCTAGATAGATATGCATAG
This sequence comes from Rhabdomys pumilio, assembly GCA_030674055.1. Lineage (NCBI taxonomy): Eukaryota > Metazoa > Chordata > Mammalia > Rodentia > Muridae > Rhabdomys > Rhabdomys pumilio. Next base: position 157,515,120 of record JANHMN010000001.1, read on the forward strand.
GGGGAGCACGGGCCACTGGTTGATTTGAGAATAAGGACTCTAAATTGGACCTCCACTTGTATTCTGTTTTGGAGAGAAGGTTCTGCTGGAGGTAATGCTGCAGTCTAGCTCAATCTTGTGGACACCGTGGGTACAATTCAGTCATGTACCACACTCACAGACAAGTTGGAAATGTGAGCTCTGAGGCAGCTGGTGACATGCATGCCCAACAGCTTCCTTTGGCATTTGCACTGAGGACTTGAGGATGTACAATGCCAGGTGACCAAATATCCATGACTGTCCAATCATGTCCATCTTTCTCCTTTTCGCTTCCTCGGTCATTATGAAGAACCGAGTAGGTTCGGTTTTCTCACATGACACTGTCTTGCCATCTCAGAAAGTCCCCGTGCAAACCACTGCTAGGTCATCTGGCTTCCTTTAAGTGTTTTGAACTCCTTAAATCAATGTCTTTGAACTTACTCTTGGAGCCTATTTGTAACCTCAACGTCAAGAATCCACTAGCATATTCTTGATGGCTGTCATCCCAGCAACACAGACTACCATCACATAACTTCTTGTCCTTTTACCAGTTCACCCCCTCCCTACCCCAATTTTTCATTCTCGAGAGTAAATGTTGATCACATCTTGCTGCCCAGCTCCAGAAATGAAGCAGCTAAAGGAACGCTGGTCCAGAGCAGAAGATGAAATGTGCAGACTCTAAAGAACTAACTTCCTGCCTTTAACCTCACATTACACAGTTCTGAATCACCAATTGCACCTTGACATCCTTGAAGAATGTTATTTGGATAAGGAATGCATTATATAAATATTAATAGACATATTAACCAATGTTTTCTAAGTTTAGATAACACAAAGCATGCTCTACAAACGAAATTACTTTTGGAATCAATTTTTTTTTTTATACCTTGATTCAAATGTTTCTCTTCATCTGCTTCTTGTTTCGCTTTGCTGTACTTACTCCGCCTATTAAAATTAAAAAAGAAAAGGAAAAATGATTTCCAATACAAAATCTGTAACAAAAAAACTTAAGTAAATTATTCCTGACCACAACCCAAGTCGGGTGAATAGGCAATGCTCACTTCATACATAGGGAAACTGAGGCTTAGGGAGAGGTAAAATAAAAAAGATAATAACATAACCTCTGTTGAGTCAGGGTTAAGAGCTGAAGCCAAAGCTCAGTATCTCTGATTGGCTATTTTTCCCCATATGGCTGTCTGTCTGTCTTGCTTCCCTCCCTCCTTTCTTTCTTCCTCTCTTTCTTCCTCTCTCTTTCTTTCTTCCTTCCTTTCTTTCTTCCTTCCTTTCTTTCTTTCTTTCTTTCTTTCTTTCTTTCTTTCTTTCTTTCTTTCTTTTTGTGTGTATAAGAGAACTCAAGTATACATGCACACATGGGTGTGGTGTTCAGAAGACAATTTTGGACAGTTGATTCCCTCATTCCACTTTTATGTGGCTTTTAGAGGTTAAACTCATGTGCTTTTTCATTCTGAGCCATCTTGCTGGCCCTGTATATACATTCTTAATTAAAGTGAGTTTCACTAGTGAAATGGCAATAACGCTCAGTGTGTGAACACATCTTGTTGCTACAATCACGATAGCATCCTAACACCTCACTATCATGTTAGGTTTCAGGGATCAGGGATTTAGCTCAGTAGTAGAGTTCCTAGAAAGAGCAAGGTCCTAAGTTAGGTCCTCATCTGGGGGGTTAGGGGTTGGGTGGAGGGACATACCCTATAGCATATAAATACCTAAGATACAAATGAAATTTTAGGAAGTACAATATTTGCTTTGTATTTGACTACATTTCAACGGATTTGGTAGACCACTAGGCCTGTAAATTCTTTTCCAATAAGAGACACCTGGTCTCAAAATTTACATACTGCCTGCCCATAACTTGTTGAAGTGAGATTTTACTTATTTTAAATAAAACTTTGGGAAATACAAATCTCTAATACATATAAATCTTGAATCAAGAAAATATGAATCACTTATATAAAGTGAAAAAATCAACTCAAGACTTGAAAATTAAAAACCTTAACTATATAAATACATACACACAGATATATATGCATATGTAATTGTGTCTGAGTATGAGGTACTGGAAATAGAACCCAGGGCCTACCATATGCTAGGCCAGCATTCCACACTGGACTTCATCCTCAACCTATAAATATACACTTTATGTTTAATGAGGAAAAATTATATCACATAAAATAATTTAAAAAATCAACTCATTTATTACAGATCTTTTCACTTTAGAAGACTAAAAGCAAGTTAGGGAATAAAATGTGTTAATGTATGACTCTATGTAAAATTTACAATAAAAGTAATCTCAGTGCTTTGAGTTTCAAAGGCAAGGTAAAGCCAATGTGTTTGTATCTCTATCAGAATGAGATATCCTCAAGTCCTCAACTTGAACAGGTAGAAAGGCTAGATAACTCTACAGAGGAGAAAGTAGCATAGAGGCGAAAAGAGATAAGTGGGCAAGTGGGTAGACAGCCAACTCTGGCAGCACGGCCCTGGGCACATGCGCAGCCCTGAGCACATGCGCAAAGCTCCCTCCCACATCCTCTCATTTGTCAGCTATGTAGGCACCAGCTCAGCAATCAGACCCTCAGAGCCCACAGATGTTCCTCTACGTGGATAATTCCCTTGCAAATAATAATACCTTGTGCTCTTACATTGCATTTAACTTTTCAAAGTAGTCTCATTACATACATTATCTCCTCCCCTAGCTGTTTGCAAAGCATGAGCCAGCTTAGCAAAACAGAGACCCCAGTTACCACAGTTAACTGCAAAGTGCATATTTCAGTACCAAATAACAGCCTGTGTTTTCCTTTGCAGTTAGATTTTCAAAGGGCCTTCAAAGGGTCTATTACTTAATTGCTTGTTCACAACAACCCTATGAAAGGAATCAGGTGGAAACCACATGTTCTGCTCCATTGTACAGATGAGGACACGGTACAGGCAAGGATACAGAACTAGGGGCATCGCTCACATACCCTCTTGCCCTGGTACAGTCCAGCCCTGCACAGTGCCTCTCCCAGAGGAGATGAAGTTAGAAGATAAGACTTAACTGTACATTTAAAAGTATTGATTGATTGTGTATGTATGCGGGCATGCAAGTATGTACCATGGGTATGTATGTGCGAGTCTGTGTGTGTGCCTTCGCATGCGCGCGCACGTGCAGATGGCAGAGTATAGCCTCTGGTGTCACTCCTCAGAGGCTTTCCACATTTTGAGATAAGGTCTTTTACTGTGTCTTGGGACTCGCTAGCTATCCATCTTGTCCCTCCACCCCAAACTGGATTATCAGCGTACATACCACCACGCTGGCTTTAATCTGGTACTACTTGGGTTCTGAGGCTTGAATGAGGGTCCTTGTGCTTGCAAAGCAAGCAATTGACTAAGTGAGCTATCTCTCCAGCCTAAACAGTATATTTTATATCAGCAAACCCACACATCAGATCCAACTGCCCCTAAACGGCTTCATCAAAGAAACTTAACAAATAGACTTAATGCTGTGAATAGAAAGAACTTTCTATGAAGCAGGTAACTCCTCTAACCTGCCCCCTCCTCCCCTGTTTTTTGCCCCTTTTAAAAGTTAACAGAAAGGTGCTAGGTCAGAGACTACAGAAATCATATTTGGGGTCAGGAAAACACCAAGACTAAATCCCTAGGGTGTGATAGGCTATCTTATCAAAGTTCTAAAAGCCCTATCTGAAATCATAAGACTATCTTTTAAGCCATTTTAGAACTCTGATACTGAAACTAAGTGGAAAAACTATATATAGAATGAGAGAGCTTTAATAACTGCCCCTCCTTTATTTAACCTGTCCAGGCACCCAACATTGAACATGGTGCATGCGAGAAAAGCATTCAGCCATTTAGCCATATCCTTGAGCTCTTGGCATCCATTTGAAATTAAAGAGTTGCTTTTGTTTTTATTAAATGGATATCTACAATAGAAACCAGTGGCCTCAAGAAAATCCTGAAGCGTGGCTGCTTTCACATCAAGCACATTCATTAAAAATGGACAAAACCAGAGGGAATACAGAAAGGCAGAGGTCATTAAGGATAAAGTTGACCTTCCCATTTCTTCCTCAGACTTGCCCACATAGAATTATCTGAGCAGTGAAGGTGCTTTTAAAGATCTTTTTAATGTGGAGTGTTATTTGGAGTAGAAGACCTTACAAGGGTACAGGGGATATTGAGAAAGAAACAGGAGGATTACTGTTCAAAAACTAATTGTAGCCTATTACCACGCTAATAATACCTTGAAAACAAAAATGCCTGAATTCTGCTCTACCTCTGTCACCTATGACCCTTTCCCCTTGGGCTTAGAGTGGGACAATGTGGCTCATTATTATCCCAGGAGAGAAAGACCATTGAAGCTTACTTTGGGTGAGCCCTCCTGATGAGCTAAGTCTAAATTGACATCTCAGACAGGTCACCTGAATGGCAGAAGCAAGGCTTTGTGGGATATTTTCTAATTACAAAGATGTGGACAAGGCGATTAGCAAGGGGGAAGTAGTGGAATGGTTTGTTAGAATGGTCCAGAAGGAAACATGGAACCTTGCCACAGTAGGTGTCCTGGCAAAGGGCCCTCGCACTGCAGGTGAAACTTTGAGTGAATGGAATCCTCCCTGCCATCCCAGAGACTGGCTAATAAGGGTATTAACCATCACTGGAGGGAACAGCAGGAAACCTTCCAGCCAATGTGCTCTTCCTGGCACCTTGACTACTCAATAAAATAAATAAGAAGACAGGAGTGTGGCAGGGGCAGCCCATAAGCCTTGCTTTTTATCAAAATACCAACTTTCCTCATCAAGTGCATAGATTTGATGAATGAGGTTCACTCTTCCAAAGTTAATTAGTAAAAGGTAAGTAATTTATTCACTAAAGGGCAGATTAAAGATGAAGCCTTAATAAGGAGCATGGCTCCTGTAGGGACCCTTTCCAGAGCTCAGGAGTCTCTCCCACAAAGATTCATACACCATATCCTTCTTCCCTTTCCTCAAGCTGCCACTGTTCCTGCATCAAAAGATGCCTAGTGGCTCCTCCCAGGCAGCCATTTGATAGAGCTGGAATTGAACCACTGTGGTTGCTTGCAAGTTGCTTAGAAACGTTTCCTGGAATCAATTGCCTCCCAATTGTGTGAATGTATAAGAAGCCATCAGAGCCCATTTGAGCAAACATTTAAGTGTATTCATTTCTATGTGCATATCCCAGCAATGCATACAAGGACTCAAGGAAAGATGGACATAGGCTGAGAAGAACCTCTTTTAAGATTACCTGAGCTGTCTGCCAGCTCCAAAGCACAGAACGTGAATCTTGGGTACGAGACAAATGAACTCTGAACATGTTTTGTGTATCCAGTGTCACTTATTTAAAGCTCACAGGCCCTGATAAACATATCTAAATTTTTCCATGGATGCTACATTGTCTTCCTTATAATCAATTTGGTTCTTTGTAATCTGGTGAAAGTGAAGGGGCCATTTTATAACCCTTGTGCAAACGGACACCCAGTAGCACTGGCTATCCCAATCAGACCATCTTGAAATCATCACATGCTCTTGGGTCATCAGATCATGCTGTCCTTTAAGAAAACCCAAGGACTCTTCTCATATTTTAGTCATTTTCTTTTTCTTTTTTTTTTATTGGATATTTTATTTATTTACATTTCAGATGTCATCCCCTTTCCCCATTTCCCCTCCCTAGAAACCCCCTATGCCATCCCCTCTCCTCTTTTTTGCTTTTATACCATTTTAATTAAATGCAAGTATGAAGGTCAGTTCTAGGTTGAGGAACTAGCAATACAATAGATGCAAATAGTCAAGGAACAAGCAAGACAATAAACATTTTCTTAATATTGTTTCCCATGTTTGAACAATAAAATACTGTTGAAGGCCAGCAGGATGGCCCAGTGGATAAAGGTTCTTGCTACCAAGCTACCTATATTTGATCTTTGGGACTCCTGTGGTAGAAGAAAAACCAATCCCTGCAAGTTGTCCTTTGACCTGCACATGCATGCTGCGGCATACGTGAGTGCACACACATATATATCAAATAAATAAATAAATAAATAAATAATATTAAAAAAAAAAGAGTAGCCTCAAATAATCTGAAATCATTGCTATCACAGGGAAGGGTTGTCAGAGAAATTTAATACAGAGTCCGTCAGTCTGGGAGGTCCTGGGTTTCAAGTTGCATTTAATTATGTAACTATTAACAGTCCTTTGAAAGATATGTTTAAAAAGCAGTAAAGAAAGTGATTAAACTTCAGACCACAAATATATAAACACATAAACAGGGAAAGGGTGATTTGCTTTTTAAGAGAATGTGTGTATAGTTGGGATAAAAGTTCTTGTGACAGTACTCCAGGGTCACATCTCTAGCAAGGGCAGTTGGGTGCTCTGGAAAGCAGATATTCTCCTGAAACGATAACCAAAGCACAGATCTATAATGTCATAAAATCTAAATGAGAGGCTGTTGAGACAGCTCACTGGTTAAAGGCATCTGCTGCCAAGTCTGAAGATCAGAGTTTGATCCCCAGAACCTTCATGACAGAAGAAGAAAAAGAATAACAACAGCAACAGCAACAGCAACAACAACAACAACAATAATAATAATAGGAGGAGGAAGAGGAGGAGGAGGAGGAGAAGGAGGAGGAGGAGGAGGAACACAGACTCCTGCAAGTTGTCCTCTGACCTCTATACATACAAGCATACACAATAGATAAAATGTAAAAAATTGAAAGTACATTAACTTATTTTCTTGACATTATGTGGGTTATAAAAATGTCTCAGTCAACATAATTGCACAGAAAGCATTTCATGTTGCTTGCATGTTGAATAATTAAAACCTATAAATGCAATAATTTCATTCTTTGATGGAAATTCCTAAATGCTCACACATTCAAGTTGGCCAAGAAGAAAGAGAGAGAGAGAGAGAGAGAGAGAGAGAGAGAGAGAGAGAAAGAGAGAGAGAGAGAGAGAGGAGAGAAAGAAGGAAGGAAGGAAGGAAGGAAGGAAGGAAGGAAGGAAGGAAGAATGAACCTTCCAACTGAAAGAGGGAATTATTCTTGCTTACCTCAAGTTCTGGCTTCTCATTATAAATTAAATGAATACAATAAAATAAATAAACACCACCTATTTTAAAATCTAGCAACATGCCAATTGTGAGCCTGAGGCAGTTTCCCCTTAAATAACAAATTAGCAACAAACAGATTTTTCTCCTGGTAGCCACCAGAAACTGTAGAACTTTTTCTTCCTGAGTCTTTTTCCATCCACACTGACGTGCCAACAATACCCTGAGATTCCACTCAGCTCTCAAGGGCTCTGCTTTACTGTGGACACAGGGTAGGTAGCCCTAACCTCTCAATCCTCCTACCTCTGCCTCCCCAGTGCTGGGTGTCACCATGCCTGGCTTCCACCATCCTTTCTGACAGCAACATCCTGTAGCTCTCTCAGAAGCAAGAGATGGTGACAGGTGGAGGTAACTTGGCTTCTCCAGGCTCAGATGCTCAGTCTATGACTTCTTCACACTGTCAGCCTAGGCCAGGCAAGACAGTTTCCAGGTACCATTTATTACCTGCCCTTGGTACGCTAACTAAAGCCCTGGGTCACACTTCTTTGTCTACAGTACCCGTCTCCTCTCTGCTCACCTGTTATCCTATTTAAATACATGTAGCTGTCCCAGATAAACAGAGCAGACAGCCCAGTAGGGAGAAGAATTAGCTGAGTGAGCACCCTGCCGCTGCAGGCCTGTCAGCTACCTGGCTCCAGGCAGCCCTTCCCCTGACAGCTTTATGGCCAGCACTAAGGAAGAATCAATATGAGGGCAAGGGGCTGACATTTCATTTTCTAAAAACTGATCCATTGAGGACCAATCACCAAGCAGTGTTTATCAGCATTGGGAAGTGCTTTTTTTTTTTTTTAAATGAGGGAGAAGGAGCAGGAATTCACACTGGGTAACTCGAAGGGGTCAATTCTCTAAGGCGGAGATGGCCTTGTAATTGGAAATCTCATGCATCCCTCTGCCGCTCTCCCTTTATATAATAAAATGATCAATAATAATAATAAAAAAAAAAAAAGCACAAAGGGAATTAAGTCTTCAGACTTGAGGATGCTGCCTCTGGCAGCCCCAATTTTTAATAATCCCATCTCCCTACATTACAGTATCCCTGCTTTTCTTTCTTCTCACCAAAGCTGATGTTTGACACAGAACAGCCACAGGAGTGACTGATCTATCTTTAACTGCTCGAATCTGACTGCTATGTTTGTTTGGGGAACACTTCTAAAACAACAGAAAAAAAAAGTGAAAGAAAAGAGAAAGAAAGGAAATTTACAGAAAAGCTGGACCACGAGATGAGTTCAGTGTACAAGATAAGTTCATTTGCCAAGTGCTTAAATGCTCACATGCCCCTAAGCATCACACAGTAGCCAGAGTTTTTTAGGCTACTGTTTTTGAAGTAGAGGTCATTCATGTTTTTCATTAATTTTTACCATTTTGGTACTTCCTGTGTTTATATTTGAAACACTGAAATATGCATTAATATAAACAAATGTACATGTAATTTCTACACCACCACCCCCATCTCATTCTTCTCCCTGCAATTGGACAAATTCAGGGCAATGTACCATGTCCTATGCATTATACAATGCATTCTTTACATGGCACACATACAGAAGCAAAATCTCAAGGGAGGGCAGCAACAGGGAAAAGTCTTGATCGCCTTTCAAATTTTTTTCCTTCTTGGAGACATAACTCACAGCTCTAGTTGAATACGCCTACTTATAGACTGTGCAAAAAGGAATGAAGCCAATGACGAATAAAGAGACACCATACAGAGCAATACATCATTCCATAGTGTGTTAGTACTGGAATGAACAAACGGACCTTTGTATATATATTGGGCCACTCTACAAACCAAGGATAGAATCAAGATATTAGGAGATGCATGGGCCTCTCAGGCAAACTCTTACATTGGGTCATCACCCTAATGTCAATGCACGTCAATGTGAAGTAACAGCATTGTGGCTTGCACATGTGATGGAAGACAGCCAGAGACATTGGTGAGATCGTCAGCAGGTCAATGGGACAATAAGACAGTGGGTGGCCTGCAGGCCAAGCATGACTCCGAGGGGTCCAAACAGAGTGCTAACTACAATCATACCAAAACGACGCTGGATAAACATTGTAACTCCCTTTACGTCATCTTTATCCTCTGTCACTTGGAAGAGCCTTATACTGAGGATTGTATTAACAAAAGACCTGCTGTGGAAAATTGTGAATGTGGTATTGGGTGAGAAGTGGCTAAAATAAGGAGCATCACAGCTGATGATATGCATCCGTTCCCTGTGGTCTATTGGGTACCACACTATCGGTCAGTGAGAACAACTGGACAGGGGTGATAGGAAGAAGATTGCTCCAAAGACTATGAAACCAAGCCATCACTACTTCTCTTTCTCTTAATGCACATGGGATAAACACACTGCCCAATCAGATTCTCTTCCAAGAGAATCACTGTGTCCAGAATGATAAATGAGAGTTCTGGAAAATGTCGATGTTCTTTAGGGATGGGAAAGCACGGTGCTCACATTCCTTACTATTCTCATGGACCAATAGCATGCTGAAGCACCTACTGTGTTACTGTAGTATCTAACATGATTATCAAAGTTGCTTGCCAACAACCCTTTGAGGCAAGCAACAACCACTGCTATCTTAAAGAAGAAGACAAATACAGCTGTCGAATGGCAAGGCTCAGCTTTTGGGGTCTGCATTTTATACAGATTTGGAGCATAGAGTCCAGGCTTAACCAGAGAGCTAAATGGTACTGGCATGCAAGAGAAGACACAAGCCTCCTGCAGAAAACCGGGAAGGAGCAGGAGGCACTTCTGTCCTTACCTTCGGCTGATCACAAAAGCTGCAATGAGGATGACCACGAGCACCACACTGCCAGAGACGGAGACCAACAGGACAGTGGAGTTGGCTCCATCACCAATGATCCGGGAAGGCACTGAAAAGACAATTACATGGGGTCTCATAGGGGGCAGTCCTAAGAGGTGGAACTTGTTAGCTAACTCAGTATCCATGTTAGCAAATCCATGCCACAGCATCTGCTAAGCAAATCCCATACCACCACTCTGCGATGTATATAAAAATACATTGATGCCTTAATATCTTTTATTGTCAAAAAGCTCACATAATAAACTATACTCCTTAGTGAAAAACACATATGGAAAATGCATAAGGTTTGTCTACCTTGATCCCCAGCTATTAAAATCCAACCTACTAGAGGTCAGCTCAAAGCACCCTCCTCCTCCTTGTAGACTTCCTATATAACAGCAAGAATGCCAATGTCCTTTATACTCATCCCAACTTTCCCATCTGTCTTCTTCATCCTCATTTAATAATATGTCAATATGAACAATTTATATCTGTAAGAGACATTGAAAATTCTGTCCTAGCATCTCCTTATCAAGTTGGCCCAGCCTGGGCTAAGTAATTAAAGAGGTGGTCATCCTTGCTCAGTAAACTTGTGTTCAGTTGGCCATTCCAGGCCTCCAGGGAGCAAGACTTAATGTTTCTACAGAGGACTTAAAAACATACATGCACACTAATGACACTATTTAAACAGATTCCTAGAAATAAGTAGGAGGGGGAAAAAAAGGGTAATTTTGGTTCCTTCTTTAATCTCAGGAAGAAAACTCTTTTTCTTAAAGTGGGGTGACTACAGAACCTTCAATTAGTCAGGTTAGCAAACCCATTATTCATGGTTGGTAGAAGGTTCAAAAAGATAAACATTGACATCGTTTTTCATTCAGAGGAAGACAAAGAGAAACTCTTATGACAAACGTTCTCCTTCAAACAGCACAAGGGTTTCTTAAGAGGCAGACACTGGCTACTCTGTTTCCTGCAAATATCCACAGTAGCCAAATGCTTACCTAGCTTAAAAAGCAAACCTATACACAGCTCTTTGGGTTTCACTAGAGTGGGGCTCAACCTATAAATGAATCGTCAGAGAATGGGTGACACCTGGGTGGTCTCTGTTACCTGTATTGGTAGTGACTTCCAAGGGCTCACTGAAGTCTCCATAGCCGGCGGCAGTCCTGGCTCGCACGTGGAAAACATAGGAAGTCAGTGGGTTCAGGCCTTTGATATCTGTGTTCCTGGCAGCTGTCCGAACTATTCGATAGCTTCGTTCATTCTGATCCTACAGTAGAGCGAAGCATAATTGGTGAGCTATGAAATGAATCCTCTGACTCCAGGCAGGAGGGGGAGGAGACTCTAGCTCCCTAGAAGTCTAGAAGCAAATGACTGGACACCAGGTACATTTCCTAAGCCCCATGTTCTCTGCAGTGCTCTGCAGTGTTGAAGTACTGGTGTCTTTTTTTACAGTTTAAAAAAAAAAAGGGTTCAGAGTCATTATTCACATTGATCATTCTATGCCCTTTATTTATAATCTTTTGGAGCTTTGAGAATGAAGTCGTCTGTTTTTGAAAGGAACATCAAGTGATGGTTGATGTTTTTCCTAGTTTTTAACTCCCAAATTATTAAGAAATTGAAATCAGCATCACGATCTTTTATTTCGGACCTTATCTCTTGTGTGTGTCCCCTCTGAGTCCTTCTTCGTGTGCAATGGACTGGGACACAAGTGTGCACAGGAACCACACATTTCTATTCCTTCTATGACACCCTGCCTCCCTTATAAAGACCCCTTTTCTATCTGGAAAGTGGCAAAAAATATTATAATCTGATTTCAATTAAACAATCCAGTCCCCCTTCTACTTCAAATAAGGAAGCCAATAGGAGACTCTAATCCCAGCACTTGGGAGGCAGAGGCAGATGTATCTCTAAATTTGAGGCCAGCCTGGTCTACAGAGTGAGTTACAGGACAGCCAGGGCTACACAGAGAAACACTGTCTTAAAAAGAAAAAATCCAAGTGAGGCAAGAGGAAGGGAAGCTGATTGTTCATTTTCTGGACAAACTTGGAAGCAAATAGCTTTCTTCAGAACTCTGTCCACTAAGAGACAAATTATTTGCAAAATTAATGCATTTCTATAAAGGGCTGAGGAATGTAATTTTTCTTTGCCAATTTTCTGTTAAAAGTCATCAAAACCCACACCTTTATTTTGAACAGCAGTGATCTGTTTAAACATGTCATTAGTTTAGCAATTATGAGTCATACTGCATGATAGAAGGTATATAGATTAGGTCTTGATTTCTTTTACTCGAAAGAAAAGATAATTATATTAGAACATTGTGTGTGTTTTTCAAGATAACGGGCCAAATATTACATTTCATAATCAGATTTGTTGGGAATCGAGATGCATTTGATTTTCTTTTTACTGCTGTTTCATGATTTAGAACTGTCTAATGTTTAAACATCACAGAGGAAGGAATGGAAAGAAAGAGAAAGGAAGGAGAGAGAGGAAGAAGGAAGGCAAAGAAGAAAGAGGGAAATACCTTTTCATAATATTTGACTTCATATTCTAAGATGACTCCATTTGGTCGATCGGGTTCCAGCCACGCCAGAGCCACACTGTATCTTGTAACTTCTTTAGCCTGGACCAAAGCAATGGATGATGGTGCTATGGGGAGAAAGAAAGAAAAAGACAGAAATAATCATCTTACTTTAAAAAGAAACATGCTTTAGGAACCCAGTACTCAACAATGTCACTTGACTTCAGCATCCCATGGTGCCCTTCTCCAGACAAGAGCATTTATCATTGTCACAGTCTCCAGACTTTCCTTTGTACAGGACTTGGTTTTAAAAGATCATCTGTGAAAGAACTGAAGACGCAGCACTGTGGGTAAGACTTGCTTTGCAATCATGAGGACCTGAGTTTGGATCACCAGTACCCACAGAAAAGCTGGGTGTGGTTGGCACTGATATGTAACTCAGGAAGTAGAGAGGGGAGTGGGGAAGGATCAAGGAACACTGTGGTGGTTTGACTAGGTTTGGCTCCAAAGTATTTAAATACTTAACACTATTAAGAGGTGTGGTCTTATTGGAGGAGGCGTTGTCACTGGAGGTGGGCTTTGCCCAGTGCAAAAGACAGACAACCAACTCTTCTGCTCCCTTCAAATCAAGATATAGAACTCAGTTCCTCCAGCACCATGTCTGCCTGCCAGTCGTCAAGTTTCCTGCTCTGATGATAATGGACCAAACCTTTGAAACTGTAATCCAGCTTTTGCTATTGGGCAATGGGTATAGGACTCACTGCCTGAGGTGTCTTTTTACAGGTCATAGTTGCCTCAGGCAAACCTCCATTCAAGCCTTTCACCCTACTTCCAAGTACCAAGGTATCTTATTTTATACAAGCAGAGGGATTTGCCATTCTTCCACAGTTACTGTGGGGAATGCTAGAAGGCAAATGATCTATACACTGTCCAATATAAATAAAAATCCTGCTTAATTACAGTAAGACTTTCCACTTAAGCATGGCCATGCAAGTAATGAAGGACACAAATAAAAGCCGCAATGGTTTCTCTGGACATAAATGACATTATGAAACTATTTTACAAGAGGTTGAAGTTGTTCTTGTGCCTGGTGGGCAGCAAACCTTCCTTTCCACTGAGAAAAACATGAGAGCAGTTTTTGTGGGTATGTTACTGGGGTGGCAGAGGAGAAGGTGGTACATACTAGAGATTGATAAATCCAGGCTGCCCAATGCTTGCATCTTTCCTATGTGGAGTTATCATCTCTGGCCAGCTGTTAGCGAACTCTGCTGTGACAGACATGGGCCAGTGCCAACATACAATCCCCAGAGAGAAGAGGAAACTTCCATGAAATCCTTCATCTTATCTCACAAAGCTGGCCTCAAGTGCCAGAGATTAGTGGGCTTGCTAAATTGAATGCATATTCACCTTACTCCCCAAACTGTGGCAATGTGAAAACAGGCTTCTGACAAATGAATGTTATTCTCCCTTGTATCCATGAGGCTGCCAATTCTCAATGCAGGAATGAATAAGTAAAGTAAGTTAACACCAGAAACAGAATATGGAAAGAGTCCAGACGCGCCTGACCATACATGCTTATGTATCCTAGTGGCATAAAAGTGAGACTCTCTATGACAGAGCCTATCCAGCAAGGGTTGTCTCCTAGAGACAGATACTAACAGTCTGACATCTCTGTTAGGGATGCCCTATGATGGAAACACACGTTCAGACATTCCTGCCAGTGTCTCTCTCTCTGTGTCTGTCTGTCTGTCTGTCTGTCTGTCTGTCTGTCTGTCTGTCTGT
>JANHMN010000001.1:157555576-157593183 GCA_030674055.1 Rhabdomys pumilio
CCCCCCCCCCCCCCCCCCCCGCCTCAAGTCCACTCTCACACGGGAAAATGTGACACAATGAACCGAGCACTGCAGAGGCAAAAAGTCAGTAATTAGTATGTAGGACGGGGCTTGGCGGTGTCTAAGCAGAGAAGAAATGGAGCAGAAAACTAAATGGTCACACGATGTGTGCGGAGATGTAACATTGAGATGGGGAAAGCAGCACGAAGATGCAGGAGGATTTCGGAAGTGGGGGTTGATATGAAAACAAGCGATGGTCTCCAACAGCCTTCCTGGTTCTTACAGAAGGCCTGGAGGTAAATGTTTAAAGAAAGGGTGAGAACAAAGTTCAAGTTCAATGTTGCCTCCAGGGCTGGTTTAGAGAACAGCGCTCTTGTGTGTCATACTTTGCTGCCTTAGATGATGAGGGGGACATGGGAGCATCAGTGCACAAACTGGACGATTACAGTTGTGTGATGAAGGGGGAAATGAAACATGGAAATCCCTGCCCTGTATGATTGCCACACTGGCCTACATAAAGACCTGGAAAAGCATACATGCCTTACAAGCTAAAATCATAATGGTGGCTGTGTTTCGTCTGTGGGATTGTGGTTTCTTTTTCCAACTTTTGCCAATTAAAGGAGTGAGTATGTTCCTCATTTTTAGCGAAGAGCCACTGTTTCCTCAGAAAAGAAAAAAAAAAGAAGAAGAAGAAGAAGAATTTTCTTCTCAAGGGGAAAAAAATGGACTTGAAGACAGCCGAAGTCAATCTAGGTCTCAGCTAACAGCTGACATCACTGCGGCAATCGCAGCCAATAAACAGAAAACATACAGATGAAAAGCTCTGATAATGACCTATTTTCTCTTCCATTTAATTTTTGCATCTGAGGCTCATCAAGTCATCAAGTCTCTGACAGCAATGCCTTCCTGGTCAGAGATGGCCTATCCGTAAGTGAAGTGTCCAGTTGTAAGTGCAGCAGGGCTCTCTGCACATGCTCTCCTTCCAGGGATCTAACCACCTAGCTGAAAGCATTCAAGAAAGACTACGTTCTCCAGACCTCTGTGAGGTTGAGGCCAGCCTGGTCTACAGAGCGAGTGTTAGGACAGCCAAGGCTACATAGAGAAGCCCAGTCAAAAAAAAAAGAAAGAAAGAAGAAAAAAGAAAGATGTGTTCTCATCATGAACATAAACAGCCAACTGTTTTAATACAGTCTAACTACTTAGATAGCATTATATCATAAGTTATAAGTGTTCCAAAGAATATTTAGCATATATGGGATAATGGTATTGTTCATATCACATTAGACATGGGTGAAGCCCATCCTTGGATTTTGGGATCCCTGAAGGTCCTAAGGCCAATTCCAAATGCATAGTGAAAGAAGACTATATAATTTTTATATCAATAAAAGCTACTGAAAAATGCAATCATATTTTCCAATCTTTCCGGCCATACCACTCTTATTGAACACACACTGACACCAGGTTGCTTAAGGGTCACTGTGAGAAACAAAGTGGCTTCTTCTATCAATGCTAGCCTGAATACAGGGCTGGCAGCAAGTAGGGTACCACTCTCATTGCTGTTCCTTGTTTCTGTGGCCCAACTCACTTAGGATGTTTTTTTCCTAAACAGACATCCGATCCACACCTGTCCCCATCTATCACCTGTGTCTAAGTCATCCTCAAGGGAACTGATGTACTCCTTATTAGTTCCCATCGTCTACCACTATTTCAAAATATCTAGCTCAGAGAAAGCTCAATAAGTATTTGACCAGTGAGTAGATGGAAGGATAGCAAGCAAACAAGGTGCTTGAGTGTACCTTGTATTGCATGGAGGAACGCAGGCTTCTTTGAGTTAAGGCTGGACCATTCAGCACCTCCCATAAGGTTCATTAGCAAGCACTAAGCCTGCCTGGGAAGGACTGACTTTGAATAACTCATTCCCATAGACTAACCAGACTGGAAAAGGTAGGAAAGGCTATGTGCCCAGTATCAATGGCTACTAATGCTGGAGGGGCTGTAGAGTGCTTGTATATCCAACAAATATCCATCACATGCCTCATTTCCTTGCCTGCTGGAGGGGAGGGAGGAAAAAACTAACAAACAAAACCACCTCAATTGATGCTAATGCATTTGTGATAGATTCCCGGATAGAAAGAGGATTGTAGAGGTAACAGACGCTAAGGACATCTAAATACAAAGTACGTGTGTGCATTGGATTTATAGGCAAGCACACACCCTGCCCTGACCTGTCTTATGCACTATGTCACTAGGCTCCACACCTGGGAGTTTAAAGGGGGGGCTTTGTCAATTAAAGCTTTGTCAAGTCAGAACTGAATGGCTCCAATTTCTCTTCTGCTTTCTTCTCGGGTGATGATTTACCAAAAAACTAGCCAAAATCTCTCTGGAAGAAATGGATTCTAACATTTCCAAAGGAAGCTTGTATTTGCCTTTAATAGAATTTTAAGAGCTCCCTTCTTTCATTTAATTTTACTTTTAATCACCAAATTAAGCCGTTTTTTAAATATGAAACGATCAAATGCGGAAGGCTCGTAAGGGAAGACGTTCCTTGGTTTCATTTTGAATCGCACTAGTAAATCTCTGAGTGGTATTCACACATAAGCTCAACCTTCTCTGTCTCTGCAGCCCAGCATTCCCAAGAATGGGGCTGGCATGTGAAACGCTCTTAAAGTTTTCGAATATTGAATGTCTTTCTCGTTTTTAATATAATTTAGTGGCACAGATAATAACTATACTCCCAGAAACAAAAGGCAAATGTAATAACCTTTAATTTACGAATAGAGCAGGGGTCAGCATTCTTCCTTTGTAAGAACATTTTACTGCATAGCCGCGTTGTAAATATTTTATTCTTTATGGGCCATATGCTCTTGGCAACAAGCATTCAGCAGCCACAGCAAGTATCTCCACCGTGAGGCATGGCTCTGCCCAAGAAAACTTGGCAAAAGTAGATGGCAGTTGAAATTGGCCATAGCTTGTCAATGATTCCTAGAGGGGTTATCAGTGGCTTTCAACCTTCCTAATGCTAAAACTTTTGAACACAGCTCCTCATGTTGTGGAAATATAAGCTTATTTTCGTTGCTACTTCAGAGCTGTAATCCCTACTACTGTTATGAATCATAATGTGTTTTCCAATGGTCTTAGATGATGACCCCTGTGAAAGGGTCAGTCGAACCCCTGGGGATTGGGGGTTGAGAATCACTGGATTAGATGATCCTTTACCCCATAGAGAGACTGTGGTGTTATGGTACCACCCACAAGCTTGTGCGCTTGTCTACTTAAGTCTTCTCTGGCGATCTGAGGAGGCTGTGGAACCTTTAAGGGGTAAAACCTTGCTAGACAAAGAGGGATGCCTATGACCTTTGTTCCCTGCTTCCCTGCTATTGCAAGCAACAGTGTAACCAGCCACACCTGTTTTTGCTGCAACCATAGAGATTCATTCCTGTGACTATCTACCACCATGGACTTGTATCCCCCTTAACTCTGAGCCACAAAAAAAAAAAAAAAAAATCCCTTCTTTCCACAAATTGTTTGTCAGGCATTCTGCCATAGCATAGTAAATACAGGTACCTTCATAATTACATAGATATATTTTTTTTTTCTATCACATTAAGGGCAGCATAAGTCAATATAGGAAGCTCAGATTGGCAAGCCGTGAGTAATGCTCATTTCTAAAATCTAGGTTATACCTGATGTCATTGTCTGAGTAAAGGAACGTGACGCGTGAAACATTACTTCCCACGGCTCTGACAAAGATGGGCACTGCACCTCTTGCCTCTGTGGAGAAGTTTAACTGAACATTCATTTCCTCCTCCGGTGGTGCGAAATGCTTTCCACATCATCTAGCAGGTGCTGGTGAAAGGTGTTACGACGACGGGTAATTATTGTTTTCACGTGGAATGTCAACTTACATTCAGTGGGCAAGAGATCGACAGTGAGAGGCCCAGAAGAAATTATAGCCAAATTATGGCAGATATAAAGGGTTATCACAGTACATACAGTTGTATCATAAAATCTCATATGTTATATAACGCAAAAGGGATTTTCTTCCTCCTTCACTAAATATGCCGTCTCCCCTGGAAAAGGGCAGCACATACAGTTGAGAAAGCTCAGCATGTCAGAATGGGCGCTGCTCATGCAGAGGACCTGAATGTGGTTCCCAGCACACAGGTCTGGTGGCTCACACTTGACTGTAACTCCAGCTCTCTACTGGTCTCCTCTGGTACTCTACTCACATGCACATCTCCTGCACATGCACACACGACTTTAAAACCACTAGCTAACCATAAATCTGGCCATTGATGTATCCAGTGAGGTACAGCCATCATGTGAACTTACTCCATGGGAAGGCAAAGCCAGCACAAGAATAGCTAGTGCACTCCACTCAATCCCCATATGAACTGGAAATGGATTTATTTAATTCTTAAAGGAACAGACTAATTCTTTAGCTGTATCATGATTCCATTTGGATGTGGATTTTAACAGACATATAGACATATGGTGTGAAGTCCCACAAGAACCTAGAAATTCAATTTCTTGTGACAACTGGCATCAAAGTGCTAACAGACCCCAAGGCAGCCCATCACATAACCGTTTTATTTCCTTCCTGTGAGAATATTAGCCTCCATTCGTCTTTCTTGGTTTATGACTATTTTTGAGTGTGCTCACATATGTGAATTGAGTGTGCATATTTGTGCATGTGGAAGCCAGAGAACTTCAAGAGCCCTTCCTCTCATGCTGTTCACTTTGATTTCTAGCCAAGGTCCCCTTATTTTGTCTGGATCTAGATAAGACAAGTAGGTTAAGCTGGCTGGCCAGCTGGGGTTACAAGAGCATGCCACCATATTGGATTAAAAACAAAATGGGATTTGGGAATTGAACTCCTGTCGTTGTGTTTGTTGATGAGTATTTTACCTACTAAGCTTTGTCCCTAGGCCATGGTTTGTTTATATTCTCATGATAGCTGCACTCTGGTGGTATTTAACAGCCTAGGATCTATCTGCTCTCATAAGTGATGGATGGGTCCTTTATCTGGATAGTGCTGTTACCTACACCAGAACCATCACTGCCATATCCTCTGTGTGAGTGTGGGGGGTCAGGGGGAACAGGGGGAGCTGACAGAAATAAAGTACTAAGTGCCAGTCTCATATTAAAATTAAAAAAGAAAAAAAAATTCTAGTTTGTAACCAAGGAGTCTTAGTTGACAGAAGAGTCACAGTATCAGGGCTCCTGTGGCACCATAGCATCCAGACCCATTACAGATTTTTAATACTTAACTGATTTTTAATCATCATTTTAAAATTCAATGCCTGAGCCATGAAATTAATTCTGGATGTAGCAAGGAACATCCCAGGAGCCTGGGCAGAAACATAACTCTTAACATGATCAATTTCTTTAAGCGCAACTGTCACCCGATAAAAATGCCAAGGCAACCGGTTACAAGACATTATCTTCTGAGGAAGAGGCACCTTGGGGCTCCAGTTCCATTTCATAAGGCTTCGTGGAGCATGCACAACTTCTCAGCTGTCAATAATACTTCAGTGTCTTAGCTGGAAAGCCCTTCAACCCTTCAGATAAGCTTTTGTTGTTAATCTCTCTCTGGTTGAAAGACAGGTTGTAAGGCAGTGTAAACAGTTGGGGGTGTGTAAGTTTGGACTTCGAAATGAAACCCTTGCTTCCCCCCCTGACAGCTGTATATGTTGCCACCACTAATTGCTTTCTCTTGACCCTGACGGCTGGGTTAGTTTACATAAAGACTGCTGTCCAGGGATACCACGTTTGAGATTTATGAACGGTGCAAACCTTTTATCACAGCAGTTTATGTGCTTTAACAATGAAGAGTGCCAAGGCAGAGCTGTCCATAATTTCAAAGCTGAACCACTTGGACACATTCATCACTTGTTGCTGTCATGAAGAAGCCTTAACTTCCCATAGAGGTCAGCGGGCTGACATTCCGCCAGGGTCTACCCTTTCTCTACGTTGTCTATTGTACCATTCTCCTCTCCAGGAATCTTTGTCCTTTCTTTCTTGGTTTGACCTGATGTTTTGTTACTTTATATGAGATGACTAGGGTATGGCTGAATAACATATAGATTCTCAATTGTGCATGAGCACTTGGAAATATCCAGGACCAACGAGCCTGTGACTGACATTTCAGGAATTAGCTGAGTTGTGCACCGTGCCTGTATGTTTCTTACAACAATATTGCATACTTTCTATCAGGGCAAGCTGATAACCGAAAAATTACTAGGAACAGAAGCTAAGCAGGGTGGGAGATGACTTAGCTGGTAAAGTGCTTTGCTGTGCAGGTATGGGCAACTGAGTTCAGATCCTCAGCAGCCATATAGAAGCCAGGCACGGTGATATCATAACACCGGCACTGTGAGAGGAGTGGATAAGTGTATCCCTTGGGGGCTTACTGGTCAACCAGCCTAGCTGAAATGGTGAGCTCTAGGTATAGTGAGTGGGGTATTGTGGCAAATTAAGTCTATGTTGAGGTTTGGCCTCCTCTTTCTCTCTCTCTCTCTCTCTGTCTCTGTCTCTCCCTCTCTCTCTCTCTTTCTCTCTCTCTCTCTCTCTCTCTCTCACACACACACACACACACACACACACACACACACACACACAGAGAGAGAGAGACAGAGACAGAGACAGAGACAGAGAGAACACAGACAGGCTAAGAAACTCAACTAAATTAATACAGCAAGTTGGTTCCAGCTTTTATCAGAAATTCAGACTCCAAAGCAAAGTGGGGACTTCACTGAGCTGTGCTCTTTGCCTGGCTCCTACCCTCCACTCAACAGGGTATGTTGGAGTTTCTGATAAAGAAAGATTCCTTCCCTGGAGAAGATTACAGGAGAGGGTGAGAGGAGCCATTACTGGTCTGCAATGAGACTCCATCCTCAGTTCATGTTCGGATGGGCGCTAGATAGCAGGTGGAGCAGGAGTACAGGCTTGGAGGAAAACGAAAATGCTGACAGCGAGGAAGATCCTCAGTTCTCACCCCAGGGGAGCTTACAAAAATGCATAATTGACCCTGTTTCAAAGAAGCATGCTGTGCGTAACCACTGTATAGCTTCAGTGAGGACTGTCAGAGATGCCATCCAGAAATGATGGGGCTTGCATGATGGCAAGCCACTCCTAATTATTCATGGGGGTAGAAAAATCATAATAACTTGGCTAAATGGGCACTGGCAGATTATCCGAGCCCTCTCTCTCTCTCTCTCTCTCTCTCTCTCTCTCTCTCTCTCTAAGATTAATGTTCCTCACACCTATGCATTTCCTCTTTTTTTGAATATGCAGTACGTTGTTTATTCCTGTGCATTGAAAAGTAGGTCAGAGGGGAGGATTCAATGAGATGGTAACCAATCTTTATGGAATAGCATGACATTTTCAAACTCTTCAAATAACCAGCCAGCACACATCTTGATACCCATCTAGTATTCTTACATTCAGCCCTCGTGTGGAGGTCAATTTTAGGCAGGCTCCTCAAGGGTTATTATGTACCTTGTTTTATAGGGTGGCCTATGCTCACTGGTAAGGCCCGTGAAGAACAGAGATATGCCTTTATCATCTCTCCTTATCATCTCTTTAAAGCTGGGAGTACACAGCTGTCACCCCTGGCTTTTTAAATTCAGTTCTAGGGATTGAATTCAGGTCCTCAAAGCCTGAATGGCAAGCACTTTACCCACTGAGCCATCCGCCCAGTGCCTCCCTTTCAACCTCTTCAATTCCTTATTGTCTTCATGGAAGAATGCTATATTTGCTCTATTTGTCCTCAAGATGCCAAAAGGCAGTTATGAGAGACAGAGAGAGAGAGACAGAGAGAGAGAGAGAGAGAGAGAGAGAGAGAGAGAGAGAGAGGACTTAACCCCGAGCTCATGTCAGACCTTGAACTTTTGAGCAGGTAGCCTAGAAATAGGACAGGATGAGGTTTGTATCTGGTTCATCATAACCTCTTAGGTTGCCTACCTAACTTCCCACCTGAGTGATAAGCAGTGGGAACATACACTGAGAACTGAAACCCAATATCATGGCGGAAAGGACACATCTCAACTTGATTTCCACCTTACCAACAAATACGTTATTACACTATCTATTTGCTATACAACATGAAGAATTTCCCCTGCAAATCTTAATTCACGCATTCTCATACAAAAAGGGATTGATGGCAGAGATGATGAAACAGTTACAGATCACCCAGTAGACCTCCTGAACCTCCAAAGAACACTTGGGGGATTTTGTTCTGACTCTGTTACCAAAGTGGTTATGACCCATCTTTCCTGACCTGTCCATACAATGACCTACTCACATTACAATATTAGCTATTTGCAACCCCAAAGTAAAAAGAAATGCTTGTTTCTGATGGGGGGAGGGGAAGATGTAGTATACTTGAAACTAAAAGATGCCTTTTATCCTATGGTTTAGATATCAAAGCCTTACTCCAGACATACCTCCCCAAATCCCTAAACCACATTGCATATAACTCTTTGGGGTGGAGGGAAAAAAGAACTGAACATCATCAGGGGCACCTTCAAGAGCTTGTTCAAAAACGGGCATGAGATTCTCCAAATCAGAGCACTTTCCAAAAAAAAAAAAAAAAAAAGGGGGGGGGGGAATAGTTTTCTTCTGACCTTGGAAGCTAGTAAGGACGATGTTATCTTAATTTGCATTCCGATTTTAACAACACAGTCACACAGCACCGGTGGGACTGGCGCTCGGTTTCCACTGAAGATTGCTCATCATTTCATTATGGCTCATTATGTTGATAACTGCCAGGCAGCATTAGAAGTGAGGGCTTTGAGTAATAGAACTGAAATGGTGATTTTAAAACAATACACTTTCTAGAGGAAATACAGTGGCACACTAAATTCAATTACAGAAGAGGAACGCAGGGACAAAGTCAGTATCATCCCTTGCTTGGAGCTTGGCCATTTCATCTGCTTGCTACCCTCCACCTGCAGAAAGCAGCGTTCTCAATTCAGGACCTTTTAGCCTGGATCTGGGTACATTTGTGTTTATTATTAGCCTTGAGCTTTTCCAGTGTGGGCTGTCTTAAAAGCTGTGATTTGGGGGGAGGCGGGGATATTTAAGCCACTAAGTGTCAATCAATCACTCTCATTCGTTTGTAACAGCTGATGGAGTTACTCGAGGCCATTTACCCAGAGACAAATGCACAGAGACCCTTCAAGTTGGCAATGGAAAGTTATCATCTCTCATCTGCAGAGCCCCGCTGATCTTGGACACTGACAAGTTTTGCCTAACAAGTGAAACACAGAAGCAAGGATTTATTTTTTTCAGGTGAAGATGATAGAGACCCACTCTGTGAACAGGCTAAGCAAAGGAGCAAAGTAACACTTGTGGCTTTAGATTTTTTTCTTTCTTTAGGTATACAAAGCTAATAATGACTTCCTTCATGAGGTATGCTGCTTGTATATTTTGCAATGTATCAGAAATTGCAACAGTTTCCTTCAGCATAATATTGGTTGGCTCAGCCTCCTCACTACAATCACTGAACACCAGCCAAGCACAAAGGTCACAAAGGACTTCCTGTTCTTGCCTGGGAGACTTCCCAACCTTGAAGAAAGCCACACAGCATTTCAGAAGGGAAAGAGAAATTCAAGGTGAGAAGGGGCTAAGTAGCTTCATTACAGAATGTGCATTTTATTATTATTATTATTATTATTTATTATTATTATTATTATTATTCCATACCACAGGGGGTGGCTCAAGTAATGCTATATAGACTTGAGAGGTAGAGGATCAAGAAAGAGTTGAAGGTAATCCTCAGCTAATAGAGAGAGTTCAAGGTCAGCCTGAGCTACCTGACACCCTTTCTCAAAAAAATTAATTTGTTAGAAAAATAAAACTAGCCGGGCGGTGGTGGCGCACGCCTTTAATCCCAGCACTTGGGAGGCGGAGGCAGGTGGATTTCTGAGTTCGAGGCTAGTCTGGTCTACAGAGTGAGTTCCAGGACAGCCAGGGGCTACACAGAGAAATCCTGTCTCAAAAAAACAAAACAAAACAAAAAAACAAAAAACAAAACAAAAATAAAAAATAAAATAAAATAAAATAAAACTACAAATAAATAAATAAATCCTGTTTGGAAAAAAGTGATGAACTCAGATTCCATCCCCAGGTTCACTGTTTTCTTCGGTGTCTCTCTCGGTCTACAGGCAGCATTGCCAGAAAACTACGGTGTTTTTTCTCCTCTGATCAAGTTCTGTGAGGTAATGTGGAAGAAGCATTTACATTTCTGCTCTCTGACATCAATCCGTAGGGAGTCTGAAAGAACCACAAAAACCCAAACCAAAACCATGCATAGTGAGGGGATTTGGTTATATGACCTCCAACTGGGTTGGGTTATTTTTCAGGAGACAAATGAACTATTTGATTTTCATTAAGAGCAAATGTTCTGGGTCCTTGAAATATCCTTCTAGAGTTTCCATTAGCTGAAAGTTACAGGCATGAAAGAGCATCTCTGAGCTCCTGCCCTTCAGACAGAGAACCTAGGTTGAATAGATAGCTGGTCCGCCCACCAGTCACATGGTCACCTGCAAAATTGTCAGAAATGCAGAATCTCAGGCCTGGCTCTGGACCTACTAACCCATAAGTGGCTTTTGTGTGGCTTCTTCCACAGTGCTGTGAAGTGTAACACTGCTCTGGCTGGGGCTGGTGGCACCCACCTATGATCTTGAATTATCACAGCTGGGAGGATGAAATAGGTGGATCATTAGTCTCAGGCTAGCCAACACCTCTAATTAAATTAAAACGAGCTGGATGTCTGGTTCAACAATTGAGCTCTTACTTAGCGTATGCAAGGACTGGAGTTCAATCCCCAGAAGTAGAAAGAAGGGAAATCCATAATAATAACAACAGCAACAATAATACTAGTATCAATCTTTAGCATTAGGCTTCCTTCTTTTGAACAGGTATGGACTAGTTCTTTTTTTAAACACTCAGACTGAAACATCTCAGTGTATGTGCCTGACCACATACACTCATGTTAGGCTAAACAGTGGGTCCCTCAAAAGTCCTCCAAACTTTAATTTTTCCAGGAGTGTGGACTGTGTGAACTTTTAGGCGTCTCCTTAGAAATTAGCTGGTGCGACTTGTATTTACCTGGTCTAATTGTTCCCCAAGTGAACAAAAATCTGATTTTACAAGCCAATGGAGCAGAGTCTCACTTTGGCCAGAAGAATGAGTCTTGGAGAGTGTGTTTTATTTCTTCATTAGTGTGCCGTCACAGTGAGCGATCACTAAATGCGGGGCTGCATAAGAATGCTTGGGTTAAAGACAGCATAATGAACAAAGAAGGTGCCTGATTATCTTGGCTGTCAGCACAAGGGAATTGGGTTCGTCACCTGGCTTAACCAACTGGGAAGAACTGATTAGCGGCTGAAATCCGTTTGAAAGGATCCCCTGATGTTTATGTTCCCTTCCATCGCCACATCTTGTCAAGAGAATCCGACAAAGTTGGGAAAGGGAAAGAATTGTCTGTGGGTTATCGGAACAAGAGGCTCTTTGAGAAATCCCCACTGTTTCCTCTACTGAACCATCTAGTCAAGCGCGTGGTAGAACAGGACTTTCTGCAAAGTTAGAAACATTTATGTCTCTGCTATGTATCTAGCACACATAATATAAAACTTAACAATGCTACATGTGCCTATAGCTGTAGTCCATATTCAACAGAAAGGGAGAAATCCTCAGACAGGATTCTAATCCTGCTGTCTCATCTAATAATACAGGTTCCTGAGTGTCCCTCTCTCTCAGGAAGGCTTCCAAGGTTTACATAATTAATCAAGTGAAGAAATATTAACTCTGTAGAGATGTGATATCCATCTTAACTGTATGAGATTAAAAGTCAGATTTTTGAGTCCTACCTTGGTAATCCTGAGGTGCAATGTAGGCACTGAGTAACTGAATTGTGTAGTCGGTAAGGACAGTAACAAGCTAGGATTGAGAGTCAGTAAAATGGTGTCCCCTCCCTGAGAGGTGATTTGGTCAAGGAAGTGAGCAACTAGAGATAAAAGAGAGAAACAAACACTTCTCAGATTCCTACCATGTGTCTGTCAGGCCTTCACAAATATTTTCTTAATTTTTTTTTTTTTTTTTAAAAACAGCCATAAGAACAGAGAGTGAGAATCCCTTTCACAGATAAGGAAACTGGGGCCCCTGAAGACATAAAACACTCTTTGTCACTAACCTAACTTGGATAGTGCTAGGAGCTCTGGCTGAGATGTCTGTGAGCCTGTCATCAGTGCTATTTCGTCTTCATAGAAGCCCTGGGGAGCAAGCCAGCAGGATACAATGATGGCCAGCCCACAAGCCAGTCCCACAAGACCTCAGAGGGAAGAGTAGAGGCAATTTAAAGAATTGAGAAGAACCCCTGCTGTTCTTTATTGACCTTTATTCACAATTCAAAGTCATACCAATTTTAAAAAACTTTGGTTTCAGTTCGTGAATTAAAAAAAAAAAAAAAACAGTATTTTTTTTTTTGTTTTTGTTTTTCATCTGCGTCTTTGGAATATAGCTTACAGTGTATTTCTGCAACAATATAAAATCTCATATAGCTATGGCACAGATGGCAAACAGCCCACCCAGCACAAAACACATGTGACAATCTCTGGAGGTGACCTAAACTTCCAAGCACCGAGGGACAGTCACTATGTTGGCTCAGGGCCTAAAAGAATATGCTCGACAACGAATCTGAATCGGGAGAATGAAAAACCCGCTGGCCTTCCAGTGTTAAGTTTCCTGACATTGACTGCAGTCAAACCTTACCCAGAAGGAAGGAAGGAGTCTCTGTGCGAGAGTAGGTGGAGTACCAAATACAAATAAAGGGCCATTATATAAACATCAGCCCCAAATACTTCCTCTTAAGCCTGCTCTTGTGCCCCGAGTTCCCACCACTCAGGGTTTGGTAGTGCCTGCAGACAGAGGCAGGGCATTCATTCTTAAACCACCAAGTTTAACAGAGAATAAAAGCATACTGAAAAACTCAGGATTTTTTTTTTTCAAGACAGAGTTTCTCTGTGTAACCCTCGCTGTACTAGATAGAACGCACTCTGAAGACCAGGCTAGGCTTGAACTACCCGCCTCTCTTCCTGGGATTAATGAGGTGCACCATCACCCTCCAGCTGAAAAACTCCAGATAAAGGTTTAAAAAGTGGGAAGGGAACAGGGATGGCAGTGGGGAGACCATGCAGAAAAAGAACTTAGTTTGGAGACGGTTACTAAAATGGGAGGGTAGTTAAGAGACTCTGACTGCTACGAACGCATGTAAGGCTGGCTAGATTGGAAAATTTAATGCTTAATCTAGGACACCAGGCAAGAGACCCTCCCAGAAGTATATACTTGAGTATTCAGGTAGTGCAGCTCCACCCCTGTGATGCGCAGAGGCATCTCAGAGCTAGAGGTTTCCGAGTTTATAAAACCAACAAGACCTACCTTACCTGTATGTCACTACAGTGTGAGTATGTGGTCAAGTTTATCATCCAAAGGGCTGGGCACAACAAGATATGTATAGGGTTTATATCACCTACCCAAAGTGCCTGGCACATAACCTACACTATAGTGTTTACATCATAGTATAGTATTTATATTACCACCATAGGTTCTCTTGTCATAAAAGCCAGTCCAGCGGGGATGGCAATTCCAGCACAAGTCTAGAATGGACCGGAATAAAACCTCTCTCCTTTTTCCCATTGAGGGTGGGTGGTTCCTGATTGTGCTACAGAATAACCTCAATAACCTGCTCAGAAACCAAGAATGGCTTCTATTTTCCGTGATGCTGGCCCAAGATGTTGGAATTTATATTATTTCAATAATAATAATAATAATAATAATAATAATAATATCTAAAATAAATCAAGTAGAATTGTTGTGCACATTATAGATTCACAACCACCATGAGGATGAGGATATATAATGACCGCAGTCCTCAGAGAGATAGAGAAAGTATTCTTTTTTTATTTTTTAAAAGAATTATTTATTTATTTTATGTATATGAGGACACTGTAGCTGTCTTCAGACACACCAGAAGAGGGCATCAGATCCTATTACAGAGGGTTGTGAGCCACCATGTGGTTGCTGGGAATTGAACTCAGAACCTCTGAAAGAACGGTCAGTGCTCTTAACCTCTAAGCCACCTCTCCAGCCAGTGAGGAAAGATTCCTAACGCCCGAATTCCAAAGTGCTCTAGAACCTGATGCTGTTTGAGTGGGAGTGACATGATAAGGAAGGGGACACTTGATGTCACATGATAGGCTGCAGTCAAAAAAAAGAGGCAAACTGAGCGGGGCAGTGGTGGCGCACACCTTTAATCTCAGCACTTGGGAGACAGAGGCAGACGGATTTCTGAGTTCGAGGCCAGCCTGGGCTACAGAGTGAGTTCCAGGACAGCCTGCTCTACACAGACACAGAGAAACCCTGTCTTGTGTGCGCATGGGGGTGGGGGGTGGGGCTGAAAAGAGAGGCAAACTGCTTACAGTTTTACTGTGTGAAGTTGCAATCAAGCCATAAGGATAACATGAAATAGAAATGAGACTCAGGTTTACAGCTGGGTCTCATTTCAAACAAATATTTATGTACATTGCAAAAAATCCCCCCAAATCTCTAAATACAATGCTTTTCAGAGCAAAGATATATATCAAATGCTATTATTAGTTCTGTTCAACAGATGGGAAAATTAAGACTTCACAGGCTAAGGAATCACTTTGCTAGTAAACCATGGTCTGATAAACAAGCCTGAAGTTCTGTAAGCCACATTACCAGGCTATACCCTGAAAGACCGTCCTCAACTAGTGCAAAATATGAGGGAAGCACCCAGGGCCCATCATGCCTGCCTTGGTCAAGGTCCCAGGCCTATGGCAATACCTTGGGAACATTGTCCAAAGAAAGTGTGAGATTTTCCTACCCAGCTTCACACCAGGCTTGCCAACCCCATCTATTCATTCACCCAGCATTTATTAAGTGCCTAATATGAAATAGGCATTTATTAGGGTCCTGGCCTAAGTGTTACGAACACCAAACTCTGACAGAAGAAGGAAGAGGTATAATGAAAACCAAAGCAATGACCTCACAGGACTCTTAAGCTGTTTCTTCTGGGACCGGACCATTCCCAAACCCTGCCCTCTACCTATTTCTCCTGTACTTGTCAAGTTGCCCCCAGCCCTCGATGCTATGGTAAAGCCATTTATAAATTCCATTCTCAGCTGTAATTACACTGTCAAACAACCTGAACACTCAATTTCTGCTGCACAAAGTAGTCGGTTGGCAGCTGTGCATTTTGAAGGCAACCAGAAACAAGTGGAAAAAGAGCCTCTCTTTTCATAAGCATTTCGCCTGCTATGATAGAAGGGGATGCGTGCTTGATATCTAATTTGCCCCCTGCAAGGTTATCCTGGGAGAAGTCCTGGCAGCACCCTGCTAGGTGGTAATGAAAGCTGCTGGCATCGCTGAAGACAGGAGACAAGCAAACCACTTACGGGTGCAGGGCATAGAGGCAGCATCATTGTCAGCTCTGAAAAAGCCTCGGTCACAGGTGCAGGACGTGGCTCCTTCCCAGACAGAGTAGCTGTGCGGTGGACACTTGGCACAGGTGGCGTCCGTGGAAAGAGCTTTGTAATATCCAATTTTGCAAGCTACAAAGAAGAATAAAAAGAAAAGCAAACATGAACCACTGCAAGAACAACAGAGCAAAATGTGAAGGCATTTCTTGGATGGCAGAAGTCGGGGTGGGATGGAGGTAGGGAGGTAGTGGTTTGAAATGCAGGGTAAAGCAACCGAAGACATGGACTGGTTGATAGGTCTTAATGGAACCCAGGAAAACTCTCCAGGTAACTGAGGGTGGCTTTAAATGTCTCATAGTTCAGCCTCCTGCCTCTATCCCCTTGAGTGCTGGGATCTCAGGGTGGGTGTGCCATCTTTCTGACTGCTAGGTAAGCATTCTGGCAACTCCGTCAAAGACCCAGCACCATAGCTTCTCTTCAAGGCTCACTGGCAAATCTAACTATGTGTCAAAGAGCCTCAGAAGGACACCGCCTTAAAACCAGTATGGTCAAGCAGAGTGAAATGAAAGTTTACTGGAATATCTCTCAGGGTTAGAGGCACTATCGTGATCAATCTTACTGTCCTTTTATTTCTCTCTCTCTTTCTTTCTTTTTTCTTTTTTTCTTTTCTTTTCTTTTCTTTTTTTTTTTTTGGTTTTTCAAGGCGGGGGTTTCTCTGTGTATCTCTGGCTGTCCTGGAACTTACTCTGTAGACCAGGCTGACCTCGAACTCAGAAATCTACCTGCCTCTGCCTCCCAAGTGCTGGGATTAAAGGCGTGCACCACCACCGCCCAGCCTGTAGTCCCTTTCGAAAGCACTGCTATCGATATCTTTAAAAGGAAGGATCCCAGCTTCCAGCAGATAGTTGCAACTTGTTACATGTCAACTTTGACCTCTAAGTCTTCTGCGCCCCAGAACTTGGATACACAACCACTTACTTTTGAATCTGAAGGTGTGTGTGAGGAGAGGGCTGATCTTTGACTTAATCAACTGGATGAAAATGTGTCCAAATGCTAACATAAAATTGGTCAGTGGTTATTTCCTAATTATGGTTCCAGAAAGACTCAAATAGAAAATACAACAAGAGCATTAATAAAGGACAGGAGCTTGTACTGGACGAGCCATTTCCTTTCAGGACAGTACAATGGAGGCTACTTAAAGATAGATTCTGGAATTGTGCAGGATAATGTAGTTAAAAACCATCTAATAATACGGTATTTATTCTCAAGTGCACGGATTTCCCTACCTTCATTTATTTTCAGCGCACATCCTCTGCCCCCTGCAACGAGCACCCTACAGAGGTGAATTCAGAGAACACAGGTTTTTATGCACCTGTGATCGGCCTTCCATGATCTCAGCTTTATAAACATCACACGGAGACCAAGGACTACTTTCACTAATGTGGAAAAATTCAATGCTGCTGCGAAACCTCATCATAAAAGTTAATTAATAGGGCTTTGCAACCTTCCCCTTTTTTTCCTCCCACACCCTTTAATGGTTACTCTCCAAACCTATCTTAACCTAAAATAAAAACTGACTGGCCCCATCAAGTATTAAGGTCACCGATAAGAACACTGGTAATTAAGTTATTCCGTAGCATCTGAGGTTGGGAGAGAAAATGAGCTACCCACAATTTGCCCTGCATGATTTTCTCTTCATTCATCATGTTCTCAGAATGTGTCGATACAACCAAAACCTGTGTGAAGGACCGGTTGCAGAGCTCACTAGCCCGACATGCAACAGACCAACCATCCAAGTATCTCTCCACAAGGAATAGATGTAGTAATCTACACACGCTGGATTCTCTATGGAGATAGGAGCACGGGGAGGTGGCAGCCACAGCCACATTGTTCCAAAAGCATCTAACCGTACACCGTCTAGTGAAGCCCGCCTCCTCACCCTATGGCCTGGCCGGCAAGAATTTTCCTTCTCCTCCTCTCGCATAATGACAAGCGGAGAAGGACTTTAGCAGGCGCTCAGAAAGGCACAGTTACTTCACTCTTATTAACTAAAGTTGTTTATGGAATTCCCTTAACGAGCCAAAACTTTATGGCGTGTGGAGCACCAACAATAAATGTGCTCCCAGATCAATCTCTCCCTTGTTTGCTTTTCGGTCTTTCACTGGACCAAAGCATCTTTAGAAAAACAAATTGCTTTCGTGGCTGTGATTTATGTGTCTCCCAAGTTCATATGTATCCCATAATTAGATATGGTTCAGCATGCAAGGTGCTTTGGGTCATGTTTAAGATGGCCCTAGGGTTTTCATGAAAACCTGCCAACCCCGGACAATGGCAGGAAGAAGCCTGCCAGGTCTTGTGGTCCCATATCACACAGGAAGAGCCCTAAACAAATGCACAAACTCCCTGGGTCTCACCTGTCAGTGAGTCACAGAATAGAAAAGCAAATCAGGTAACTCAAGTTAGGAGTATCAACAAGACACAAAAGATTTTAACGTCTTGTGGGCTGAGGTAGGGCTGATGTGTTGAAACTGAGGGAGCCTACAGGCTAGCATTGACCTTGAGTTAATAGGCACCAGTCATATGTTAATAGAAGAGCCACAAGTTCCTCTAACCAGAGAAAAGGGGAATGACTTCCATTTTAGCAAGCAGGAACTTTCTTTAAGCCCCCGAGGGAATGGGAGTTTTCCTCTAAATGTCCAACCTGGGGAAAAGAGCTTTTTCTTAAAGGACCAGACACTGTCTAATTCAAGCACACTTTCATTTTTTTTATCAAACATCAATATTTAATGTTGCACCATGAGAATCGAAGGTGATGACTGACAGAAATTAGTCAGTGGCTGATTAGTATGATAATGAAAACAATGAATTCTACCAGAAGATGTTTCTTCCAATTTGTTAAGAGCTCAACACTTACTTACTATGTATTTTGCCAGTGAATTTAAAGGAGAGAGAAAATTTGCGAGTTTATATAGTTTCTTCTTTTCCTCAATGTTCATATCAACATGTTACCAAGGATAAATGAGTTTATTCGGGGGAAATACAGAGTTCTATACCAATTTAGAAAATTGAAAGCCGCTGTTCTTTCAACACATTGACTATTTTCATCTCTTAACTTCTTGCTTTTACAAGCACAAGCAAAAAAAAAAAGAAATACAAAATTGTCATTGTGCTATTCTCGGCAGCCCCTGCCACCCCTAACTACATTAAGACCATGTTATTAATATTTCAGGATTCTTAGAAAGGCTCTTTCAAAATATAGTAGTGGCTTTTCACGAACACAGCCATTTTGCTGCCTACGTTCAAAATGACCTGCTAAATTGATGGTTTGGTACATTTCTTTGCTCTGTGTGGTTCAGCCTTTCAGAATATAGCCCATAGATGCAGTAAGTGCATCCTGCATCTATTCACCACTCTACTTAAGCATCTTAAGAAGCTCACCATACCTTTTATTCACAACATAATTCCTGTGGAAGATGCACTTGGTACAACACACAGTGACATACACTTATTTCTCATCATTTTTTTTTCCTGAGTTGATTAAGAACTGCTGCCTTGTATTTTTGAAAGTGAATGACTTCGTAAAGCAAATCCAATGTTTTCTCAAGAAGTGTCTTTCTCCTGTATGTCTCAGTAAAGGTGGTCAGGATGGGTCACCCCTGAACTGTCTCTCATAGAAAGATCAACTCAGTACAACAAACTTCCATCAAACCCCTTTAGTTTCATCTTAACCACTTCTTTATGCTAACACGAAATAAAGGAAAATGGCAGAGGATAAGAAGGAAAAGGAAAATACGGAGGAGTAAAAGGAGACATTCCTTTACTGTAACTTTAAGATCCTTCACTAAAGGTAGCAGAACATAGATCTTTTAGTGGTCTACACTTTGAAATCTTAGGACACAGGAATATAAAACAGGAAAGAGCGCCATGAATTCTTGCAGCCTATGCAGTTGAGACCCGGTCTCAAACCAAATAAAAGCTAATGTAAATTCTGAATTTTTAACTTATAGAGGTTTTAGTTTGTTTTGTTTTGATTATAGATGCAATAAGCTGGCTGTGCCTACTCTTTAAAAAATTACCTTGTAGAGAGCATACAGAAGGCTGAAGGCTAGGGGATCTTGAGTTCCAAGCCAGAGTTCAACACAAAGAACAACAACAACAAACTCTGGTATGGATGGTAATGGCCACTTTCCTTCTAGAATTACAAAAAAGATTCACAGCACCTAGTAGTTGTCTTCATAGTTCATTTTAAACTGATTTGTAAAGTAACTAGTAACAGCTAGTTTGGTGGCAGATGTCAAACAAATTATTTAATCAGTTGCCATAACGATCCAGGTGTTTGAAGTATTAATGCTATTTTGCAGATATGCAAGAATCCAAGGTTGTAAAAGGAAACTTCCAAGTCATATAGGCATCTAACTCCAGAGCTCATGTCACCCTAACGGTTTGCATGTACCACAGTGAGCTGAGGATGGGCCTTTCAGCAAAATTCGGTTTGATTTACTAAGAGGGTGGGGGAAGTACAGCGGATGCCACACATCTCTTGCCCCGATTTTCACTGCTGCCTTCACCAGCCATTGCTGTCATCTGTGATCCATTGTCTGGTTTGAGATCTTCTAGGGGTGTCACTTCCCTGCTGAGAACTTGAGGTGAAGCTGGTCTATATGAGACCAGCTATAGGAGTGAAATACACTCCAGACCTCAAGCACCTAACCTCACCCCCTACACACGCAAACCTGCTTAATTTCACAATTAAGATCTAATGAAATGCCATTACCTTGCATTTCATCTCAGCGCTTGGGCATACCATTCAATGAGCAAGGAGCCTGAATTGGGATTCCCCAAAACCTGAACAAAAATGGCAGGTGTATCATGTGCCTTTAATGCCAGCTTTAGGGAGACAGGTTATACTGGAGTTCCAGGACCAGCCAAGGTAGGCAAATCAGCAAGCTTCAGATTCAAAGAGACCTGTCTCAAAAAATAATGGACACTCAGTGTAGACCTCTAGTCTCCATGCATGAGTGTGTATACACATATACACGTTCACAATATATAAACATGTGGAAAAACATATATGTATATACAATTTTTTTTCAGTGTGACCAGTAAAACATTAAACTTAATCTACAATCTTCCATTATATTTCTCTTGCATAACATTGCTCTGTACGCGCGCGCGCGCGCGCACACACACACACACACACACACACACAAACACACACACACACACACACACACACACAACACCCTTGCAAGCTATTGGGCTATACCAGCAGAATCCAGAAACCACCTTTTTTTAAGACACCCAGAACCTACCTCAAAGAATTCCCTTAAACTCAGCTTTCAGGTAACTAATCTCTATGTAAAACCTAATTTGAATTACAGTCCAAATCAGTGATGTTGTAGGTGTTGGGTGGGGGGCAGTTAAAGGTTACCTTTCCAGGCAACAAGCCTTATCTCAACTAGAGCCTCCAGAAGGTCAGAACAGAAATTCCAATAGGAATCCTCTGGGGAGAATTTGAGCCATTTATGCAAACTGGTCCCTAAGGACTATTTGGCTATTGACCCAAAGGCCTCTCTAGTTTTCGCTGGATGTGACAGAGGTGCAACTTTCTGCATTCTGTATACCAAACACAATGTTTATTTTGGAGTATAAACATCAAAGCCACTTACTGACCATTCCAATAAATCACTTCTCTAATTAACGGCTCACTTCTATTTATAAGTTAAGAATAAATGATGAGGAAAATAATCTGTACAATAAAGGATTGCTGCATTCAAGATTTTATAAAAATGTGTAAGCCCCAGTAACATTTATTTGGAAAAGCTGGAAACATTAGGCAATAACCCTCCTCCCAGCACAGAGTGTAAAACTGAGGCAAAAAAAAAAAAAAAAAAAAAAAAAGAGAACTAATCACAAACAAAGTTGACTTTCTCTTCAAGCAATGTGATCTAATGTTGCTACCCTCTTCTGTGACTTCATCCTCTTGAAGCGCCACAGTGAAGATGACTGACAGCTATTATAGGAAAGAGGCTCTGGATCAGAACTCCCAGACTCTGCTCCACTCAAACAGTAAATTCGGCCAAATGCTGCCAGATGCATATTATTCAAATCACGTTGCTATATTAATAAACAAAAGTGGACCATTAAGAAGACCTTAAAGATTAGCTTTCATTGGAGTCAGCAAACCCTTCTGTAGAGCCAAATAGTAAATTTCTTAAGCTTTACAGGCAGGCTCTGAAGAAGAAAGATACCATGTAACAAAATAGAAAACAAACTGTTAGTGGTACGATTTGAACTAACTGGAATGGTTAATTACCTTTTTTTTTTTTTTTTTTTGTATTAGATATTTACTAATGAGGAGAACAGAATTCTTTATTGGAGATATAACATTTCTCTTAATTGGTCTTCAAGGAAAGCATTTTCTATTACCAAATCAATTGCAAATGCCATCCATAAAAACATTACTAGCTTTCAGGTCATATAAAAACTGGTAGCAGTCTGGATTGGGCTCAGGGGGCTCTACACTGTCAGCCAGTGATGGAGCTGGTCTAAAATGCATGCCTTGCCCAAGTTTCCTTTCGGGCGAGCATGTTAGAAAGGACTGGAATCTACAGGCCCTGCTCTCTTTGTCGGACTGAAGAACACTCAAAATAGAAAACTTCCTATCAGCTTATCTTATTGGAAACACTGTTAAACACCACCTTTAAATTGATTTTTCTTTCTTTGTTAAAATGGCGTAGCCAGACCGGGTGGGAGGAGTGGGGAAGAGGGAGGGGCATTGCTTCTCTATTTACTGATCTTTTTAAGCTCTTCTAGAATCCTGCAATTACAGTGCTGATTACTTTTAAATTCACATCTTTTCTGGACTACCCAGAACTGGAATGGTTCCTCTACAACATAAAAGATCGGCCTCTGGGTGTGGAGGTACACACCTTAGCTCTCTAAACACAACAAAGGTCAACCTTGGGTAGTAGGGGACTGTAGTCAGATTGGGTTAGACAAGATAAAGATGGTAATGAGAATCAGAAGAATGAGCAGAAAAGATAGCTCAGCCATTAAGAGAAGAATGCATATTGTTCTTTCTTAGGATCTAGAGTTCAAGTCCCATCACTCACTCAAATTGAGCAGCTCACACCTGTCGGTAACTCCATCTCCAGGGGACTGATATTTCTGGCTGAGGTAGGCACCAGACTTGCATGTCACACAGAAACACATACATAATTAAAAACAAACTAAATCTTTAAAATAATAATAGCGGGGCTGGAGAGAACCTGGGTTCATTTCCTGTATCTACAATCAGTGACTTCCAGGACAAATGCTTTCTTTGCCTGGTGCCTGTGGAAGTAGGCTCATTCCCAACTTAAGACAGGCACAGAGAAGGGCCTAAGAGCTTGGCAAGATACAGTCTTGGATTAATGCCGGGGATTTCTAAGCTCTACTTTGTGACAATAGAGGACCAAGGAAGACCTGAAACTGAAGAGAACCCAAGGCTAAGTTCTCAGGATGTTCAGAAAATTCTATTTTCAGTTTAGTGTTTTCTAATCTGCCTTCCTCAAATGACATGGGTGACTAATAAGTCAAACGCCAGGTTCCATGGTTATTATTGTCTGGTGGGGCTCAAGAATGTTAATTTCTTTAACAATCTGAGGCTAATAAAAACCCTGCTATAGCAGATATACATTTTGAGAACTGTATAACTATAAACAGATCCATCTCTTAATGTGAGTGTGTGTGAGTGAGTGTGTGTGTGTGTGTGTGTGTGCGCCAGGGAGCAGACTTCACATGTCCTGCTCTATCACTGTCTGCTTTATTCTTTTGAGACAGGGTTTCTCACTTAACTTGGACCTAAGCTGGCAGACAGCAAACCCCAGAGATCCCGTCACCCATGGTCTCCATAGTACACAGA
Source organism: Rhabdomys pumilio (assembly GCA_030674055.1). NCBI lineage: Eukaryota > Metazoa > Chordata > Mammalia > Rodentia > Muridae > Rhabdomys > Rhabdomys pumilio. The sequence goes on from JANHMN010000001.1 coordinate 157,578,989, forward strand.
CACACAGACACATTAGGTGCTGGAACTTGAACAAAATCCTCATGCCTGTATATCAAGTGCATTGAGTAATCACTTCAGCTCCAGGCTCATCTCTGAATGGAAAAGTCAATGCATAGTTCATAGCAAATAAGTTAAAAAAAAACTTTTTTTTAATCTAGAGGACAAGTAATAGGCTTTGCAGTTTGGGAAGGGGTGTGTCAGAGATGCGACATTTTTGTAATGCATGAACAAATGATGCATGACAATGCTTACATTATTCTGCACATAAATAATATGCCCCTAATACTTAGAAGACAGAACCTGCTGAAGGTCATGGTCAGAGTACCAGGTACCAGGGTGAATGTCTCCAGTCCTGGAACTTGAGAGCAGAGTTTCAAGGACCATTTGGGCCCTGAAGTTGAACACCAAGCTAAACAAAAGTGAAACTTCATCTCAAAACCCAAATCTAAGTCAACTTACCAACTAGTACTGTCTCAAATTGGCACCCCATGACATCAACCCTATGGATATAAGTGTTGCCTTTTAACACTATGTTACTGGCCACCCCCACCCCCCCACCATGTTTCCTTCTACATATTTCTGGCTCTTTGACAATAAGTTCAGGAAGGTAAAACCAAATAGTTTTTAAAGGTTACTAAATACATTAACAGTTTTGGGGGATGTCTAATGAGCTCTGGGGAATACAAGACGTTTCTACTATTTATAGAAAATATTTTTCCTATGACAATATTTGGGCAATCTATAAGAGATACACTGTGTAGTTTGGAAAGCTCTAGCTTGGTATGAGAGCCTCAGGACACTGTTTTCAAAGGCTCTCCGGAGGTGGTAGTGACACGAAGGTTCCAGACTTTAAGCCAGTTTGCTAAGGAATGGTTGGTTTTCCCTTCTTTAAAAAGTTGAGGATATTTGGGACAGAGATGTTTCATAATCAACAGCAGGAAGGTAATAAAGGATGCTATGGACAAAAGAAATGGCTTCTTATGTAATGATTCTATCTCCTCCACCTTCCTTTAACTGTGCAATGATTCATGCAAAGAACAGTGGGGACCAGATTTGGTTCTTAGTCTATTGAATTTGGAGAACAAAAGCCCAGGCTGTGGCAGCCTAGACAAGCTTGGCTACCTGGCTCAAGTAGAGACAAGAGATGGTAAAAAACAAACAATGTGACCATAAAAGAAGAGGAAGAAAAAAAGAGGACCCAGGGACACTCCTTCCAAGTCCATTTTGCAGATATTGACAGGAACTTTGAGAGGAAGAATAGAGGGGGGCAGAGTAGACGGAAACAAGTCCTGCCCAAGGAATCCTCTGGTTGATCATTTCCTCAATACCAGATTGGTAAAATTGGTAAAAGAAGACCTTGCTGTCTTACAAGATGGGTCTCAGGAGGTAAGTACTTCCGCTTTAGGGTGGGGTGGGGCCCACCCTCACTGATAACTGCTTACATCTTAAAAACACTGGTTTCTTGGAATCGAAGGTGACTCAGGAGCACAGATTAAAAACAAAGTGTTATCTCAGTGGCAAAGTACTGGAGGCAGACAGAAGGAAGTAAGATGAAAGCTTCCACCCGCTTCTCCTTCTCTGTGGGTCCAAGTAAAGTCAATACTTCAAAGCACCTCTCAAGTGTCTATTGGATATGTGAGCTTGAACAAACAATGTAAGATGTCCACATTCTGACTCTCATCCGCACAAGTGACAACGGAGATTGGGTAAAAACAAACCCCAAAGGAATGAAGTACTATGGGGTATGATTAAGCTGGTCCCTCAGTTACCTGTTACAAATACTTATCTCCCGAATGGGGCAAAATAGGGCTACGCCATATTGAATTGTTTCCCTAATATTAGCTTTTCTAAAATAAAACTGAATACAATTTCTATCCATTATAATTTTAGTCTACCCTTATTTTTTTAAAAAAAAGAGATTACAGCAATAATTGAATTAAACTTATTGTAACTACAACTTATTTAGCTGCAAAATTAATAGCAGGTAATTTTTATTTAACAAAAGTTTTAATTGGATAAGTGACTGAGGAAGGGTTCCTGTGGGTTCTTTCGTTCCACCAATATTGAGTTAGCTCTCTCTCCTCCTACAAGCCCAGACCTATTTGGGCTCCCCATCTCCTTTCATTCTCTCTTTAGAACTGGCTTTCAGAAAAACAGACAAGAGGGGGAAATGACAGAAAGTGTGCTGAAAATTGCCTTGCTCTTTCATGAACAGAAGGCAGTATAATCCCATAAATAGGTGAGTAATTCCAAAATGTCAGATGTGGATGGTTTTTAGGCGAGGTGCAATCAATCCTCAAGGAGCGAATTCAAATAGAGCTTGCTCATTTTAAATTAACTCCATGAAACTTACTGAATGTTGGCAAAGAGGAACACAAGGAAGAATTCTACTGTGGCAAAGAGAGTTAATGCATCCTGTCTTGATGGTCCAAAAAAAAAAAATTTTTTTTTAAAGTACTTCCTGAAGTTTTGTATGGCCATTTCATTTTCTCTGAAGAAGAAGCTATCCTGTGTCTGTAACAAACTTCAAGAGTGCGTTCAAGGAGATCAGAGGCCAAGTTAGGGTATTGTTTCCTTGGGAGAGATCTACCAGACCTTGCTTTTTCAGTAGGTCTCTGTCACATCAGGATAAGCTAGCCAGTAAACCTTGGTGTTACAAACAAAATAAGAATTTCTGTGTTACATAAAGAAGAAGCTGGACAAGAAATTCTTTTTTTTTTTTTTTTTTGCAAAAAGGGTGCACTGTAACCCGGAAGGTTACAGCCAGCCTAGCTACCTTTGATAGAAAAAAAAAAACCCTTTCTCATACCAGGGATCTACCCGTCCCCACTGTATCTGAGATTACCCATCCATGCCTGGCTTTTTGCCTGGGTGTTGGGAATCAAACTGATACCCTCATATTTTAGGGGCAAGCAGCTTAATAACTGAGCCGACTTCCATGCACATTTGGAGTGGGGGTAGAAACAAAGGGATTAATTGTTTCAACTTGATAAAGTGGTACCAATTTTGAAACAGATGCCAACAGCAACCTGTAATCACAGTGAAGGTGGTTTTTTTTTTTCTTTGTTATTTTGAAACAATGTATTTTGCTAAATAAAGATCTCTCACTCCTACTCTAATCTAATCCTCATTTTCCCAATTAGGAAATTGAATTTTGCTAAATAAAATATGCAAATCTCATCTTTGAATACCACTGGGGGAGGAACTATCAGGCTAGTACCGTAAAGCATACAAGCTCATCAAATTTTATGCATTTCTCCCTTTTTATGATGGTGTTTCTTCTAAATTTTACATGAGAACCCTATAGCTTCCTGAGGTAAACTCTGAGATTAAGAAAATAACTTGATTTTCCTCAGCTGATTTTATAAGTGAACAGAACTTCAATGAATGACTCTACAAAAAATTCAAGGTCAAGAAAAAGATGGAAGCATCAGTTTGCCTAATATGCTGAAGTGTGTATTATTCAACGGCTGAAAATTGTAAAAGCCACATTGGAAAGAAAGAAAACCAAAGCTGGGGCTGAAGAAAAGCCTCAGCAGAAAGAGTATATTTGCAGCTCTTGCCAAGGAACCTGGGTTCAGTTCCCAGGGCCCACATAGGGGCTCGCAAATCATCACAAGACCAGTTCCAGGGGATACATCTTTGGACCTCTGCAGACACCAGGCAAGCACGTGGCATGCATATATACATACAGTCAAAATGTTTATTCACAGTAAACAAGTAACCCCAGAAAAGAAAAACAAGGGTTAAGGACATACTCAGTGGCAGAGAGAGACCTTGCCTCACATGTTCAAAATCCTAGATTCACCACTGCAAAAAAGTTGCTAATTAAGAAATATGAAGAAGGTGCTGGAAAGATGACTCAGTGGTTAAGAGCACTGACTGCTCTTCCAGAAGTCCTGAGTTCAAGTCCCAGCAACCACATGGTGGTTCACAACCATCTGCAGTGGGATCTGATGCCCTCTTCTGGTGTGTTTGAAGACAGTGACAGTGTACTCATATACATAAAATTAATAAATACATCTTTTTAAAAAAAGAAATATGGCTGGGCGGTGGTGGCGCACACCTTTAATCCCAGCACTTACTTGGGAGGCAAAGGCCAGCCTGGTCTACAGAGTGAGTTCCAGGACAGCCCGGGCCACACAGAGAAACCCTGTCTGGAAAAACAAACAAACAAACAAACAAAAAAAAAAGAAATATGAAGAAAGCCAAATATTTTAGGATGAACTAAAGGCTGAAAATACTAAATTAAACAAATGTCTACCTTTAATTTTAATATAAAATCACTGATAAATAAGTTACCATCTAAACTTTCCACCCTTATGAGGAGAGGGGTACATCTGTCACATCCAGGACATGCCAATCAGAAGTCAGCAACAGTGACCTTGATCCCTGTGACATTTCACAGAGCGCAGGGCTTTCTATTGTCTTCGTCCCCCTTTGATATTTAGGGTGTATTCAGATTAGTTGCTCATTAGAGACCCGCTGGTGACAGCAACAGAATAGATCAGGACAGCTGCTTGCTCCTCACCCCCATCCCACACTCCCCCAACCCCTATTTAATGCCAGGATCTGTGTGGATCAGCATCACTGTTCTTGCATCAGCTAGCTCGCTTCAAGATTCGCACACTGGTTTGGCCACAGAGCTAGTGGGTGTTTCAGCAAACACGCCTTCAACCTTTTACTAATCATCACGTTAGCAATCCTGAGGATGACTTTACTGAACACATCCTAAGAGCTAAGAGTCCAGAGACGATGAAGTTGTTGTCACCAGGGAGGGAGCAGATCACAGCTTACTCTCACGTCTAGTAGAGAGGACTTCAGACTTTTTCTATTCACCTCGCCAGGCGATGCAGATGCACTAAGCAATGGAAGTAACAGTATTGGGGGAAAATCTGACTTAAGACCCTGAAAAAAAAAATCTTCTCCAGGAAGCCAGCTCCACCTGCAGAAGCTAAAACAATAATTGTTGTCAAAAACATAGCAAAACAAAAACAGTAGGGTGTGGGGCGGCAAGTGAAGGTGTTTACTAAGCTGGTGACTGGCAAGAGAACCAACACTTTACTTAGTTTCTCTGTTTATTTAAAACTAAAGACTGCAAGGGAGACTGCGTAGGGATGAAATATGTTGTAAAGCTGGGGCCAGAGCAAAAGAAACACCTGTTAAATAATTATTTGATTAACTCAGGCAGCAGTAGCTAGTCATTGTCACCCAAAGGACTTTATAGCCAGAGTTGTCACCAGTCATGATTTATGCCTCTGAAATGACTGGAGTCATAACTGCTGCCTGAGCTTCTTTCTTTTTGTTATGTTGACGGGGCTTGAGGATTTCAGCGCAGTGGTAGGAGTGGGGAGTGGGGCGGGTTAAAAGAACTCAATCCCCCTACCCCATGCTGGTAATTAGCAGTGTCTTCACCGTGGAGGTTTTGAATCACTGTCACCTTTGTGTCCTTCAAACATTTCATGTGCTGTGAGGTATTTTTTGGTTTTTTGGTTTGTTTTTTTTTTTTTTTAAAGAATTTTTAAAGTTCTGGGTCTACATGATGTTTTTAAAAAGTGATTTATGTTAAGCAGATATGATCATGCTAAACATCTGGTTTTGGTATTACATGTTAGTGGATTAAAGATTTTCTATAAAACTATCTGCCAGCATTTAATGTTATATGTGTTGGACTCTTCCAGGCTTGCTTTATGTCTGATGAGAAGAACAAAATAAAACCCTCTCCAGGAGTTCCCTGAAGAGACCTCGTCTAGACCAAGTGAAATTTATGGAGAAGCTGCACTGTCTGTTTTCAGTTTGATGCAGAGCGGTCATTACAAAGACCAGCATCCCAAACACCTGGGACAGCATTGATGATCTTGCTGTAATACAGATACTGCTAGTACCAAAAAAAAAAAACCATCTTACTTTCCACCACACTCCTGAAAGCTGAGTGTGTGTGTGTTTTGATGAGTGTGTGCTCATGCACTGACAATTTTATGCATTACAAACTCATCAGCTCGAGTTGTCGTTGTCCTAAGAACTCAATTTAAATTGCACAATCTAACCTAGCAGCCTGCCAGGAATGTATCTGTGAGCTCTCCACTGAACCACATCCCTAGAGAAGCTGCAAGATGATCTGCATTCAAATCCCCTGCTGCAAAACACGAAGGGCTGAGCAGGTCTCTGGATGCTCTTTACAAGCCAGCAAGAGGGGCTGGTCCTATCCTCAGGGACCCTCAGGTTCAGCAAGTGCTGCCCCCGGCAGCCCAGCTTTCTCTGACATCAGATTGAATTCATGGGAAAGGGCAAGATGCCAGAAGTGCTTACAGGTGAATTCTTTGTCCCTTTCAAGTACATCTGACTAAGGCTGATGACTTAAAACGTGATTATCTTTTGTTGCGAGGATTATCGGTTAGGTCAGAAGATCACTTCCAGATGTAAATAATAAATCACAAATAGGCAATAACAAACCACAGATTTGTTCATTCTCATTTAATATTCCCCATATCAAAGCAGGGCAACCGGGATGGAAACGCACTGATAAACAGGGCGTGATGCTAAGTGTTCCCAGAATGTGAGTCAAGGAAGAAGAAATGGGAGGGCGGGGCCTTTCCTAAGGAGCACCTGGATGTTCCCTCTAAAGGAGGAAGGATAGGAGGAAGGGAGGAAGGGAAAGAGGAAGGGAAAGAGGAAGAATAAGAAGATAAGAGGAGCCATAAGGAAGAGAGAGAAGCCAGGGGAGAGGAAACAGAAAGGAATTTGGAATCATCACCTAGGAAGAACAAACTTTCACAAATTTGATAACCTAAAATAACCTCAGAGCTACAAAATACTTATTCACCCAAAGAGATCTTTAGACCAGTTCTCAGAGAGGATTGTAGACAGCATGTGAGGGTTATTCACAAGATGTAGTGTATCTGGATTTGGGGAAAGGGGGTTTGAGATGTTCAGCACTTACGGGTCTTGCTTATTCATCCCTGAGCAACTTAAAGGGTGCTTCCAATCAGCAAGATTTAGCAAGTAGATCATCTTTTTATTAAACAGAAATTCTTATTTTTTTAGCCCTAGCAACAACTTGGATCATTCGAAACCAGGCTCAGATTTGAAAGTAAGATAGAAACAGTAACATCATAAATTCCTTCTCCCAGGGTTGGAGTGTGTGTGTAAACAATGTTGTAATATAGGTAGTCACACTAAGCACAGCTTGAAACTGCTCTCCTCCAGGCTAGGTTAAGATTCCATAATTCCTTGTGGGGTGGTAGCCTCACAGGATTAATATGGTTCTCTGAGTTCAAGGCTAGCCTGGTCTACAGAGTGAGTTCCAGGATAGGCAGGGCTACAGAGATACCCTGTCTGGAAAACCCAAAAAAGATTCCAAGTCCTGTTGTACACATAACCAAGAGTCCATTCCTTACATGCTGGCAGAAACAGAAGTGAACACCAGATATGGAAGTAGAAACGGAAATGGAAAAGCTGACTCTATCCCAGCTTTGGTATTTATCAACTTATTTTAAATATACATATATAAACCCAGTGACTCTGAAACAGCCTAAGACACTTTAGGCTTGGATCAGGAGCTAGCTATTCAGTACCCAGGTCTTCCTCCCAGAACTGATCTTATCAGTGTGATTTATTCCTAGATCTGAACTTGGCCACATCCCCGGAGTGAGCAAGGAATTGAGTCGTGAGGCCATCTACAATGCAACTTTGTTGCCATTAAGATCATTCTTCTAACTCAACTTTATCTTACCTGTCTTACAAGATTCCCAAGACTCATACACTTTTAATTTTTAAAAATTTTCACACCCTTACCTCACTTTGGGGATTGAGGGGCGGGTTGTTTTGAGAGAGGTCTCACATTTTGACTGGGGCTGGTTTAGAACTTTTAACCATAGAACAGACTAACAGATTAGCACCAAAGCTACAGAGATCCTCCTGTCACAGTGTCCTGAATGTGAGGATTATGGAGGAAAGCTTCCATACTATAACGGCTATGCTATGGAATCATTAGATACACCTGTGCAGGGCCATGGAATGCTGGACAAGGTCTGTGTGTTCACAGGCACACATTCTAGTGGCAAGCATAGAAGTCAGCAGGTGGAGAGGGGTGGGAGCTGGGAAATCAGCTTGAGCTAGAACCCAAGCTAAGAAAGGGACAGGAAGGAGGAAAAGTACATGGGGGAGCAGAAAAGGGGCCAGGAATGTTGCATTCTAGGTAAGTGTGGAAGACAGAACAGAAAGCAGATGTTTGCTATTTGGAGCTTTGAGAGGAAGGCCAAAGCTAGGGACCTGGAAAACAGATGCAGATAACAGCCCTTAAGTCTCAGATGCCATCCTGAGGATTGCAATGGGATTTGCTACAGATTTCTCAAAGGAATTAAAGACACAGTTCAGTGGCAGAGTGCTTGCCTTGAATGCACAAGGCCCTGGGTTTGATCTTCAGTACCCTGGAAAAAGATTCCACTGGCTATTAGAATGAGGGCCACCCAAACTATTACTATCTGAGAGAGAAGCTCTATTAAGAGGCCCCTGAGGCGGTAGCCAAGGAATGGGGTGGAGGAGATGGACTAAGAGTCAAGTTCCATATCAGTGACATAGGAGACCAACTTTGTTCCACCTGGCTCTCAGAAAACATTTCCTTAAGTAGACCTGAGATTCCAATCAAGTGACACAGGAGTGATTTCTGATTTCCCCTTGGCTCTATCTCTCACCATGAGTCACATCTAGAGCCACCTGTGCGGGGCCATCACTTCCACAGCTAATTAGGCTCAAAACACCTCCCTGTCCTGTAGCCTTTCGGAGGTTGGAATCAGGCCTGGTCCTGACCACTTAAGGAGGGCCACACCTTGATAGCAGCCTCATGACAGTACTATGACTCCCAGGGATCCCACCAACGGCCAGATTCCTGAATGTGATTCAAACCGGAATTTAGTGCAGCTGGTGAGAACCTGCCAGGGTTGCCAGAACTGAAGGAAGAGTTATTACAGTTTTTGGAATGGCATCAAGTAGCTTACTGGTGTGGGCAGCGTGCTGGTATTCATGTAAAGTGTTTCTTTCTGGTCGCCTCACTGACAGGTAACCTGACCTAACTCTGAGACAGCAAGTAGCTGACTGCTTGCGATTTCGTTCCACATACCTTCATTTCTTGATTGCCCCTGCTTCAGGAACTTCAGTCAAGCTTATAGGAAATGAGGCCCTTGCCCAGATGCCTACAGCTAAGTAGGGAGGAGCCGGAAGTTTTATTTACAGACTACTTTTCCCTACTGTTTTTGTTTGGTTTGGTTTGGTTGTTGTTGATTTGTTTTGTTTTAAGACAGAGTTTCTGTAGCCCAGGCTTGCTGGGAACTCCTGATCTTCCTGTCTGAACTTCCCAACTGTAATGCAAAGCACGGTGTGTTAGAAATCCGTGGTACACGCTCCTGCTCCTCTGCGGAACACACTCCAAGCTCAGCAGCAACCAGTAGCCCTTCTTGTTTACTCTACGAGCTTTGATGTTTCCAGTACTTCTTGGAAGTGGGGCTGCTCACCATCCAGGGATAGTGCCTGCACTGACCGAATACAATGAATGAGGCCCCTGCTGGGCTTGGTATCTACGTGTTGATGAACACCCCTAGCACCTGAACAAAAAAACAAAACAAAACAAAACAAAACAAAAAAAACCCGCCACTAGGACTACCCACCTCTTGCTACAAGCTACACAAAGATTTTTCCCCACTAGGTTTTTTTTCTTGTTCCTATTGCCTTTGTGACTTGCATTTCCCCTCAAATGGCCTGCCAACAGTACAGACTCTGCTGGAAGTAGCCAAAAAGGAAGCTGGGACAATTCCACCCCAGGCAGGCAGAAAGGATTGCTGATAATCCCTGCAGGCTGGGAGGGGCAGGGAAAAAGACCTTTCTATGGCTTCTTGTTAGGGGAGCTTGTCACCTCAGGGTTGAAGGGAGCCTGTGGCTACAATCACCCACTGGGAAGTGAATGTAGCCAACAGAATCATTTTTGAAGAGTTCCAATGCTTAGATATGAATAATTTTCTGAAGGGAGATAGCAGTAAATGTTGAAAGGGGTGGAGTTGGTGGGGAAAGACATCAACCCTAACTTGGGCAGGCTTGGGAGCCCAGGCAGATAGGATGCGAGATAAGGCCTCAACTGAGTTAGTCACACCCTCCTACACACAATTCACTTGGCAAACACTCTCACTAACAAAGCAGGTCCGTGCTTCAAGCAGAAGACAGTCCAGTCCAACAACCAGGGAGCCTAGAAAGGTAGTTTTAAATAATTTAAATTTTTTTTACCCAAAAGATCAGGGAAAAAAATAAGATTTTTTTTTTTTTTTAAATGAGAACACCATGATACTCGTGTGGCCACAGAAGAAGCTACCACAGAGGAAGCTAAGGTTGCCCTACTGAACTTTCTGGAATACTGTCAGAGACATCAGAGAGTCTCAATTTGCTTTAAGTAGAAGAAAAAATCCCAACACAGGAATCCAAGGAGAGAGGGGATGGAGAAGAGGGGACTACTGAAAGTCATGGACCCCCACATCCCTTCTTTCTGTTCTCAGGTCAATCCACTAGGAGATCTCTCTCTCTCTCTCTCTCTCTCTCTCTCTCTCTCTCTCTCTCTCTGTTCCAGCAGTAAAGAAATCCTATTTAGGACTCCTGTCCTGCTAGGTATAAGTGTCAGTCCTGTCATTAGCTCTCCCAGGAAAGGGAGCCCCTGCCAGAATTCAGAAAAAAAAAAAGAAGAAACAGTTAAGACGAATATATAGTGTATTCTAGAAGAAACCAAAATAAAGATTCCAATACGAGCTACATTTTTGACTCAGAACCCAAAGAAACAAAAGGTTTTCTACCCCCACAACAACCTGCAGGATCCCAGCTTCAGTCTCTTGATTCCTTTCCCATGATCTAGATAGAGTCTACCTCCTGCCCTCTTTCTCTCCCTTTTCCTCTTTTTGACCATTATGTAAATCTAAAGGTTGTAAATATTCATTTGCATAACAAATAATGTTCATAGATGATTATGCCACAATCCCTAAGCCCCCGCCCCCCCTCCAGCCCCCTATGCAATACAATTCAAAGTCAAAGAGTCAAACCAAGGCCATTTGGCATCCAGCCCCATTTGTCCCTGAAATGCCACCTACAACCTCAGTAGAAGCAGACTGCACACCATTTGTTCTTGTTTGGATTAGTTTTCACACATTCACAATGGCATATGACTAAAGTCTTATTAACTCCTTCCTGAAGCCTAAAGGCAGGCACTACCTCAACCATCTAGCATAACTGCATTTGAGAATTACAATTCAAATTCATGCCTGCCTATGCACCACTTCCTGCCTTAATGGTCATGCACTCACTCAATTTCTTCACTATTTACCACATAATGGAGGGACCCCAAGAGCAAGATTTCTCTCCTTCATCTCTCTTCTTAGCAAGCTTTACATGCTCTCCAGATGTTCTGAAATGTTCAAATGCAGTCTTTCTCTTCTACTTAACTCCCCACAAGACCACTTTTCACTGTGTAGCCTGAGCTAGCCTTAAGCTCATGACCCTCCTGCCCTGGCCTTGCATACCTAGGATTATAAGTCTGTGCTATCACATCTGGCTTCTAAAATCTTGTTTCTAAAAGTTCATGTAATCTCTGACTTTTTCCCCTATAAGTTGATGGATGATTCTGAACGGATGAAAGAAAGCCATCAATCATCCTTAAAATTCATATTTTATAATGACATGATAACATTTTGATGAACCCCCTTGACAGTTCTACTTTTAGTATGCATTCTTTGAGAAGTATACCATGGCACGTTTAATGTCTCTTTAAAATATATTTGCATTTTATTAACTTTCAGAGCATCTGCATTCATTTGAAATTTCCTATGGCTCATATTTTATTATATCCCACTCTTTGATGAGTTTTCTTTTAAACTGTGTTAAGCTACTTTTAAAAGGGGGAGAGGTTATGAAGTAACTTATTATTTCACATACAACAATACTTGGTGTATGGAACATTAGCCCTCAGAGTTATTTTTCAAGAAGCCCTTCCCTATTCTGGGCTTTCCAGACTATCTTGTCTACCACTGTGACTTCCAGCAGTCAACTTCATTTTAAACTTGTGTTAAGAACAGGGAGAAGGCAAAAGCCAAGACCTACGGACACCCTTCTGTTTAGATGTTACAATCTATCTAAAAAATTCAGCTTGAGATTGTCTCAGGGTTTCCAAATGCTGGAGACTGTCAGAATATAACTTAAACAGGGAGAGGGGAAACAGAACCTGTTCTTAAAGAAGGGTGTGAGTTGCTTGAGATATTTAAGTCAAGATTTTTAAGATACAACTGAGAATACAGATTTGAACTGAGGTCACCATGCCCACAGCCAGTGGGAAACATTTGTTTCATAAAAGAAGGTGATAAGAATTGAAGTAAATCGGGCCAATCTATCAATTAAGTAGTGATGCTCGTTCTCGAGTGGCTTGGAACAGACCACACCAGACCAAATGGTTCCAAGTGGGGTTTATTCAGGAGATATGGCAAAGGTAGCGGTGGGGAGAAGAAGAGGAAGAAGAGAGCGAGGTCAGGGGGTTCTGCCTATTTATATGGGCAGTGATGTAGCCTATCCCATATAAAAGTGGGAGATAGCTAGGAGGATTCTGGGAATGTATGGTGGTTGCCTTGACAACTATGTGGGGGTCGCTTAGATGTGATGTCACTGGGTTTGGAGCCTGATACCAACAAATAGCTTCAAGGCAAAGCAGCTACAAGTCATTGGTCCCTGCAATGTGGGCACAGAGAGGACAGACATCCTTTACGCTACATGAAGTCCATTTAGGGGAATGAAATGGGCACTGGGCTCAATGGTTAATGTACACGAGTAGTTAAAAGGTTATTTTTATGACTTGCAGATCTGAAATATTAGATATAGGGAAGAAAACAAGTTGCCCTATGCTCCCTGATAACTCTCATCTAACTGAGAAGTAAAGTCCTTTATTTACGTGTGGCAGGCTCCTGGCCATACAAGGTCTGTGTTCCATCAGCAAAGATGGGCATGTTCAGTGGTCAGACACACCTGAAATGAGTGATGGATGGGTCTGCCATGTCAGAGCAGTGGGACATGGAATGTAACCCTCAGCAGCAAAATAGGGTTTGCTCATTCAAAGAATGAAAAGGAAAAAAATAAATAAACTCAGCCACAAAGTACATACTTGGTATGTACTCAAAATAGGCACTGGGTGTCTGCTTCCTCATGATTCTGGTGCTTTCCACATTCAGTTACTGACAGGCCTTGAAAAAAGTCATTAAGAAAAAAGAATAAGGGTAAACACAAAAGATACCAGTCACTGTTGAGTCCCCTGAAGGGCTGTGCCTCCACAGTGGTAGGTCTCCTTTTGCAACTTTGAATTAGACTTGGCTTTTTCCCATGGCATTGTCTGGGTAAGAAAACAGGTTGAGCAAAGATTCCAAGTAGTTAACTAGGCACAATGAGAGTCAGATTGAGGTTTAGCACATTCCAAAAATACGTATTACTAATGTTTGCAGAAGGGTTATGGCTTGGCTCTTTTGCATACATAGTGGTAATTATTAACAACTCTACGAGTAAGGAAAAAATATTACAGCCAGCTTAAACTAAGGAAACTGAGGCAGGTAGAGTTAACCAATGGCCTGACTGTACATAGCAAAGGAGTGTCAGACTCAGAACTGGAATTGTTCAAGAATGACTGGCACAGTACATGCCTGCCTCTAAAGCTCCTTCTTCACTCTCATGAGCTCAGAACATAATGAAGCCTAAGATCAAGAAAAACATTCAGACACATGCTTAAAAATCACAACTAGGAGAGTCCGTGTCTTTAGGATGGCATGAGAGAATAAAGTGTAATGTACAAACTAATTAAATTCAACTCTCCCACGTCTTCCGTTTTCTGTTTTACTCTTAAGGACTCCCTTAAAATGACCTGTACCTTTAACATCTGTGTGTATGTGCCTTCCTGCCCAGTCTGTCAGTGGAAATCATTAGAAGCAATGGGTAAAAAGGAGGGATTAATATGGAATGGCTGAAAGGCACATAGCTCACAAGGCTTACAAAACTTCATAATTGCCTGGCTTAGGACAATCATTTAGCCCCACAGGAGAAGATGCCTAAGAGCGCACGCTCATCCCCAAGAGCGTGTGCTCATCCCTAAGAGCGCACACTCATCCCTAAGAGCGCACACTCATCCCTAAGAGCGC
>JANHMN010000001.1:157593193-157619388 GCA_030674055.1 Rhabdomys pumilio
AGAGCGCACACTCATCCCTAAGAGCGCACACTCATCCCTAAGAGCGCGCGCTCATACCTACTAGCTCTTACTTCATCCCTAGGTCTGAGGGCTCCCAGCTAAGGAAATCCACCTGCATTCAGAATTGCAGATACTTAGGTAATGAAATGTCTGTGACTTCTCATGGCATCTTATCAAAATCCTTTAAAGGACTTAGCTCAGAGTAGGAAAGGATCTGTCTCTAGCCTATCAGTGGCTTATATTTATCTCATAATTGCTCTGAGGTAAACTTTATTGCTATTTCCAGTTTTGAAGAGGAAATTGAGATGAAGTTAACTCTCACTAACCAAGAAGACAGTTTAGACTGAGACAATCCAGTTGAGTTTCCACATGATGCCCTGAAGGCCCCTCCCTTTAATACTTCCCCAATTCCTGAAGCTCAAGAGCAGAGACAAAGACATTCTTTGATATATTAAACGGTGTTTGTGTATCTTTCTCAGACCCTACCCCTCCAGTACTCCCTCTTCCCCTCCCTGCACTTATAGCAGGTGAACCTTATCTGTTGATTAAAGCACTACTATGCTTGTCCAGGTCCCTCCTGTGTAAATGCATGGAGATTCCTGATGGGGGGACATGGGATGAGAGTCTCAGGTAAGAGAACAAACATATTAGCTTTACTGAGAAATGTACTTGCAGGTTCAGAACACACAGAGAAGAAAGAGTGGCCAGCACAAAACAAATACCTGCCTTCTTAGTAGAAAAATCTCCAGCATAAACAACCCTAGTTCCACGCTGGATACATTAACCATCAGAAGATCAATAAACAATAAAAATTCCACCAGCCATTGAAACTTTTCTCTGTTCACCTATAAAAGACTCCTAGCCACCTCTTGCTAACCCACATAGGATTCCTAGCTACCCTCTTGCTTACCTATCCTGGGTCCCTTTGAATCAGGGAGGATGCCAGGCCCTGTTGGAATACCTCTTCCATTAGAGCATATCTATTCCTACACAGCTTGCTTGTAGAGCATTTTCCATTTAATGAACTGAATCATCAGAAACCCCCAGGAGAGTAGGAGTTCTCCCATTTCCCAGATGGAGAAATTGAGTTTCAGGGAGGTTACGAATAGCAAGAGGAGGTAATCAATCTGTGACTATCTAGTCCAGCGCAGCTCTGGGATGTCTTCACTCCTTCATCACCATGACTTCCCTACCCTTCTGAGTCCCATGGTCTTTTGTTCTGTAACCAAATATTCTGCATCACACAGTTTAAATACTTTCCAAATGCTCCTAAAAATAAAGGCGTGCTTTGTGCCTCTAGCCACCATGCACCTCTAATACAAGCAGATAAAAATCAAATTAGCATTCGGAGTCTCAGAACAACTAAGAGAACGTGTCCCTAAAAGAATAATAATCCATCCACATGCCACAAGACCTCCTTTTCCCCCTTCAAAAAGAGAGAAAAAGAAATCACCTCTAACAATACATATAATATAATAATACACTAGTGGTTCTCTCTGAAAGCAGGATTGCATGTGATTTCTTTCAAGGCAATATTCTATACATCCTAAATGTCTATAATTAACATATATTACACTGTTTGACATCAGTGGGAAAAATGATTTTTAAAAATGTTAAGCAATGAAGGACAGGGAAAATGTCATGTCCCTCAGGGAAGGAGCGTGGGTGTGGGGACCCCTATGGAGAGGGCTGACCCTGTCAGTCCTGGGGAGGGCTGCAAAGGGGGTATGCTGGTGAGGAACTAAGTAGGTGGCTTCCTCTCATGCAGGAGGAACTGTGACTGCTGAAAAACAGCCACCATTTAGGAGCCGCTGCCCTGCCCACACCTAACATGCCAGACCGGTACCATGCAGAATGCCAAATATAAAGCTTTGGCTGAATCTGGGCAGAGTAGTTGCAGCTCAAAACTGCACCAGACCTAATTAGTAAAGCCAACACTTTGTAGAGTAGCAAATCTGACTCCAGTTCACAGGAGACCATCACACAGGAAGCCTGGGACTGAAAAACAAAATTGTGGATGATGCAGGAGGTATAACCTTGGACTTTTGGTGGCTTTTTGCCAGCATCCCACTGGCCTTAGGGCATGACACAGGATATAAAACTCCAACCCCAATGCTGAAAAGCCTCCTAGTGCCTCATCATGGATGGACCGTTTAGACACAGACCAGCCTTTCCCCACTTTTCTTTTCCACATAAAGGCAGAACGCTGGCAATCAAGATGGTATTTTAATGTGGACACTGTTTTCATTCCAGAAAACTTGACTTTACACTCAACAAAAAGAAAGAAAATTCCAACTCAGAATGCAGAATTGTTTCAAGTGTTATGTGAACTAAGCCTCAAAATGATAAATACACAAAGGAAACGGCCTGTTGGGGTTATAAACCATGATGCTCATGCCGCTCCGATTTCAAATGGAGAATCTGGGATTCTAGTATCCTCTCTCTCTCTCTCTCTCTCTCTCTCTCTCTCTCTCTGTGTGTTTCTGCCAAAAAACAAAACAAACAAACAAACAAAAAAAAAAAACGACCTTTGGTACAAAGCCTGATCCTCTTCTTTCCTATCCGGGTACAAGTCTGTGCAAGTCACAATCAGCTGCTCTTTGTTAGCAAGGTTCTGTGTAAACATTAAGGCAAGCAAACTGACTCATGCCTGGGAACAGGAAGAGAAAGGATGGGAGCTCGCTGTTAGCTTTCTTCTGCAGTCATGTTCAGCATTATCCATTCCAGAGGGGGTGGCAGTTAACTAACATCTGTAACGTGAAACACTTGAGTGTGGCAAGAATCAAATTCTAGAGCAAACCAACATCAATACCCACAGTTCTCTGAGGGGACTTAGAGAGACAGAGGTCACAGGTTCTCTGTCTGTCCTGTCTAAGTCCCTAGTAGTCTGTACAGAGTAATGGGACTCAAAATGTCAATTATCGTTCTCAGAGTCTAAACGGCTAGGAAAAGTGTTAGGCTCGGAATTGGTTAACTGAGGGCCATGGGCTTTGTGTGTGTGCTATTTGGGAATTAGGAGCTCAAGGGGATGGAAGTCTGTTCTGCAGCTTCACAGGCCGATCTGTACATCTGCTTCAGCCAAGGGAAGGAAGAATTATAGCAGCCCCTGTGGTCTGCAGCGCATTCCTGAATCCCCAAACAAACCAGAGACCCAGATTCCAACTCTCCACTGTGCAGAGGGCGGATACAATTATTTGGTTGTTGTTACCTAATTCACTTACATTTTTGACTTCTTATACATTCATGTAAAATGTCAAAACTGTACATATGCCAGATGTAGTTGGTGGCGCATGCCTTTAATTAGTCCCAGCACTTGGGGAGCAGAGACAGGAGAATCTCTGTGAGTTCAAGGCCAGCTTGGTATAAAAACTGAGCTGTCCAGGGCAGCCAGAACTACATATAAAGACTCTGTTAAAAAAACCAAAACAACCTCCTCCATCCAGCCAAAAAAATCCCCCGGAAGACTGTACAGACTTATGGAATCTAAGTGTGATGCCTGTAAGTTCCACCCCTTCTTCTTGCTCTGAGTACTCAGAAAGTTCATGCATCAAGTAGGAATGGCTAAAAACAGCTTAAGAAAAGCCTAGAGAGCCGGACGGTGGTGGCGCACGCCTTTAATCCCAGCACTTGGGAGGCAGAGGCAGGCGGATTTCTGAGTTCGAGGCCAGCCTGGTCTACAGAGTGAGTTCCAGGACAGCCAGGACTACACAAAGAAACCCTGTCTCGAAAAAACCAAAAAAAAAAAAAAAAGAAAAAGAAAAGCCTAGAGAGGCAGATCTATAAGTTTGAGGCTAGCCTGGTCTACATAGTGAGTTTCAAGACAGCCAGGGTTTTTACCAAAGTTTTACCAGTGCCAAAGGCAGGAGTCTCAGTTATCAGAAATGCAAGTAGAAAAACAAAGACTATTCTAATTCAAGGCTGAGCCAGCATAGAAAGGAGATGAGCTTGCAAAGCCATCTCCTAGATATACAGGACACAAGTTACCTTCTAATTTAGGGCTAGTTTTAATACTATCTTGTTTGTTCACTGATGCATATAAAAGTTTTAAGTAATGCCACTTTAAATAGGCTAAAAATTTGACCCATCTACCTATAGCATAGATATATAGATTTCTGTTTTGATCTTAACAGTATAGCTAGTGTATAGTACAATAGAATTCTATGGTCTAAAGGCCTCTATTTGATTTTCTTTTCAAGCAAAGAGTATTGAACCACAAATGGTTGCTGGACTCAGGGGCTGCTGAGCGTCTTCAATCAACATCAGGGGCAGGGGTCTATATTGTTGACTCCTTTCCTTTACCAGGGGAGCACACAAGGCAACCCACAAAGACAAATCTAACAAATGAGGTGTTTGATATTTGAGTTTATCCATTGAAGATTTATGGATCTGGATCTGCCTGCTGGCGTTACACCAATCCAACACCAGATTACTAGGCAGCATAAGGACTTCTAGTTCCTTCCCCAAGAGCCACCCTGGTGCTACTGGATGGACTCCTAGAAGGTCAAGTCAACATGACCAATTACAGATCTACAACCATCACAGGGCTGAGGGCTGCTTTCGAAGTACCTTGTCTACAGTGGAAACTTTATAATTGAGCCCTTAAGAAGCTGATGGTATCCAGGTCTCAGATAGCATATGAAAGGAACAGTTATACAAGCTCGTCATAGCACTTGGCACATAGGACCTCTTACAGAAATATGCAAAGCTAATTCCTATCCAAACAGTCACATTTGCCTCCTGACTTAGGGCAGGTTTCACAGTTACCTGTTCTGCTCTTTGATGTTTGCGAAAGGCCAGGCTGCTTCTATAACCTCCTTACCTGGAGCAGCTTTTCCTATACTGTTGCCTGAACTTTGGCAGTTGGGGAAGGACCCTGCTTCTTGGGGGCTGGTTGCCTTGAACTCTTTAGTGAACAATTACTGACTTTTGAGACTGGGGACACTTAAGAGATCATAAGGGAAATAAATCAAGAACAAGCAATCATCTCAACAATAGCAGCAAAAAACAGCAACAAACCCCTGCTTATTCCACCGCAATGGAGCTACTGAATGGCCTTGGCATATAAAATATGGCGTGTCACAGTTAACAAAGCGGAGTGTTTATCTTGCTCCCCAGCAACTCCACATCTCCAAGCACCTGCACTCTTCCTGTTGTGGGGTTCAACCTCTGTTACAGCCCACCAGGAGCACAAGCTGGCTTCCCTTGCACCTTGCCTTCCCCATTGCCTCTCGCACCTTTTAGTAATGTGTGAATGAGGAAATGGAGGCAGGAGCAATAACACACTCCCCCTCACCCCCCAGTGGGTATCAGTGAAGGGCACAGATGTGCACTGAGCCGAGGTGCCTGGTAACTGACTTTCAGGGAGGAGGAAATTTCTTCAAAGCAGAAGTTCAAAGGTGTGTCCTGGGAAAGGAAAATGCTGAAACTCTGGCCTACACCCACCTGTGACTCCTAAGATCAACTTCTAGATACACAGACCAGGGCACACTGAATGGTCTCAAATTTGTAGTTTTATCATATATATAAATAAAGAATGGAACTGGAGGGCTGGCCCCTTCCAGGGAAGTCATCCTGATTTCAAATACCCGCTTTTCACCTCTGTATTAAAACAGAAAGAACAACAAAACAAAAACTGCAAGAAGATTTGTAAAGGTTGGAAAAACTTTTCATCACTAACAAAATGTCTTAACAACTTTCAGTGGGGCCATGACTACTCCTATATATCTATCTGTATACTGGAGATGGGTAGACTCGAGTCTCCTGTGGGAGCCTGGGGAGTGTGGTTCAAGGTCTAATAGAGCTGTACCAGAGGAGCCTGGGGGCAGAAGACCCTGCAGATACAGGATCACCTTTTCCCAGTTTCTCTGTGGCATGCCCTGTGGTTCACACCCAAGTATGTCAAATGCATATTTGATCTGGCATCTCTGGTGCCATTTGTTCTGTCCAGCCTTGGTAAGCAGAGATTTTTAACTGCAGAAAGCAATTCAGCCAATGTGTTGTCTCTTACCTGGTGTTGAGTAAAAGATGGTGTCAGGCCATCTAGACATAAGGATGCCTAAGAGAATGACTGTAGAACACAAGAGATTTGCACAGAAGCTAACTAGCAATCACCAAACAGTGGGCAATCTGGTTATCCACAATGGTTTGGATGAGTTGTCTGCCTTGGCTCCTTCCGTTGTTAATGGCTTCTGTTAGTTTTCGTGGCTAATCCACATCTAGCCTAGCTCTAAACAAGTTCTTTCTCCTATGGAACATTGTGTTGAATTACTTTCTTTGATCACGCATCTCCAGTTTTGCTCCCCAGAGGAATGTACATGCTGCAGAGAGCAGGGAGATAAGCCACTGCTTGCTCTGGTCCTGCTCAGTGGCTGAGGTTGTGTTAGGTCCCCCTCACCTTTTACAAAAAGGCAAACAACCACACGGAGGCTGCCATAGCCTTAGCCAAGGTGGTAGCACAAGCTAAAGCACTCAACAGTCTTCTGTTCTTCCAGTAGCTCTACATTTACCTGACAATTTAATTTTATATCTATAATCAAACTGAGCAGCCTTTCTTACCTGTGTAGTATACTCCCAATTACCTGTTCCTCTAGCAATGGTTAAGTAGAACAGAGATAAGTAGTCTGTAACTCTCCTTCCTCAGGAGGTAGAACTGCCCTTCATTTAGGGGTGCACGGAAATGAATTCTCCCTTCCCCTCTTTTCTACTCGTGCTAGAGTCTGAACTCAAGATCTTATGCATAACAAGGAGGCTTGAAACTTTAGCCTTGTAGTTAAGGTGTCAGCTACAATTCTACTGTAACCATCATCCTCACCAGAGAGAACACCTAGTCTAAATGCACGAGACACTGGCAAATTCTGTCCTCACAGAGATTGCCCCTGTCAGCTACTTGAGATGGGGATGTAAGAAATGCTGGGGTTTTTTTTGTTTGTTTGTTTGTTTTTGTTTTTTGTTTTGTTTTGTTTTGTTTTTTTCATGGCCCTTGGATCCACTGACTTTTCTATTACTACCAGGATATAATCAGTTTGATTATAGATATAACAGGCAGGATCTATCTCAAAAGATGATTAAAAGTTCAGATCGCCGTGACTATGACTAGAGAAGTGGCTCATCAGTTAAGAGCAGTGGCTACTTATCCAGAAGACCCGAGTTCAATTTCCAGCCCCCACATGGGGAGCTTATAACACTTCTAAGTAGAGTTCCAAGGGATATGATGCCCTTGGTTTACCTCTGCAAGTACTGGGCATATATATGGCATATATATATAGTACACAGATATACATGCAGACAAAATACCCATATACTGAAAAAAAAAAATATACTGAAAACAAACCAAGCTCAGCCTTGGTAGCACATGCCTTTAATCTTAGCACTTGGGAGGTAGAGGCAGGGAATCTCTGGCCATCCTGGTCTATAGAGTGAATTCAAGAGCCAGGAGGACTACACAGAAAAATCCTGTCTCAAATAACAACACACACACACAGACACACACAGACACACACACACACACACACACACACACACACACACACACACACACACCAACTCAGATCATGAACTCTTAGAAGCTTGCTTGATAAGTGACCTTAAAGTGTATATTTGTGTGGTAGGGCAGGTGCTGTTCCTCACCTTAACTCAGTGAAATGTCTTTTAGCATTCAAGAGGCCTGAGTTTAACCCCTAACACCAGACAAACAAGCCATGTACATCTGTAATAAGCATCTCAAAGGGTTCTAGTGTGCAAACTCCTTTCTGGAACTCTACTATAGGCACATTGTCATTAAAGCAAAACAAAACAAACAAACAAAGAACAACAAAACAGAAAAAAAAACCTCTACTTATCCACTAACTTATTTTATGCTTTTCATCCAGAAAAAAGTAGCAAGTATTGACTTTCTACAACAGTTCCAAACTCTGGATCTCAGTAAACATCAGCCTCACAACCACGGGCCTTACAGACTCATCTACAAGGCAATAAAGCATCAATCATGCTAAACCGAGGGCAAGGCCTTTTCTTCCTCTTCAAAC
Organism: Rhabdomys pumilio; assembly: GCA_030674055.1. Lineage (NCBI taxonomy): Eukaryota > Metazoa > Chordata > Mammalia > Rodentia > Muridae > Rhabdomys > Rhabdomys pumilio. The sequence goes on from JANHMN010000001.1 coordinate 157,601,218, forward strand.
ACTGACCTGTTGTTTTCTCCTTGTGTTTAAATAAAGCCAAACATCCCTTAAATTTAACCCTGAAGACAACTTTGCTAGGAGGGTTTTCTTATCTTTTCTTGGCATGCTCAAAGTACTGGAACAAAGATTCTGGTAAACATTGCAAATCCTTATATCAGCGGGGCATTCCCTCTGGTTGAGTAAAAAGATCTCCCACTGCAGACTAGAATACAGGAAGAACCTCCTAGAATCAATAGCTCTCAGTGGCTGGGAGATAGAAAGTAACTACAGAATATCTGATAAGTTGGCTGAGAGAACAGACCAAATTCCCACTCCTTGTTCTTCAAATTCCTTCAGGACAGAGTCCAGGGTGGTGCAGGATATTCTAGTTCCTCTGTTACCTTAGGCATTTATCTGCATTTTAGTGGGGAAGACTTTCCAAAAAAAGGACAGTCCAGAAATAGGGACATTTCTACCACCCCTGGATCTTATAGTTTATACAAGGCTTTTACTGTACCTTTAGAGCTATAAGGCTTAGGCAGATGACCCATTCTAAATATTTCACTGGGCAATGGGGGGTTGGGGGTGGGGGAATGGAGAAACTTGTTCAAGGCCAGAGAACTAGTGACTTTCTGAGTCTCATGCAAGATTAGAGGCATTTGAGGAACTTGGTGTTTGGCTGAGAAAAGGTTGTAAATAATTAGGACTCTCTGAAGTAGACTGTAGTCCTGTTGAGTTCTTGGGATAGGAGTTCCAGCTATGGCTTCTCCAAACCTGAGAAAGCCATTCTACCAGGGCTTTCCAGACAGACTCATCCATTTCCAAATTAACTCAGCATCAGAGAATAACTTGCCTAGCGCACCTAAACCCCAGGGTTTGATCCCCGGCACTGAAGAATAAAAGTTTAAAGAAGTAAATGAGCAAATAAGTAAACACCATAACCCGTATTTGTTGAGGATGGTGGGTGGCTCACATTTACACTCCCAGCACTCAGGAGGCCAAGGCAGGGTTTACTGGGCATTTGTGACCAGCCTGGGCTACATAATTGTGATGCTACACTGAGATTCTTGAGGTAAAACATAGGGAAAACTCAGAGGTACAAAGCAATGTCAACACAAAGCTAGGGCTGGAAAAATGGCTCAGGCCTTAAAAGCACATGCTGCCCCTGCAGGGGACCTAAATTCAGTTTTCAGCACCCACATCAGGGGGCTTATAGCCTTCTGTAGAATTACCAAGCACTGAGGATACACATACACATATAGACACGTACTTATATGTAATTAATAATGAAACAGGATGGATGCGGTGGTACATGCCTTTAATTCTAGCACTGGGGAAACAGACATGCAGACCTCTATGAGTTAAAGACCAGCCTGGTCTACAGAGTGAGTCCAAGACAGCCAGAGCTACATAGCAAAATTCTGTCCAAAAATAATAAATAAATTACTTATATAGATAAATGAAAATTATATATATATATATATATATATATATATATATATATATATATATTAGTGTTTAAAAAAATAAGATATAGATATCCCTCTCTAACCCTTCAGCCTCAGACAATCTCTCTGTGTAGCCCTGGCTGTCCTGGAATTTACTCTGTAGACCAAGCTGGTCCTGAACTCAGAGATCTGCCTGCTTCCTTTTCCTGGGATTAAAGGTGTGAGCTGCTACCACCTGGCAAAAGACAAAGAAAAGGTGCAGATAATTTGAGGACAGATCCAGCCAGGTTCTAAGAAAGCAGCAGCAGCAGCATTGCCATAAGCTGAAAACTCTTCCTTTTAAAGATTTATTTGCAAGAGAAGTCTTTGCATTCTTTTCTTTTTAAAGCAAGAATTATGAATACAGATTCCTGCTTATAACTGTATCATCCAGAAAGCCAACAGGGAACTTAACTGGTTATGCAGTAAGCACAAAATGAGTGATTTATTGGCTTGAACTAAGAGCCTCAAACACCCTGGGATGGAGCAGCCGTGTGCGAGCCGGGTCGTAAGTCTTCTGTCCTGAGACACGAATGAAAATCTCCTTAGGGATACAGCTCTACCTGTAATTTATTTCCACATTATTCTTATGTGCAATATTATTTTTGGCATGTTAATGTATTGTCAAAGAATTCCAATCTAGTGACATGACAAAAGGTGTATATCATATCAGAACGTAAAAAGTGTGAAAATCAATTGAATTATTTATCAATGACATTCAATAAAGGTAAGCAGTATATTCTGGGTAATGTCATTTCTCCGGAATACATCACTGCCCTATGAGCTTGTATTAATTACTAGAGTTTTATGCTAACTGCACCGATCAGTTGGATTTGCAGAAGAATGATGAAAACCAAGAGTCATCCCTGCTATCCCCTTAAAAGGAAGAGCAATTGGACAGAATCCATGTAATTTAGATGATTTCCCTTTCTTGGCAACGGACTAAACCTGTAAGTTTACATTTGGCAGATAAATCTGGATGTCAAAGTCAGTCTTTGATCTGGTAAATAAACCCACAGAAAATTCAGCCTCAATTACTCTTCAAATTTATTAACATTCAATATCGTCGCAAGATGGTAACACATGCAGGTTATATGCTGTGCCCTCGAGCATGCTACAAAAGCCAAGCAGACACCCATCTACAAATAAACACAACCATATTGGCATCTCCGCATTTTCCTTTCCCCATTCACCCATCTCTGTACCTCTGTGATCACTTGGGAATGTCAGGACTCTGTGCTGTTTCCCTATGAGTAAACTAGGCACAGGAAAATTCACTGACTTGCCTGAACTCCACCAGCTAATAATGGTGTGCACTTCCTCTCTAAGTAATACGGTGGGCCCTGAGAAGTGAGATAAAACGTTATGAGGAAATTTAGGTGACATTAAGGAATGCAATCAAAATACTTTGGAGAGGGAGGGAGCAGCGCTCTGCAACCCTGGTAGGTGGAAAGGCATTTAACACTGAAAGAAAGACAGGTACAACCCAGAAATTGAAGAACACTGAAGGGGAGATGCTGAGGTAGCCGTGGCAGGGCTCTGTGCATGGCACTTTCTGTGTTGAAGTGACCATGTAATCGGTGCTTTCATGTGTGCCTCTGTGTGTGTGCATGTGCATGCATGCATGCAGAAGGGGGATGGGTGAATATACCTGTGTGTTTGAGTAAAAAGACTTGCCCGTATTGTACACCTGTATTGGGTGTGTACAGGGAGGGAGGCGTGTGTTCATGTAAAGAGGTTTGTGTGTGCAAGAAGGCATGTGTGTGTGTGTGTGTGTGTGCGCGCACGCAAATCTGTGTAGGGAAGGATTGGTGTCACATCTACAGTGAAGACTGGATAGCAGCAGACAGAAGAGGGACACTCGCTGCCCTACCATCTCCAACTTTACTTACTAACATTTGGGTTGCTCCTTGTGGCTGCTCATTCCTACATATAAATAAAAACAAACTCATCCCTAACTACTGGCATGCCATTTGCTTAAAGCAGCAGGAGCAAGGGAGCAAGTCCAGCGTCTTGGAGCACGCCTATGATCTAAACTGTGGGGAGGCTGAAGCAGGATGATCCTAAGTTGAAAGTTAGCCTGAGCTACCACACAGCCAGTGAATTGAAAGTCTATCTGGGCTACACAGGGAGAGAGACCCTCAAGAAAAGAAGGGAGAAGAAATAGTAGGATCCGTATGTGATTTAAATAACCCGGTCAATACCATTTAAATGATCAAACACGCCCGTCTTGATCAACCTTTTTTCTTTTGATTGATGTGACCTTTATAACAGTTGAATTTACATACCATGAGTGTGGAACAAGAACTTTAAAGCTAGACTTATTTTTCCAGTGGGGAGAGTTCAGAACTGAGAATATAGCAGTTTTTTTTTTTTAATTGAATCTGTTAAGTGGATGGGCACCTATTAATGACAACAACCTCCGAGGGACAAGGGGCAGGTCAGTTAGCTGCCCCATCCATCCCTTCAGAAAAGGACACTGGCTAAAGCTTCTTTTTGCTAGAGACTCCCTTCTGGTATCTGCCTAAGTGCTCCCCGTGGCAAAGGCTTAGTCTATATCTTTGATGGGCTTGCTGTCCAGAAACCTTCCTGACCGCAGCAGAAAGAGATGGAGAAAATCTAAAATCAGGAGAACTAAAGACCCTAAAGACCCAGATGAAAGGCCATGTACTTTTGCAAAATGTTGGAAAGATTGCTTTGGGGGTCTTCAATCTCTTTTTTTGTTTTATTTATTTTTTTGTTTGTTTGTTTGTTTTGTTAAGTTCCAGGTTATTGTATTCAAAATCCTTTTACTTTGATTTGATTAATTTGTTAATGTGGTTACAAGCTTTTTTTTTTTTTTTTTTTTTTTAATCCCTGGCTATTCTAGAATTTGCTCTATAGATCAAGCTGGCCTTGAACTCACAGAGATCCACTTGCCTTTGTCTCCTGAAGGCTGGGATTAAAGGTATGTTCCACCATCACCCTGAGGGTCTTTAAAGTCTCAAAACTTCTAGCTGGAGGGTAGAGAACATAAGCAGTACTTGTTTGGGGTCTTATAAAGGTGCCATTCCAAAACTCAAGACAGACACGCCAAAATCTAGTTTCTTATGGTTCAGAACAAGACTCTGGGGTGGAGAGATTATTAATGGAGGATTTCAGGGTTACAGTCAAAAGTTATGGGCCCAATGAGGAACAAGAATGTTGTGTCTCAAAAACTGGCTGCAGTTTCTGAGTGTGTAGGAAGCTGCAAATCCATGTGCAAGTAGAGGCCACTGCTTATCCCAAGCAAAACAGAAGTGAAATCCACAGTAATTCATTGCCCAGTGGGTGGGTCACCAGCAAACCAATGGCTGCTGGTTGCAGGGGCATCAGAGGAAAAGATAAATGCTACCGCCCAAACAGGGACTTCATAGCGAGGCTCCTGCAGCATGACACCAGCAAACGGGACATGAAGTTTAAATTGTATGTTGAGAGATGTTTCTTTCTCTGATCTGTTCCATGCTCAACACTATTAACTTTGATGATAAAATCTGTTGATGTGTTTAGTAGAAGCAAATTTAAAACAATATGCTTTTCTATCATGACTGAGAATGCAGAGGATCAATAAAGGATAAATGAATGTTTCAGGCTCAAGGAACTGCAAGTCAGGAAGCGTTCCTCATCTTTAGGTGTCAAGGGCTTCCAGACCAAAGCCTCAGTCCAGGAGAATCGAGAATGATGGGAGAAAGGAAGAGGCATTTTTCTACATTTTGTTTGCACAATTGGAAACATAACTTGTGCAATGCTCAAGTTTTAAAAAGAAGTGTACGACTTAACTAGATCATTAGCATTCTGAGAGGAACTGGGACAGGTGTGTGCTAACGTGGTATGGATGGGCACACAGATGACCCAGTTTCAAGGCAGTGATGCTCAGGAGGGAACCAGGATAGATTCTGAGGTCACAGAAACAACAGATGACAAAGTAATCATAGCACCTAACTTGGGGAAGAAGGAAGAAAGGCGAGTTAAGCAAGCCTGGAGATGTCTCCAGTCCCTTTCCTACAGCATGGGTATTTTTTAAGTTCATAGTTAAGCCATGAAGTCATTTTCCTTTCTAGTTGGTGAAACCCTTGAAGGCATTTTGTAAAACTGTTAGGCCACAGGGCCCAAGCGATTATGTGAAAACAATCGGCCTCATCCAGTGAGAACAATGGCTTGGGAAGGGCTGACTTTTCTGTACTTGCAGAGCTTGGTTAGGCAGGGAGAGCTCAGAGTCAGAAGCAATGATTTGCATCAGACAACTTAAAATACATAGAATCCATTCTATTAAAAGGTAGCTGCCAACAACTGTCACGGGTAGACGAGGAATCCTACCTTTGTTTAAAACAAGCTTAAAAATTAATTGATTTTCTTATTTTTAGAAAAGGAATAAAGGCTTTGATGCTAAGAATCTTGAGAAAGTAAAGACTTAGAAGAACTTTTCATAAGCAAGTGCTAATGAGTTAAAAAAAAAAAGAACACCTTTGCTTTGGAGTTCTCCTTATTAATGACTAGTGCATGCAAATTAACATGTAATGACCCAGTATTTGTGCTATTTCTCATTTCATTTGTCTCAATCCAAGATAAGCATCCATCTCAAAATTTGTTAGCATATATGAAAAGCCTTTACAATAAACTTTATATTTAAATCAAATAGTTCAGATTATTTTAGAATAGTAAAAGCTAGTTTGTGGTTTTCTGAAAATACTCAAGGAGCCAGGGCTAAAGCTTCAAATGGGGGGGAAACCCAGTGACTAAATAAAAATAAGGTTGGTGGGGTTAGGGAGATAGGTCAGTTGGTAAAGTGCTTGCTCCACAAGTACAAGGATCTGTGTTCGAGTCCCCAGCACCCATGTAAAACAAACAAACAGGTATTGGATGGTGGGGGTATTAGGAGGGTGAGAGCTGATTGACAGCTACTTTTGCTCAACTGGTGAGCTCCAGGTTCAGTAAGAGACACTGCCTCAAAACTAAGGTGGAGAGAGAGATCTACACACACACACACATTTATACACATGCACACACAGAAAAACATCTCTTTCTTATATACATACACAAACACCCAAATTAAAAGTTTAAACAATATAAAAAAGAGAGAGAGAGAAGTAGAAGAAAGGCCAAATCGCAGAGCTTACTGTAGCTATAAAATACTAAGTAATAGCTATGCTTATTGATCAGGAAGGATTTTATGATCATTGCATGTAAGGATAATAAATATCTAGAGTGCACATGTGCTTGTACATGTGTGCATGTATACGAAACGTAGAAGCCCAGAAACCAACAGAAGTGCTTGGTCCTTCACTGCGCTAAGAGCTATGATGACTTTGCAATTTTTACATTTGTCTGTAACCACAGGAATTTGTGATTTGTTTTCAAACCCAATAACTGCATGATTCATAAGCTCCCTTGAACATGGCTTTCGGTTATATTTAGACAGGAGAGTTTTCCATCCTATGCGAACACAATAAAACAAGAGTATAATTAAATCTGTTATAATCTAGTTAAATATTAATCAGTTGAAATACGTCATTGATTGAGAGATGAACACTAAGGTATTTTGTTCAATGATTTTATATACATATAAATACATACAATATATATATGAAATGCTAGACTTAAAAAGACACACATGTATATGTATGGAACTCTCAGACTGTTGCTGGTGCAGGCATGAAGAAGGGTACATAAAAACCACCAAAACCTCAAGTGTGTGTGGGGGGGGGGGGGAACACAGACTATGGAAACCCTTATATCCTAGTTAGTTTTCTGTTCCTATAATAAGACACTCTGATCAAAAGCAACTTGAGAGAGGAACAGGTATTTTATTTAGGTTATATTTATAGGTCATAATCTATTTCAAAAAAAAAAAAACCAAAAGTTATCATTTAGCTAAATCACCCTTCCTTGAGCTTCTTTAGCTATTTTCTGGTCCATGAACATAAATTCCTAATTTGGAGGCACATTTAAGGGAAGCCTATTATTATCTCTTTAGGCTGTGATCCAATGTCAAGATAAGAGTCATTTTCTCTAGTGGCAGGAGAAATGTCTTGGTGGCTTGCTGTACAAGCATACAGAGTTCCTATCCTAGCACCCACATAAGAAGCTGGGCGTGGTCATGCACACACCTATAACCTCAGTGCTGTGTAGGGCTGAGGCCAGAGGGTTGTTAAGTGTTTGCTGGCTTCTAGGATCAGTGAGAGATACTGTTTCAGAAGAATAAGGCAGATAGTGATAGAACAAGACACTAACATAGCCTTCTCTGCCCACCGTACACACATGGGCATGCATGTGTACACATACATGTACATCCATCCTCTGCACATCTCAAATGCACACATATACAGAGGTAGATGGTAGAAGGGAAAGATAATAGTAGATCATACCCAGAGAAATCATGGTGGACAGTAGCTAGAGAGCTTGGAGCCTGGAGGCTGGGCTGCCCTTTTCTGCAAACCTCCTAGAAGAGCCTGCTTGGCCCTGGGGATCTTTCTGTACCTCTGCTTTTTATCTGGGGATACAAAGAGTCATCTAAGAGTGTTTTAGGATTAAAGAAGCTAAGATTGGAAGAGCAAGGACTAGTCATTTCTTCCAATGACATTTTCCAACTCCATTATTGTGTGTTTATTGTGGAAACTCCCAATGGAGCACCATTTGGTTTTTGGAAAATAATTACAGCTTTCTTACTGGCATTGGCAGAAGAAGAACATCTTCTCTTTTCTAAATAACAAGACCCTGAACCAGAAATACCTACTCTAAGAAACAGGAAATATTTAGAGCTGAGTGCCCCAAATGCTCGTCTTAGGATCTTAAGAGTTATAAAGGTTCTTCTAGGTTTTAGGTCTCTAAGTGTATATGTCAGATGAATATACATCCCTGGGTACTAGGGAAATGTGGGGGAGGGGGCGGGATTTACTGACCTATTACAGTGACTAGGAGATGACACCCTGAGTTATCAGTAACAACTGGAAGTACTGAATTTCCCACAGGGTAGATCTATAATTCTTAGCTGAGAGTTACTTAGTGAAGTGAATCCTGCTTCATCTGTCAGTGGTGCCCACTGAGAAACAAGAATCTCAAGCCTCCTACTCATGGAAATTGTTTGGTGGCACGAGTCATCTAGCGAGTATGAATGCATGCACAAACAAATGTGCAGTTTGAGCTGCACTCTCAGTTAATTAGAAATACTGGCATAGCCAAAACTTGGTGGTCCAGGCCTGCAATCCCAGCTATTCAGGGGCCTACACACAAATCCAAAGCTTACCTGGACTGTAGAGTAATTCCAAGGGCATTCTGGGTAATTTAGCAACTAGACCATGACTCAAAATAAAAGGTTAAAATGGAGATGCAGATATAGCTCAAGGGGAGATGACTTGCCTAAGTGCAGAAAGTTCTGGATTTAATCAATCCTCAGTGCCAAAAATTAATACTCAGTCCTTCCCTTATGTTGAAGTAGACTCTATCTTCTGGCGATCTTTGCATTCACTGTGGCCCACAGAACAATTTGTTTAGTTAAGTGAAAAGTGAAACCTCCAAGTCCTCAAAATCCACAAATCATTTTGTCAAAGGTGCTGCTTGACGGTGCCCCCAGTGTTTCTACAGTCACTCCGTGTTCTCATTCTCCTCTTCTCTTTCTCCTCATCTCCTGTCCCTCCATTAATAATAGGGTGCCACAATCAGAGGGGTTGCATCCATTCCCCTCCTCTACCCCCACCCTCAGACAGTAAGCAATACCTCAGCCTGATAGGCTATTAAATATTTTTCCAAGCACATGACTATCTATCAACATTCACATTTCTGGCTCCTACTAGTTCAACCATGCCTGTGATCCATCCCTGAGTTTAACAGTCCCGTTACCTTCCTCTTTACAAGTTTAGAGATCCATTCATGTAGTAGAGGCATCAATGATGACAGGATGAAAGAAGCAACTTTGCTTTTTCTTGTGATGACAGGAGAGGCTGAGAATTATCTAATCTGATTCAAGAGGAAAGACTACACTGCTGTGTTTGAAAATCTACTTGTGTGATTCCACAGGTCATGTTAGGGTCCCAGGGTTAGGTCTGTTGCTCTTGTGTTTTTACAAAACATCTAGCAAAGAGTCTAAATCCCAAGCACACCTCTGAACCAAGGCTAACAGTAGAATCTTTTAAGCTTGCAGAAAAAGTTTTCGTGGGCAATAATATTCTATAATGGTGTCAATATTAAAATAGAATCTATCTCAAGTTCCTGAACTGATCCCAACCTGCTGAGAAAACATGAGAAAAAGCCATATGTATGCAAAGAGGAAAGGAGAGAGTCGTGTGTAGACCAACAATGTGTGGATATTTAATGAAAACTAAGAAAAACAAAGTCAACGTTTGCTGGATACTAAGATATCATTTCCTAGGTGAGGTTTACACATGCTGCTGTTTTTAGTGTGGTGCACCACAGGGGAGGTCCTCCTCCCCAGTACAGGGAGGAGTGAGTGGGAGGAAAACACTAAAGTTAAAATAAGCAGTTAACAGTGGCACAGTGTGCTGGTTAGATTTACGGCAACTCTACACAAACTATATACAGTCATCTGAAAGGAGGGAGCCTCAATTGAGCAAATACCTCCCTAAGACTGGGCTGTGGGCAAGTCTGTAAAGTGTTTTCTTAGTGATTGATGGGGGAAGGTCCAGTCCATTAATTGTAGGTGGTGCCACCCTTGGGCTGGTGGTCCTGGATTCTGTAAGAAAGCAGGTTGAGTAAGCCATGGGGAGCAAGCCAGTAAGCAGCACTCCTCCACTGCCTCTGTATCAGCTCCTGCCTTCAGGTTCCTGTTCTGTTTGAGTTCCTCACTTCCTTCCACAATGGACTATAATTGGAAGTGTAAGTCCAACCAACCCTTTCCTCCTCAGCTTGGTTTTTGGGTCATGGTTGTTCCATCACAGCAATAGAAAGCCTACTTAAGACACACAGAGTGGCCAAGCTGAGATTATTACACCAGATCATTCTTCATCCAAATTGCTGACCCACCCTCCAATTCCATTCTGAATAAGCAAATCAAAATCAGAAGGCTACTGTTTAAAATTCACTGCACCTCCCAGGACTGTTCCTCACCCACAGATACATATTTTTAGACTTATCACAAAAGAAAATTACTGGATACAGTAAAACTCATGAAAACAACCGACCAAAAAGTAACTAAAGAAAATTTGACACTGATTCATTCATTCACTTTATGAAGTGTTTAAACTCTGCATAAAGGAAGCTGGGAATAATATCTCATATTTGTGATCCCAACAATCAGAAAGCAGAGGCAGGGGGGATTGCTGTGAGGTTTGGGCCAGCCTGGACTATGTAATAAGTTCTATGCAAGTCTGGGCTATAAAGTGTGGCTCTGTCTCAAGAAAACATACATGGACACACACAAAACAAAAAATTAAAAACACAAGAGTAAGAAAATAATGTGTACGGTTTAATTAGGTCCATTAAATCAAAATATAAAATAAGAGTGTTCTTGGTCCCCTCATTACTGTTGATTAATAGTCCAGCAATTCTGACCAATATTTTAAGGTAAAAATAAGGTCTAAGTTTGGTAGAGTAGGGAAGAAATATAAGTACAATCACTTGCAATAAAGACTATTCGTTCTCTAAAAACCCTGGAGTATTAACTGAGACCCTATTAGTATTCACGTGAGAGCTCAATAAAGAGATTGGAATAAACATACCAAAATTGATAGCTTTCCTGTAGATCTATAATAACCAGTAGAAGATATAATGGAAAATATTGGAAAAACTCAGTGGGTTTGTGTTCTTCCCTCATTATCGGTAGCAGACATAAGTAATTCTTTGGGGGATGTAGAGACTCTTTTCAGTGTATCTTTCTAAACATGATAGTATTTTTTATTTTAAAATATGTATTTTTATTTTATGCATAGGGGTGTTTTGCCTGCATCTATGCACCACAAATGTGCCTGGTGGCTAAGGAAGCCAGAAGAGAACATTGAACTGCCCTGAAACTAGAGTTGTGGATAGTTGTGAGACACCATGTGGATTCTTTATTAGAGCAGCTTGTAATTCGTAAAACATAAAATTTGACCTTTGTCTCTCTAGGAGGCTGGAAAACCAAGCAAGATCTCTAACAAACTTTTTTTTACCAAGTTTTCATCCAAATGAACAAACATTTTATCCAAAGTTCAGGTGCACAGATCTATAGCAACCGCTTAAAAACTACCGAAATAGTTATAGCACCAAAATTCTATCAAAACAAGTCTTCGAACCCTTTATTAAGACAATAAATTACTTAAGCTTATTATAGTTAGTACAGCCACCATGTTTGCCCTGTAAAGAATTTCGCCCATTCACCATCGTCTTCTACTTGACGCCATTTTAAACGTCATTCTTGCCTTTGCAAAAAGACTATACCCACCTTTTTCCTCCTACAAGTTACTTTGCTTGAAAAATCCACAAGACCTCATGTAGGACTGCACTGGTGCTAATGTTTTAAACTCTAGGATACAAACAATGTCAGTTTCCCAAAGAAGGTGTTCAGAGTAGTGGTTCTCAGCCTATCAGATATCCTGCATATCAGATGTTAGCATGCTGTCTAAGCTCCACCCCAGTTACCTAGCAACAGCCAGGTAGGCCTGACCCACGATAAAAGGGGCTGTTTGCCCCTTCCTCACTCTCTTGCTCCTCTCTTCCTCTTGCTCTATCTATCCTCTTGTCCCTTCCCCACCACCTCTCTCCGCATGCTCATGGCCAGTCTTTACTCCTCTTTGTCTCTACTCCCGCCCCCTCAGTCTTTCCTCCCCCTTTCTGTCTCTACTACCCTCTCAACTTCCCTCCTCAGGCCCTGAATAAACTCTATTCTATACTATACCATTGTGTAGCTGGCTCCTCAAGGAAAAGGGATGCCTCAGCATGGGCACGTGGAGGCACCCTCTTCCCCTATACCTTACTACACATCACCAAACATCCCCTTCTCTCTATCTTTTTATAAACACATCATCAGATACTTACATTATGATTCATAGCAGTAGCAAAATTACAGTTATGAAGTAGTTATGTTTGGAGGTCACCACAACATGAGGAATTGTATTAAAGGATCCTAGCACTAGGCAGGTTGAGAGGGATCTAGGACTTGCTATGAAAAAACAGAGACTTTCAACTCTTCTCAGCACCTCTGAATGGTAAAAAGACATAGCATGATTGTGTTAACTACCTTCCAGCCTGCCTTTCAAAGGGGGTGGGGGGCGCGGAGGAGCGTGGAGGAGCTTGGGGAGGGAGCTGCTGAGCTATCTATATGTTTAATTCACAGGCTTACACAACCCTTAAGGAAAAACAAACCTGTAAAATATTCTTCTCAAAGCCCAAGACAAAACGCAACAAAACGGAATGATGGAGGTGAGCTCAGATGAGGAGTGCCAGCTATCGATCATTTATCTCTCCCAACACTTTCTTTCTAATCCTCTCCATAATTACATAAACTGCAAGTGCTTTCTGAAGCTGTCAATTCCTCCTGCATCCATTTTCAAATGGCCGGCGCAGACGTGGGTTGGGCACTAGATCAAGCTGTCAATGTCCCCAACCCTACCCCCTACTTGGCTATCGATGGTCCTCTTGGCACATCTGTCAAGGGCCTCCTAGGGTTCTTCAAAACTCTCTCCCTTGGAAGAGAGCAAGAAGGGTGGAGGAGCCAGAGAAGTTATTGATCCATTCTTTTAACATGCTAATTTGCCTGAGGCTGCTTCAGTCATTGCCAGGACAGACACTTCAAAAGGAGATGTCTTTTTCAAACACTCAAAACTGAAAACAAACGAATCCAAGGACCAAGTTCACAGTGCAGTGTGAAAGAGGTTGGCCAAACAGAAAAGGCAAGACAGAGAAAGGTGGTGTGTTTGTGTGTGTGTGTGTGTGTGTGTGTGTGTGTGTGTGTGTGTGTGTAAGCTTAAACAATTAAAATTTTTTTTAGGTTTATTTTATTCATGAGTGCTTTGCCTGCGAGTGTGCACCGCACAAGTGCCTAGTGTCTAAGGAAGTAGCCAATCTCCCTGTGGGTGCTGGGAATCAAACTGGGTCCTTTGCAGGAACAAGTAGTTTCAAACACTGAACCAACTCTCCTGCCCAGTTTGAAATCTTTTAACTTCTCCAACCTCCGGTGCATCAGAACTAAAAAGGGGGTAACCTAGTGAATGTCATTAATCTTGGGGAGAAAAATTTGACGCTAATAAAATTACGATTATGTAAAACATTAGTAACACTGATAATGATAAACATTTGAGTATTTCTTTAGAGGAGAGATATGGAAAACAAAATAAAATGAATTCTTCATTTAACTGCACCTGTACCTGTTCACACATTGAGAAGTCTAGACAAAAAAAAAGGTGGGGGTTGGGTTGGAGAATTACCAAATTATTCAAATATTTGTTTATCGCCTTGTCTTGGTTTTCAATTAAATACATAATCATTAAAACCTAGTACAGATAAGACTACAACACAGAAGTGAATGCCTAAGACTATTAAGTAGTAATACATTAGTCAATCTGTAGAAATTAATTCTTCAAAACCAATACTTTTCTGCTTGGAGTTTTCAGGTCCCGTGTCTTGGGTGTTTTGTTAGTTGTGAATGGGATTTAGAGAGTGACATCACACACAAGAGAATGTAGGGGCCTGAGTGGGAGCCACGGTGGGAAACTGGGCATCTTAAATCATGGACGCTCTTAGGGACAAAGGCTTTAGAGAAAAGCATTCCTAGCTGGCTGGGTCTTCCCTAATCATGAGGTTGGGCCATATTTACCTGCCATGGTATTATGGGAGAAAATCAGTATTCTGTTAACCTCTGACCCCTGGATCCCAGGCAGACAAAGGCCCAAGCTGGAGCCCCTGGGCAAAAGTAGCCAAATGTCAAACAGCAGGGAAGCAATTGTGAGATTGGCTTGGGCACAGCCGGCTTCATTGGGGCAAACTGCTATTCATAGAAACAAGCCATGAAGAGATACCGCCATAAAATATGAACAAAACGGAACCTTTTCTGCCTTGATTCTAAATTGTTAGTTTTATGGGACTTCATGCTGAACACCATGAAAAAAAAAAAATCCAATTTGCTTTGAAGCGCATTAGTCTGTCTAACATCCTAATTATTGTTTACATTGCCATTTGCCTTCTATTAAGAATTGAATAATTACCCAGCACTTCATAGTTTAAAAAACACAAGCAAACAGGATTATCAGGGCAATTAGGAAACTGTACCATGGCTTTGTACTGGTATGGGAAATATCTGTACTTGTGTGGGAAATGACTGTTATCAATCAACTGACTTCAAATAGTATTTTAAGGATTTTGAGCAATTTGAGCTCTGTAACTTATTATGAAGAGGTTAGGAAGATCACCTTTGAGAAATGCGGGTCTGTTTAAATCCATGCTTGGAAACAAGAGCCAGAGCGGCCAGCTGAACTTTCTCAACCAATCATGACACCAGAGAATGCACCAAGTGCATGGCGCTCTCCGAACTTTAATCCTAATAATCCATCCCAAATGGACTTTGCACAACACCATCAAACTCTGTCAGACCAGGAACGAGTTCTCTCAAAGTTCTCCCCCATTTACATCTTTTTTTTCTGACTTTTTCTCCACTTTAATGAGGATGCCAGGTCTGGCTGGACCCGATTTTCTAGCCTCTGAAATGAACGGAACTAGAGACTAGTAGTTGAACTTCAGAAACTACTTCATTAAAAAAAAAAAAAAATCCTCATCTAATTTGTAATTGTGGTTGAAGATTTCTGGGTAAAACAAATAATGGACCTTGGTCCCTGTTTTAGAAAGAATAAGGTAAAACTTGGGCCTATTTGAAGATTTGGGGAAAATAAGAAAAGGACTGAACGCAAAGGCATCCTACAACCAGGAGTACAGAGAATGTACCGGGAGGTGACTATACTTTTGTCGGAAGAATGTTATCAGAAAAATAAGTCAATTAATTGTTTCTAGACTCCAGGTCTAGGGTGTTCATTTATAGATATAGAATTGCAGGTGAAAGATTTGTCTCTGATATATTTCCAACATCTATTTGTTGAATGAATAAATGGACTGAGCAGTGGCCCAAAACTTATTTTTGGAACTTCCTGAGACTTGACAACTCTTATAAAAAAATTTTTTTTATCGTTTCCTTCAGAAATTTCTGAAGCTCTTTGTCGGGACACTTCTAAACATTCCTAGCATAATCTGAATAACACCATCTCCTCCCACCTCAGAAAGAACAGCAAAATTCCAACTGGAGCTGTCACTAAGGACAAGTCTCAGGATTCACCAGAGCCAGGGTCCTTTTCCCAAAGGTCAAAATGAAATGAGCAGCAGGGGCTTGGGTTATTTTGCATGGGGCAGGGGGAGCTGGAGAGTTGACAGCCATTTCAACTGGGGGCTGGAGGAGGGGCTTTACACAAAAGTGCCCAGTGCAAACAGTCCACTCTGGCCTCCAACCCCCTAGTCTCTGGAAGCATTCAAATCAAATGGAAGCCGAATTAATTTGCATGGTGTCTAACTCATTGGGTTCTGCATAAACAGACCGGGATTCTGGCTGGGGTTTCCAAAGGCAAGCCCTAGTTGCCTTTGTGAAAGGGGGAAATGGGTGTGCTGTTTTGCATGAAGGCGCATACAGAATATGCAAATGGAGAATTTGCTGCCTGGAAAGGCAAAGCCAGGCAGACAGCTGACGACCCGCATTCACCCCGAAAATGCTGGGTGTCTCCAAGGGGAGTTGAAAGCCATTCCAACATGCCTGTTTCCCAGGAAGGCAATAGACCCTGAATATTCATAGGATGTCCATTTAGTTATGGGCCTATTAATTACCCTCTAGATCATGAAATCAAGTGACCTCACCTGCTTTTCCTTCCCCTACCAGCTCAGAGGTACCTGCTGTCAACACAATAGGATGAGAGGAGTTTTAAAATCCAAGAGGAAAAGATCCGGCCTCTCTGGGTCTTCCTCAATCATCTCTTCTTATAATAAATCTAAAGAGAACACTGAGCCATGTTATTGGACACAGACAACCAGTTTTTAAGAAGCCAAGAGCTATAAATTGCTGCCTAATTTTATGGAAGCATCTATAAGGTTGACTGAAATGCCACTCTTTCCAAACAAACTACCATAATCTTCCAGAATACGGAAAAGATCCCCACCCCCTTGCCAAGCTAGACCCTTCCCAAATCCATTTAAATCAGTAACATGTCTCAACATCCCACCAGAAGACAGAAGTGCTCTCCAGATTGTCTGACTGCCCAAAGAAAAAAAGCTGATGAACTGACTCCTGCACTGGTTCTCCAGCTTCTTGGCCTTGGAAACCCTCTTCTCTTAAAAGCTATTTAGGATGCCAAGGCACTGCTGTTGATGAGTTCCAGCTGTCTGTATCTACCTTTAGAAAAGGCAAACAGAAATTTGGAAAACATTTTAAAAATTAAATTGAATTATTTCTGTGTATACAGGGCTCTCGTGCCTTGTGAGGGTCAGAGTCAATTGTCTTTTTCTACTATGTGGGTCCTGAAAAATCGAACTTCGGTCATCAGAAGCGACAGCAACTGCCTTCCGAGTCCCAGTATTTTGTTATTATTTTTAATCACTGAAGAATAACAAGCAGGGCTTGGTGGTGTACATCAATAATCTCAGCTCTTAGGAGGTAGAGGAAGAAGGCTCACCACAAGTTCAAAAGCTTAATTAGTGAGTTCAAGGACAGCCAAGCTCCATAGTGAGACTCGGTCTCTAAAGGGGGTGGGAGGAAGGAAGCAAATAAGCCCACTTTGGGTTAATTCAAACAATATATTTTAATGAAAACAAAATAAACACCCCCCCTTAAAAAAAACTGTGTCTGAAATAAAAAGATTAAAAGATTACAGAGAAATGGGGCATAGCTTTTCTAATCTGTTTTCTCTTTTGTATCTCTTCAAATGCCAGACTTAGTACTAGACACCTGGATTTTTATATCTGTCTCTATAATCAACTCAATGAGATAGCATGTCAGACAAGTCCATTGCTCTTCTGAGAGGATGAGTGGTAGGGACAATATCCTAGAATGAAGAAAGCTTTGACACTATGGGTCACATGAAATGGTCTTACAGAAGACTCCATATGAGTCACATTTCCAAACCACTGACTTAGAACAAAGGTTTAAGAAAGAGGGTGTGTGTGATGTCATCAACAAAGGTAAGACCAGTCTTGGGGCTGGGTGTAAGGCCACTGATTGTTGGTCTAATACTAATACTAACCCACATGACTCTCAACTGTCCCTAACTCAAGTGTGAGGGCCCCAACACCCCTTTCTGGCCCCCTCAAGCATCAAGTACTCACATGATGTGCATACATATATGAAATAATTTATGTACCTAAAATTAAAAAGAAATGTTACTATTCTGCTGTGTTGTACTGTGTTATGTTAACACATACAAGCTAGAGTCATCACTAAGTAAGAAAATGCCCAATGATGTGGTGATGCTGGTGTATTCCTTTAATCCCAGCACTCAGAAGAAGCAGAGGCAGGCAAATATCTGTAAATTCGAGTCCAGCCTGGACTATAGAGGGAGTTCTAAGAGAGCCAGGGCTACGCAAAGAGAGAAAGAAAGGAAGAAACATAGGAAGGAAGGAAGGAAGGAAGGAAGGAAGGAAGGAAGGAAGGAAGGAAGGGAGGGAGGGAGGGAGGAAGGGAAGGGAAGGGAAGGGAAGGAAGGGAAGGAAGGGAAGGAAGGGAAGGAAGGGAAGG
>JANHMN010000001.1:157619398-157634524 GCA_030674055.1 Rhabdomys pumilio
GGAAGGGAAGGAAGGGAAGGAAGGGAAGGAAGGGAAGGAAGGGAAGGAAGGGAAGGAAGGGAAGCAAGGGAAGCAAGGGAAGCAAGGGAAGCAAGGGAAGCAAGGGAAGCAAGGGAAGGAGGGAAGGAAAGAAGAAGGGAGGAAGAAAGAGCCTTACAGTCATATTTTATAAAGCCTTAATTGAAAAATGTCTCCATAAAGTGCTGCTATAAGGTGTTTTCTTAGTGATCAATAGGGGCAGGCCCAGCCCATTGTGGGTGGTACCATCCCTGGGCTGATGGTCAAGAGTGCTATAAGAAAGGCTGAGCAAGCCCCACTCCATGGCTTCTGCATTAGCTCCTGCCTTCAGGTTCCAGCACCATTTGAGTTCCTGCCCTCAAGGCTTTTGATAACAAGCTGTCATAAGCAACTGTGACTAAAATAAACCCTTTACTCCCCAAGTTGCTTTGGTCATGGTGTTTCATTGCAGCAAGAGTAACCTAAGACATATGCCATTACTCTTTCCTGAAAAAGTAGCCATTGACCTTTCTAAACAAATCTCTATGCTGAGACCTAGTGTTACTGATAGGCAGAAACTGACCAAGCAGCCCCACACCATTACCATATCCACCCTTGGCACCAGAAAAATAAAAGTTTCTAACACTGGAGCTAGACAGAGACTTCACTACTGAGCTGCTCTTCCATGGTTCCCTGAATCCATGTTAAAACAGCTTATAACTACCTGAAACTTTAGCTTCAAGGAACTCAGTGTACTCTGGTTTCCTTGGGTACTGTACACACAGTGCCTAATGTGTGCACATGCACGCACACACACACATACAAAATAAATATTTTTAATACGTATTTTCACGTGATGACGGGTGATAAGCCCTCCGTACATAATGCTCCTATGTACAGATGATATAATTTAATGGTGTACGGCTGAGCATCACCAGCGTACACACGTGACCTTCAGGTTTGGAGAGTTGAGTCAGTGTCCATAATTACATATCCAGGTAAGTGAAAATGAGAAATTCCACCCAATTGTCAAACCTGGAGATAGTTTTGAATCACTTTATTATGCTAGGTCTGTGCTAACTTCATGCGCTGCCTGCTAGCTTTTTCCCCATACCACTGCAGAGGTAATGGCTCAGCCTCATCCATGACTCACTGACATGGCTGAGGAAAAAGGATTGATTCTGGAGGTGAGCATAATGACACTACTTTCTAGGAGGTGCTGCAGAAGGGCAAGCTCATGATGACCTAGCACAAGGTCAAGGTCAAGGCTTTGGTCCAGGCTTCCAAAGCCTTAAACTAACACCACACCCATCTTTGTGTCCTTTCATTGGGCTGTGATGAGCCTCTGGGTCTGCAGAGTTGTGGAGGCACCAAATCAACCTAATTAAGGTTGAACTTGGGCATCTGTAAAAATGATGGTGGTTGGTGGTAGTTGTGTAGTAGTGGTTAAGGCAAAGGAGGATGTGGACAAGATCTTCAAATGTAAGCAGATGAAAAACAAAATTTAAATTGGCTCCTTTGGAAAAAGAGCCAAGGAAGTAACTGAAGTACAAACACATAGCCTAGGACTTTGTTGATGCACCAGTCTGTACGCAAAGGACTCCATGAAATAGAATTCTCCCAGATAAATGTTTAATACGACACAGGCCAGAATCCCTTACTCGTTTGTTTACTTATTAATTCATTCAATGAACATTTTATGAGATGTCTTCTGCTCCATTGAGTGTCACCATGGCAGTAACGTGGAGAGACATCACTGAGCCTGCTCGTCCACTTACATTCTCTCAAGGATTTTACTAAATTTACCTGTTCGAGATGAAACCAGAAAACTTACAAGGCTCATCAACTGTTTCTCAATAAAAATTGAAAGAATAACTTACAAGTTAAAGTGTTAGTTTAAAGATATAAGATATTGGCGTGGCGTGGTGGCACATGCCCTTATAACCAGTATTTGGGAGGCAGAAAGACACACACAGATCTTCATGAGTTGAAGCTAGCCTGGTCTATATAGAGAGTCCCAAGTTAGCCAGGGCTAGCCACACAGTGAGATCCTGTCTCATTAAATAATATCTGAAAAAACTGTAGTGTGAATCTTATTTAACTTTTCCAGTAATGGAGGAAAACTACACTAATACAAAATGATGTTTACAATGGCCACATTTTATAATAAACGAGATGACAGATAAAAGGACGGCTGTTAATATTTTTTTAAATGTATAAATACCTGTCCAATTGTGGAAATGATGCCTCTGGAGCAAGTTTGAAACCTGAGTGCCTCTGTGTATGTGTGAGGGTGAGCAACTCCCCCTTTTTACTTGGCACAAGCCTACACTGGGAATTTTTCTGACAAGCACGCAATCTTGGTAATATTAAATTCATCAACTAAAAGCAAAAGAGGGCAAAAAAAGCTAGGTGTGGTGAAGTTTGAAGATGTGAAAGCCAGCTGTGCCAAGGCCACCTTGGCTCTACACAGTGGCAACCACAAAACCATTTAATCAGTCTTTTTCCTAGCAGCTCAAATATTCATAAAAATAATGACATCTTAATTCACTTTTGAAAGGTTCAAGGAAGCTAAGTTAGAATAAAATAAGTCATCAAATCTCAAATAACGTATTTCAAAAATCCCTGACTGAGATAATTCCCAGGTGAGGTGAGGCATTGCTGAACCCAAAATAGAGACCAGCGAATGATCCCCTGCTCACAAAAGAAACCTAGTCACACAATGAAGGGGAAAAAACAATTTTTTTTTTTATAAAAGACTATGGAAGAAAAAGGACAATAATTAAACCTTGCTCCTCTGAGATAAAGAATTAGGTCTGTGAGTGATCACAGACAGGCTTCAAAGCTGCAGATAAAAGCAGCTTCGTGAGTCAAGCAATTGATTCTTAAAGACACGATTCAAAGGTAGAAAAAAAATTTCAAAAATGAAAGGGTATGGAGGGGTGGCTCTCTGGACTCTATCTGAAACCCTTCTATCCAGTGTTTCTTTCTCTGACAGTCCTATCACGTATCAGACAAACACAGCCACCTGCCTTTTGTGATATGGTTTTCACCTTTGCAGAGGATAAATTTACAATATTTCAGTTTCATAACCGCCATTGTCATTTCTACACCATTCATTCTTGATGAATGCTATAGAACAATATAGAATGATACAATTCAAGACAACACGTGTGATGTGATATGATATGCCTCAATACTTGAGTTCATAGTTGCTGTTTATATTAGTTTGCATACTGGTTTGTTAGTGTATTAGTTTGTTTTTATTGCTAGGGTTGGACCCCACAATCTCCCCTGCTCTGGGAAGATGCTCTACCCTGACCAGACCAGTGGATTCCTGCCTAATTTCTTTGTCACTACTATGCTTCTTTGCCTTCTAAAGAATCTTTTCTTTTTTTTTTTTTTTTAACTAATATTCTTTTTATATGTACATTCTGAAAACACTTTTATTAGTACTTCCCAAAGAGTAAATCTGGGTCTCTCTTTTCATCTTTTCAACTCTTAAATTTAGATTTTTAAAAATATTGTAAGTCTTTTGGTCTGCTCAGTTTTCTGGGCTAACTAACAGGAACTGTGCCCTAAACACCCGGCATGAGTGAACAAGTCTTTGCTCTCCAGACACAGAAAGAGAGATCACATTATATCTTGATTTTCCTTTGCAGACCCGACTAACCCTGGGAAAGCAGGTAGGGGAGTAGAGTTATTCTCTGCATTGAGTCCC
Source organism: Rhabdomys pumilio (assembly GCA_030674055.1). Taxonomy (NCBI): domain Eukaryota; kingdom Metazoa; phylum Chordata; class Mammalia; order Rodentia; family Muridae; genus Rhabdomys; species Rhabdomys pumilio. Next base: position 157,623,117 of record JANHMN010000001.1, read on the forward strand.
TCAGCCTGGGCTGACTAGGTCATATAGTTAGTCTCTCTCCTTGAGGACAGACAAGTGGCTGACACTCCTCATTGTCCTAGTGAAACCAAACCAAATCGTTTTAGATGGTGCTAGTCCACAGCACAATGGACTCGCAGCTGCTTCAGTCAGCTTAGCATCTCCCAGGGCTCTTGACGCCTTCCAGGCAGACTGCATCCCTCTTACATCAGCATGTACTGTTGGCTCTAAGAACGGCAAGAGGAAGTGTAGCACTGTCACCAAGGTCCCTTGAGGACTCTAGAGGATGACCAGGGTTAGACTCGAGACAACAGTACACCCCAGGCCCCCACCCGCCCTGGCCATTTTCACCCAAGGAGCCTTTGTCAAACATTTAAAATCTTAATCAATCTTCACTCCGACCTCTCAGACCCTGAGGAAGATGGATGAGGAAGTAGGTGACCTTTCACCTGTCCTTCTATTTGTCCTGCTGCAGTGGACCCATTGAAAAGACAATGGGGAGGACCCTGCTGCCAGGCTTGTGAGGAGCTGGCCTGGCCTCCTTTATGCTTCTCCTTAAGCCCTCTTTACATTCCCTTTTTTGTCTCGCCCCCAAATCACTGGTCTTTCATTCAAAGGAAAAGTTCTTTGCTATAGAGATAGAGAAAAAAGGTAGGGGAAGAAGGGAAGAACACCCTTCAAACGACTTTCAATCTGAGATGTGAAAAGGGGGTTTCGTGAAGGATTTAGGGCTGGTTTCCACCGTTAGCCTTGACTGCAGATAGTGGCAGAGAAACAGATTAATTATTCTAACCCAACTCCCAAGTCAAAAGCTTTGACCTTGGGAAGAGCAAGTGACAGAGATATTAACATGTCCACCAATTTAGTGTTTCTGATCTGCAAAGGAACCTCTAGTATCTGGAGTCCTTAGGCAAGTTTGTCAGTTTAGTATAGTGACTCCATTGTTCTGTTTTATAGCTCAACAAACCAAAGTTTAGGAAAAATGTTCAAGGTCATATCACCAAACTATCAAACTGAAGAGATATTCCCTAGCCCCACACCTGTCTGACCTATCTGGTAATGCTCTGGGTCCAGTAAGGTTGTCAACCAAGGTCAACTGTTTTCCTACTCCTGGGAGTTTTATACTGTTGTATCACCTTTTAAAGTCTCACTCAAGTATGGAATTTCAGAAATACCCTGTTCAAGTTTTTTCTTCTTTCCTAAATTTACCAGAAATGGAAAAACAAACGACTTTTGTGCTTGAAGCATCTCCTTGAGACTTATCCACTTAGTGTGGAAAAACAGCAAATTCAAATGTAACTCACACAGCCCCTTTCCCCACCCAGCTCAGATGAAAACACAAAGTTTCTCGAAACATGACTCAGCTGCTGGGAGCGATGCTGGAGCTCTCACAGGCCTAACACTTGGGAAACAGAGGCAGGAGAATCTAGAGTCCAATGTCACTCTCAGTTACGCAGTCAATCTGAAGCCATCCCTGCATGATTTGTCTCAAAACACCAGATGAAAAACTCAAGACTCTCTGTTCTCTAATGAGCCAAACCAGGGGCTAGGGAGAAATTCTCAGCATCCACATAGGAAAACTAGGAATAGCACACACAGAACTGTAAACCCAGCTCTGAGGAGGGTGGAGACAAGAGGCTTTCTGGGACTTGCTTGCTAGCTGCCAGTCTAGCTCTGAGTTCCTCAAGACCTTGTCTTAAGAGAATGAGGCAGGGACAGTAAGTCTTCCTCTGGCCTTTGCCATATCACATCACATCACATCACACACACACACACACACACACACACACACACACACACACACTAGCCAGCCATCCTCTTTCATTTCATTAATTTTAAAAGCACTTTTATAGACAGCTTGCTCAGAAATGGACAAAGGTCCTCAGAGTTCAGCTCTTTGCTCCATCCGTTCCGTGTATCACAGGATGAGCACACACACACACACACACACACACACACACACACACACACACCAGTTCCATAAAGCAAACCGCAAAAATGTTTCATTGACTTCATTCCCTCTCTTTTTCTCCTTTCCCCCATAATTTGACTTGTAAAGATGTCAAGGAGTTACAGATAAAGCAATATATGAGTTACCAGGATCTATGACAACTGAAAATCAATAGCATTAGGTAGACGGAGATGAGCTAAGGCTGGCAGAGAGAGCGTGTTAGCAGGAAGGGGAGGGACAACATACAGGGATCTCTGGATGATGCAAAGCCACAGTTTACAAAAATCAAAAAGAAGCATCTTTTCTAGAAAGCCATAGTACACAGTCCTGGACATTTGGCTGTCTGCTACGGTATGTGTGGTTCTTGTACCAGTGACAAGGTACATGCTTCTTTTCTCACGCAAATGCCAGAATATACTTCAGGCTTTTTACTCCGTCCAAGTGTACCAAGTACTCTCCAAGTCAAAAGCGAACCACACAGCATGTGATGCATCATTACAGATAACTTTCCATTGTGACTTGCATATTTTTAAGTTGACACTTTAGCTTGGGGAAATAAGACAATCTTTATCTTTTTTTTTTGGTTTTTCGAGACAGGGTTTCTCTGTGTAGCCCTGGCTGTCCTGGAACTCACTCTGTAGACCAGGCTGGCCTCGAACTCAGAAATCCGCCTGCCTCTACCTCCCAAGTGCTAAGATTAAAGGCATGAGCCACCACCGCCCGGCAATCTTTATCTTTTATTGATAAAGAAATAAAAGAACATTCATAGACACCCACTCCTAAAAATAACTATACCAAATCAGTGAAGCTACCCCCCCTACCCCCCGGGAGAAAGTAGAAAAACTCTCAAAGAGGAATCAGGTAACTGGATAACACCACAAAGACCATCAATGTACTTTTTTTGTGGGGATACCCACAGACTCCAGGTCTAGCAAGTGGAATGCCTTACACTTGATTCCACCCTGTCATTAGGATGCTTGAGATGCCAGACAAATTGTTTGGCATCGTTTACTTAAGGCTCTTTAATCACCGAATCAGGTGAACCCCGAGGCCTGACTGATAGAAAAGATTCATCTGATCTGTTCCATAGCTGGAACCAGGAGACGCTGCCTAGCAATGGCTATCTCAGAGTAAGGAGCAACGGACTGTGGATGACGCCAAGCAAGACAGAGGACGTAGGATGACTGGCTTGTTTGGACATCTCTATCCATACACGATCTAAGCAAGACCTATAAAGTGGGTTCCTCTCATTCTTAACTCCTAGGCAAATGCAAAGCTGCCGAAGCCAATCTCTGCTCTGACAGACAGAGGATGTCAGGAGCGAAATGCCGATGTTCATTTGTGTGAGATGGGTAAAAATCACTTTAGTAATATAATGAATTGTGAATCAATGCAGTGAAAATACACTCTTTTTTCAAAACCCAATAACCAAAATGGACGGCAGTTTACTCTCATCATTGCCTCTGACCACAGATCAAATCAGGAGACGCCCCCCCCCCCCAGCTGCATTATGATCTCCTAAAAGAGATGAAGAGGTCTTTTGTGAAGATTAATTTTGCTTCGTAACCCTTCAAGGGGTGTTAGGTGGATCAGAGGCACTTGAAGCAGCCTCTACTTTACTCTGTTGGACCACTGGTCCATGAAGCAGGAAAAAAAAAAATTAAAGTACTCTCTCTACACAGATCAGTGGGAGGGCACCTGGTGAGTCAACGTGCTTTTCCCATTTAACTCCTTCTCGCTCACACGCAGTCTGGTATTTTCACTGAGTCAGGAGACTATGGCTCAAAAAAGGTTGTCTGCCCTCTTTAAGCAAGGATCAAGCAAGCCCGTTTCTTCAGCTTGTTCATTTGCATTTCAGAAGGGGCATCAAGCCGGCTGGGATCTAAGTGCCTGTTAGCAAGTGTGCTTGGCCTTCTGCTGATTACAGCAGCATCGTTTGTTTTCTCAGTATTAGAAATGTCTTAGCCTTGCCACCTGGAGCTACAGCACTTACTCATTAGATCCCTCTGTCCCAGTACATCCCACAGGGGCTGCTAATTACTGGCTTTACTCCATTCAGTCTCATCTCTGATTTAATTACGTGCACTAAGCCCTAATGAAAAGTACAGTATGGCTGTTCTTACCTTGGCATTCACCATTCTGTTCCTCGTGCCCAGCATTGCATAGGCAGTTGCCAATGGGTACCAGCCATTCACCATCTGCCCCACAGTACATTTTTGGCACATCCTTCTCTTCTGAGTTGTTGACACAGGAGCCTCGAACTTCCACCAGGGAAGAGGTATCAGCCCCAGTGATGGTATCGGGAAACTGGGCTAGATTTCGAACGGTGAGTGGACACTTCTTGTAGAACACACGGACAGACACCAGGGCGATACAAGCACCCACATCCTGAAAAGCCAGGTAAAACCCCTTCTTGCTCAGTGGCCCTACATCCCGGATCTCGGTGTTGAGCTTCATGATTCGGTCACCAATGTCCACTTGCGTGAAGCTCTCATCGGCTGCGATGGTGTCGATCTTGCCGAATTGGCTCTCTCGGATGAAGCGCTCTTTGTCATTGTCCGATTCATAGTAGTAGAGGTTAAACGTCTCCTTGCAAGTCCCCATGACGCCCGGAAGACTGTTGCAGTCCCTCAGAGTGAACTTAATTTCGATGTACACCCTCTGCGCCCCTTCTCGGGTGATCCAATCAGTCCGCAGCCAGTTGTTCTGGCTGGCTTCCATCACGTTGCACACCTGATAGGTTCGGATCGGTGTATTTTTCTCATCCATAATACTCACTTCCTCCCACTGCAAAGATCCAGAGAAAACGTTATCAATGGGAAAGTTTCATCAGAGATCCATCCACACTGAGGACAGTTATCCTTCTTCCAAGAGTGAAGAAAATTACTGTGCGCCAAGCCCCTCCCCCACAGGAGGGAGTATCTTATGGGCTATTTTGCTATTTTCTTGAGAAAACCTCCCCCCACAACCCGGCACCTCACTACGATCCCCTTTCACATTGCTTCACTTTTCTGCCTAAAACAGGCAACAGTGGATTTACCGCTTGTGTGTTCTCAGCAGTTCCTGTGGTGGTCCAACGACCTAAAATTCACCTATTGTAAGAGCTACAGCTACGAGTGGCAACATTTACTTATAAATGAAAAAAACCTGCATGGGTATTTGCTTCAACCACTAAACAGAAACCTGCAAATTAAGGGCAGGAAGAGTGGAGTTTGCCAAAGGAAGACAGTTATCAGTTAGTTAGCAGTGTTCCTGTCAGAACTTTGCTCCCTAATACTTTTTTTTTAAACGACTTTTGCTTTTTTTAAAAAGCAAAACATTATTCTTAGTCTTTAAGGGGAAAAAAAAGAAAATTCCACCTGGTTTTAGCAAACCTGGGAAGACACTTCCTGACTGCTTTTCTATCACAGGAACAGAAAACTTTTCAGAGTCCACACTGAATTGCTAAGTGTGTGTGCATATTTTCTTATTTTTAAAACACACACACACACACACACACACACACACACACACACACGTAGAGAGAGTCAATGAATGAGTGCTTCGATTCTAATTAGTCACAGCCAGTTAAAGTAAAATAGTAAGTGGCATTTATGATGCCTGATGCCCAGGCAAGAAAATTAAAAGGAGACTGGGCTGTTTTCGTTGCCTTCTGCTTCCTGACACACAGACTCTAATGGTGGGCAATGGCCATGCTCAGGCGCTCATAGAGCAGAGCACCAGTCTCACCCCTCCTATAGTAAAAGCAAAGAGGCAAGTTTGGGTTACATCTAAATCCTAGCTCCTTTTAGACTGCTAGACAGCCTCCAATTCTTCATTAACATTTAAAATAATGCAGATTGATATAGATCTAGCATAAATTAGCTCAAGAACCAAACAGAAATATAATTAGAGTGGAAAAAAGAGTTTTGAAAAATGTGTATTCCACAGTAGCACATCCCCTCTAACAAGTATCCTAATGTATCTTTCAACAGGTCCCCATCTTTGCAGGGGAAACTCTTAATGGACAGAAGGACTATTTATAAAGGGCCACAATGCACAAGATTCTGTATTAGAATCTTTTGCTCTCGTTGTGAAAGTTGGAACTGAGGCTGTTGAGTGTCCTGTGGTGATTATCGTTATTAATCTAGTAGGCAATAAATTATCAGTAGTTTACTTGTTTGAGGGAAAACTTATGTAAATCTAAAAATAGATTTTGCATCCAAAGTACCTGCTCGGCATGCCTCTCATCTCAGAACAAAGATGAATAGGAAAAGCACATTTATTCTTGTAAATGAAAGGGCAGAGAGTTCTCTGTAGAGCCCCCATGGGGTAATTCAGGTCAGGTGAACATCTACCCTGAACTGCGATGTATTGACACATTGTTCCATGACCTGTGGCATCCAGGAGTCATCTCTTAGTTGCTTATGTCATAATCACCACAGTACCCAGCACACCCATTTAAATGAGGACTGTCAGAAAGGAGTGCCGGGTAGGAGCTGCCAGCAGGAGCCAGCCTTCACTTGCCACCAGTATCCTGTTCTCCCTGATTGCTCTCTCAGACGTGGAGCCATCTCCCATGGCATCTCATGTGTTACTTGGGGGTGTTGGCAAATTGGCTTAGGAGCTCCTAAAAGAATATGTTACAAGTGAATGCCATCATTAGACATCTCTCCAGTTTCCAACAAAGACAGGATGATATTCTGTCTACAAGGAGAGAGCCCTGAACAATCAAGAAGACCCCATGCTTGTACCCTTAACTTGGACTGTTCCAAGAAAATCCATTTTCTCCTCAGTGGATCCTCAGAATTTACTTTCATTCTAAACCTGAAAAGGATTTCAATGATAAAAACATAGAGATTAACTGAACTTTCAACATTGACAGTTTTCTCAATGGCGGCTATGTCTTTGAATGACTTTTGAATTAGTTTTTTTTTTTTTTTGTTAGTGTATAAAATAGATTTTATCACCAAATTTTTACACATATGTGCCAAGGAGTCTTGCTCTGCAACCCTGATGCTCCTTCCCTTGCTAAACTCTTTCCTGTCCAATCTGCTTCCATGTCTCACATGTGCGCACACGCAAACACACACACACACACACACACGTATATGTGTAGATATATGTATATATACATATGTCTGTAAGTAGATTCTACATATGAAAGATAGCATGTGACATTGGGCCTTTCCTTTTCACCACCCCGGTCTCTTGTTCCTGCAGAATGACCAATTCTGAGGTCTACTTGTAAAATTTCATGTCTGACCTTGTAATAATAATAGCTGAAATGGCACACATCTCATAATGATGAAGGAAAAAAAAACTGAGTATAAATCCATAGAAAGTTCTGGGTTGTGCACAGTAAGCTATGCATAGTGGTTTTGGTAGTGGTTTTTCTTTTTTTAAAATAGAGACTTCAAAACAACTAAAAGTTTTGTGTCTCGAAAATGTGACTAAGCACTCTTCCACAGCAATTCTACAGAAAGAGGAGAAAAGATGTCTGCATACTAAATTCCAAAAAATGTTTTTTAGAAACCAGACAGACCACAGACTATACTTTTAAATGTGTCACTCCTTGGTTTTACATAGGCCAAGTGTATACTTTGTGAAACAAACTAGGTTGAAAATGATCTTAGCTGTATTCTCTTTTCATGCTTGGGGCAGGGAGAAAGAGAAAGGAGGCTCTTACAACGTTTTAATAAGCACAGACTCTCAATCCTCAGTGGTGTTGGCTAGTAGTTGTCATACACTCTAACCTAGGGAGGGAAATTCCCAGTGGAGCCTGAGGAAGCTTCCTCTGGACCAGTGACGTGTCCAGAGTCTAGATTAACACCGAGTCTGACTCGCAGCAAGATAAAGCTGAATCTTTCTTCACATTCAATGGATGAGGGCAATTGCCTGCAATCAGCACTGAATACAGCCTGTCTACACTACCAGAGGCCTGCCAATCACTTTTCCTCTCTTAGGTTTAAAAAAGAAATGGTTTGGGAGACAGAATGGAATTTTTTTTTTTTTTATCAAAGACCAAGCCAACAGCAGGCAGTCAAGTTCAGACAGAGAGACAGGAAAGCAAGACAACCTTCGTTTTATTTCAAATGGATTGTAGGTAGGGCCTGCTTTGATTCCTCAGTTTTTTTTTTTTTTTTAATGACTATTTAATTGTCCATTCTTAGTTTTGAAACACATATTGTATAATAGTGTCTATGAATCTTTTTGATGAACTGTCTGTCAATTCTTTATTCAAGGGTGTAGAACACCACGCTGGGTGCTGGCACCACAGTGTTTGCCTTGCAATACTCCTCATCTTTGCTTTCTTCATTGTTTTTGGTCAGTTGACTCAGTCCCAGACTATCATGCATGTCAGTGTCAGATGCCTTGCTTAATTTTTTAAAGGATGTGACTTATTTCAATCCAGGGCTCATAGTCAGAGACACAAGCTGTCCTGACTTCTTTAGGTATCTGATTCATTTGTGACCTGCTGCTCAGGGGGAAGGGAGGATGTGGTGGCTAAGCAAGGAGATCTGCTGGAGATGGTTATGTAGAGTTCTACAGTTTCCTTAGCTGAGATGTGAAAGATGTACCCCCTGGCTTGCAGAGATCCAGACTCAAAATGCTTAAGCTTTCAAATTGAATGCCCAAAGCCTGGAGGACTCTTTGGATTTACAAGCCTCTGGCAGAAACTTTCCTAACCAGCAGCTGATTTAAGATTAGGACCACAAGGTAAGGAGGCCGGCCTCCCTGCTGCTTTGGTGTGTATAATTGGAGATGTTTTCTTTCTGGTATCTTTTATATTCTCTTTCTTCATCTGGAAGCAGAACAATTGCTCTAAAATTAACCCCGCCAGGACTCCATGACCACCAGTGTAATAGGCATAAATTCTAATTTGGTCTCCAGATCATATTTCTTGTCGGTATTTTAGTTTTAAATAGGCATCTAAGTCTATACTTCCACCAATCTCCTAATTTTGAAGCCCCTTTCTGCCCTTTTGGTTTCTAGCTCTTCCATGACAGAACTATCCAAAGGGGGTATTGGATTTCTCCAACAAAGCGTAATTCACTTCATAGGCCACAGCGGAAATCTGACCCCCTCACCACAATCACCGAGAATCAAGCCATTAGGCTCTCAGAAAGTGGCTAATCACTCTTTTTTCCCCCCTCTTGCCTCGGAGAAGGCCTCAGAACTTACCCCTCCTTCCAGAGGGCTTGCTATCCACCCAAGCTCTCCCTGAACAGATCTGGAATCCAATAAAGTAACTGCAAAAAAAAAATATAAAAAAACACAAAGGAAAATAGATTAATTTCCAATTGCAAAAAGCCAATAATACAAAAATCATTTGCCTGAGCGTTTCCATATGCGTTGAGGGTGCGAACAGCCAATCTGATCAAAACCGAAACTCGGGCCCACTTATGTAAATAACCACTCCTCACGTGACCCTCTCCCCTTGTTACATCTGCAGGTTCTTATTTATTTAACTTGCATAGCATTTAAAATTCCATCTGAGGACCCGATTGATTCATTTTTTTTTTCTTTCCTAAAAAGGATGAATAGGGCATCTCAAGCACAATTCAAACAAAATAAATCTATCAATGCAGGACAGCAACACCAGAGAGCAAAGTCTGCATTCATCTCTGTCTGCTATCTACTAGATGTATTTGTTTTTGCAAGCCTCAGATGACCACATAACTCACCGGTGGTGGTGACAGACCCACAAGTGAATGCTATCGGAGGACCTGAAGGGTCATGGAAAAGGCTCTTTCTCCCCCTCCCCCTAAGTTCCACCACCACGAAATAAATACAGGCCCCCTGTATGCACCCTTTGCTTTTTAAATGTCTAAGTTCCAGCAAGAAGGTCTGCCAGAAGGGTAAGGTTAAAATGCAAATGCGCGAAGTAGTCTCTTTTTCCTAGGTCCTTTGGAGGACAACCGAGATGAGCCCTCCACCCCCAGGAAATGGCTGGTTTGGATTTTAGGTATGGACTGCTGCCTAATGGATTTAGTATGCTTACGCTACACCTAACATTGGGCCTCCAAGCTAGGGGGAAGGGAGAAGATGCCTCTAGAGTGGAGGTACCCTTCCTTCTCAGGGTGGAGTAAGGCTCTAGGTGCCTACGACATTGAAAGAGAGGCAATGAATTCGAAACCTATCCGCATTGCTCTTCCCACCACGATCTTCAGGCTTGGGGTCGATAGGCCCATCTAAAAGAAACCCTTTGGGTTATTAATCTGATCCTGGGGGCTGGCTCTTCGGGCTGGGGGAGGGGTGGGAATGGGAGGCCCCTGTCCTGGAGGCCCGAGTACCCCAACTCTGTCTCATCCCCAGGGCCTGGAATTCTGCCCACCTCCCCTCATTTTACCCCTCAAATCCAGGAAGTTAAAAACAACCCTTTTGCCCTAGCTCCTGTACAGGAAAGATTCTGTATTCCTGGGGTCTATTAATTATTCTAAAATGTAGAGCCTTTCCCGGGTCGTTCCCGCCTGGAGTTGTGCTCCCTTCTCTTCCCGTCCCTAGAGAAAAGCCCGCTACATCCACTTGGATTTATGTAAGGTGGATTAGGGACACAAAGGGAACAATAAGACCCAATTTACAAAAAAAGGGAGGGAGTAGAAAGGGAGGGTAAAAGGGAGAGAAGGAAACGTGACGGGAATAAAAAGCAACAAAATGAATTAATTTTTAAGGGAAGGAGGGGCAAAGGGGTGCAGCCCCCCTCTCTTTCAACATTAGCCTACGGTTCCATCGAGCGCCTTTTTGTCTAGGGCGCCCAGTCTTGCTTCCCAAAGAAAAAAAAAAGGGGGGGGGGGGGGGGAATTAAAGGTAAAAAAGAACTCTGACTCTAACTGTCCCTGCGTCCGGGGCGAGAGAGGTCTCTGGGGACACTTAACAAGTGTGTAAAGTAAGTAGCCAGGAGAACGCGAGGTACGCGGTTCCGCTCAGAGGAAAAGCCCCAGGGACAGAGCGGCAGCGGTTGCCGAGGTGCTAAATCGAAGCCACAACCCTTGGAATGAGGAGATGGAGTAGGGGAGAGACCACTCTTCTACCCCCACTGCCCCCTCCTCCGCCCCGGCACTGCCTGTGGGCAGGTGTATGACAGTGTCCAAATCTCTGCCGGGAGAGCTCCGGGTACCCTCTGCCTAGCCAAGCCTAAGTTGGCTTTTGGCTCCCTCCTTCGGAACAGAAAAAATGATAGTGGATTGCACAGGAATAGCTAGATGGACTGATGCCTGTAGAGACAGGAGGATGGATAGATGGATGGATGAAGGGAGTGGGAAGAATCGATGAGACCGATGCACAGCTAATGCGCGCAGGTTGGAACACGAACACAGGCCTGAGCCCACGTTCACACACTATGCGCTCTCGCTTACCCGGCACAAATCGTCCAGGTTCATGCAGACATCCTCGCCAGGCACACATTTGCCCTCAAACACAACACACACACACACACACACACACACACACACACACACACACACACACACACACACAC
>JANHMN010000001.1:157634534-157657241 GCA_030674055.1 Rhabdomys pumilio
CACACACACACACACACACACACACACACACACACACACACACACACGCAGAGGAGAGGAGGGGAGAGACAGAGACACACAAGAGAGTGCTCTTTTCCCCTCTAGGCCCATCAGAAACTAAATGGTCACCACCTCTCCCCTCACCTCGGACAGAAAAACAGACAACAATCCTTCCAGCACGTCTCAATAGACAAACAGAAAACAGCACACGAATGGGTTTCCGTCGGTCATGCTTGTCCTTCTAGACTAGTCCAGTACACCATTCGGGAGAGAGAAGCTTAAAGTGAGATATGTTCCACTCCCTGACTGGTCCTCTAGGTTTGCTGGATGATTTAAGGATCTGGGGTAGGGGAGAGGTAGGCCTGCTATTGCAACCTCCAGGGTGCGCGGCCCGATGGAGAAAAAGGTGTTTGAGGCCCGATGCTAGAAATCAGGTCACCGGCGCCCGACAAGCGGCGCCACCACCGCTGCGTTGCGGAGACCAAGCAGCCGGGTCCCGGGAAGCGCAGCGCTGGGAAAACTTTGCAGAAACCCGGGCTTGCAAGGCTTGGACAAGAGGCCGGGCGCGCTAAGCCTTCTCTGCGCTCTACATTTGCGGTTCCCTTCTCGCCTATGCTGCTGATGTAGAGGACTTTGCTCACACATTTTTTTTTTGTTTTGTTTTCAAATCCCGGTGTATCCCCTCGAGGCGCCTGGAGCCGGCCTTGCAGGCGGATGCTGATAAACTTTGGCCTTTCGCTACAAACTTGGGGAGAGTGGCAGCTTGCATCGGTCACCCCTCTCAGTTCAGACTGCCTGATCCTCCTCAGTCCCCTCTTAGAGGATCCCCTCTGTCCCGCACCCTTCTCCGAAGTGGGAATGCGAGGCTCACGCCGCGCTCTCCACCCCCCGCCCCCCATCCTAACTGGTTCTGAGCTCCTGAAGACCATTCATCAGTGAATCACCCGTTCCAGGTCCCGGACCGCAAAAGGGCTGCCCTGCTCTTACCTTCATTCGCGGGGTATACCCTAGAACCGGTGACAGCGTCGCAAATTCCAAAGAGAAACGAAAAGAGGATGAAATAGAAAATCCCAGCCATGGTTCGCCGATGCCAACGCTGCTCCTGCCGCTTCTATCCCAGTGGAATAAATGCTTAAGTTAGGAGTGCAGCAGTCTGAAGACATTGCCAAGAGGGTGGGCCCGGCCCGTGACGTACACCCGCCAGTCCGGAGCTCGCGACCAATGGCAGTGTAGAACCGGAGCCACGTCCCCACCCCCACCGAGCAGAGCCCACCCTCGAGGTCCCGCCCCCTCCAGCCTCCGCAGGGCTCAAGGTCTCCGGAGGCTGGCTCCGCAGCAGTGATGGGTCTGTGCCCCCACAGGAGCCCCTGGACCTTGACTCGATCCTCGGGAATCGATCCCTTGGACGGCAGAGGGAACTTCGAGAGACTCTAAAAGGACGGCGGGGAAGGCCAGAAAATGTTAGCAGTCCCCGCCGGGCCCCAAGTCCGGGGGTGTGCGAGGGAAAAAAGACTCCTGTGGAGACGAAATAAGTCTGAAGTTGACCTGCACCTTGGCTCTTGCCCCTTGCCGAGGTCGTCGGGTCGTTGTACTGCCCACCCCAGCTCAGGTCGGCCGCTCTCGGCTGCACGGAGCCACCCTCATTGCCAGGTTTTGTGTCTTTATGGCGCTCCTCCGTGGGAAATGCTTTGGGCTGGGAGACTTTCGTAGCTTGATAATTCCTTTCCTTCTTAGTTACCTAGCCAAGGGGGCCCAGTCGTCTCCAACGTCTCCCCAGCAGCAGAGCGCAGCCACTTGTCCCCAATCTTTCTAACGTCGCGAAGTGACCCTTGGCCAGGTCCAGGTGTTCACATCGACCGAGCCCACTATCGGACTATGAAGAGTGAAATCATCTCGAGACAGCCCTAGCTACCGGGAACTCACTGTGCACTTTCCAGGGAAAGTCCCTGGAACCACGTCTAGCCATCCCGGGACACTTAGGTGTAGAAGGGGAAAGGTGTAAGAATGCGGACACCTGCTGCACGGAAGGGACAGACGGAGGGTCGCAAGCTGCCTGGAGCAGCTACTAAGGCTCTGAGCTCCGATGTCTCCTCGGTGCTGATGGAGACAGTCTCCCAGGAGACCAAGATGAGAGGCTCTACCCGCAGAAACTTGTCCCACATCCCCGCGTTGTTCTGGGTGCCAACCAGCGACTTCTCAGGGATGCAAACATCATCCGGTCCTCCGATGCCCAGGCCACCAGGGAAGCCAATTGTGCGCCAATCGCAGACATCAGATCGGCTAGCTACCTGGGGATCCGCCCCGGTTGAAACTGGGTGGCTGTTCCCCAGGCATTTGAAGAATTGGGATTCCAAAAGACCCACCTTCCGTGCTCCCTCAAGCCGCCCCTCCTTTGGCTCCCTCCCGGGCCAGATTTTCCTCTTCCAAGTCTGGGTCTCAGCCTGAGTGAGATCTACGCTTAGAGAGAAGGCACTTTGCAAACAGCCGGGGCAGGGGCTCTACGTGAACCAACCGCGCCACCTGCCGGCCAGATGAGGGAGCGCGCGGGCCCGGAGCAAGGCAGAACGGACAAAGACCTCAGCCAGACAGACAGGTTGACCAAGCCTGGCTAGTAATTTATTTATCGATTTGGCTAGGTCCTCCCATACTACGGTACAGAAAGTCTTGCCTCACCTCCCTCCACCTAGACTACGAAAGACGGACTCGGAAAACGTTTCATGGAGGAACTTCACATTCAAAGGATTTCCTGAGTAGCTTGTACCCTAAAATGGGAAATATGGAGTAAAAATCCGAGCACCACGTCAAGGTGTGGAGCAGGTAGAAAATCGAGCGTGGCTCCAGGCGCTTTCTGGATAGTTATGGAGAACCGATCGCGTTTCCCGTCTAGGGCTGGAGAACTGTGCATGCAAACTCAGACCTGGACTAATCACACCAGCAACTTTTGCAGAAGGCGAGAGTGCGGCGATGGGCAGTAGCTGAGTTGGTTGTCCAGAGGGACAGCCTGTAAGGCTCCTGGCATTTTGACTTTGCGGTTTGGAAAAGCCTATTGGAATGTCACCCACTGGGGAAGTGGATTTCCGTTATTGTAGCTACTGATTTTACATCAGTGAAGTGCGGGGGGAGGGGGGACGGACTATGCACGGGGGAATATGTGTGTGCATAAATTATTAAAAAATAACAGCGTTAAGTCCCCTTAAGCAAAGTCTCATTCTTTCACGTTTCTTTCTGGCTTTTACAGAAAAATAAATAGATAAAGATCTAGGTCCCCATCGTTTGGCACACAGATTGAGAAAGGAAAAGAGCAACCCGAACTCTTGGAAAACATTTTTAAACAATAGATGCCGGTTGTGTCTCGGCAGGAGAGTGAGTACTGTGTATTTTCTATAGTTGAAAGAGAAAACTACCTGCCTGTCTCGCTGAAAGCAGCAACATTTACATAGCACGCGTCCCACTCTATGCGCACATTGAATATTAACCGTCTTCTCCGGCTATAAATGCCTGAAAAAGCAAGGCTGAAGAGAGGACACAGTCTTCCCTTGCCTGCCTTGTCTTTCTTTCATTTCCCAGACCCCAGGCAACCCAAGAAGCTAAAGGAGAACTGGGGGTTGAGGGAAAACCTGCTTCGTGAGACCACTGAGTCTGCTGTCCAGTGACCCCCCTCCCCCCAAAGAGAACACTTCCCTGGCCACTAGGACAACATCTAGGCCGAACGAATATGATTCTTTAAATAGCGCAGAAATGAAAACATAGTACTGACCCTGGTGACCACCAATGCAGAACAGCCCAGTGCAGTGTATACCCTAAGACCTTGAGGTTTTCTAGTGTTCTCCTCTAGTGTGGAGTCACATAAACACAAGAAAATGCTGGAGTTGCAGCTACCACCCAAAACACTTGCCACTAAAATAAAATAATTCACACAGTGTGGCACACACCTTTAGTTCCAGCACTCCAGAGGTAGACACAAGAAGATCTCTTTCGAGTTCCAGGGCAGTCTGATCTGAATAGTGACTTCTACCCACAGCTATATAGTATGACCATGTATCAATACATACAAACATTGGATAAATATAAAATTAAATCGCTGAATTTTATTTAAGTGAAAGAACCTAAGTCCTTATACCATAAGGACTTCACCTAAGTCTTATACCATAAGAATTCAGGTATAATTTGGGAATACTAAGAGACATGTCAAAACATTTGTGCTAGTAAGCGTACTGAGAAAGGTTATCATTTAGATAACCTTTTGTCTTTTTGGTATTTTGCCTACCACAAAGATTTGAACTTACAAATTAGACTGTGAATGTTGAGTTGAATTAAGGCTAGATTTTTAAAATATTTTTAACATTAAAAATGTTAATTTGTGTGTGTGTGTGTGTGTGTGTGTGTGTAAACCATATATTTGAAGGTACCTGCAGAGTCCAGAAAAAAAAAAGCTTCAGATGCCCCGACAGATTGTGAGCCACATGACATGTGAGGGGCAGGGAGTGGGGAAGGCTGGGGACCAAACTCTGATTCTATGGAAGTACATCAAGTGTTCTGAACCACCGAGGCATCACTTCTGCATCCATATCAGTCTTTATACTGATAAACTAATAAGTGTAGCTATAATTGCATTGAGAAATCACCAAGAACTTGGCAATATTCCTTCCCATAAGGACCTGAGCACTCAGACCTTTCTTCTGTGCTACACGAGAATGGGGGAGGGGCATGTCTTCTTTAATTCCTGGAATGGAAAGGGTGGGGATGACTTTGAGTTTCTTCCCTTCTCTCCTTGTTGGCTGAGGACAGCTTGCTTACCTTTGTCTCTTAGATTCTGAATGAGTCACCAGGATCTGAGGCTGGGATCCTACCTCTGAGAATAATAGCTTGAAAAAACAACCAAGAAAACCAAGAAGGGTGTTCAGGGTCACCAATCGCTCTCACCTTCTAAAAACCTTTACATTCTAAACCACCACTGCACATATTCCCGGAGCACTCGGGAAGCCGGATGAGAGCTTTCATTCTCTGATGTCAAGGTACGGTGCAGTATCTTATGCAAATGAGAAACCTGGCTCTGATCAGCCCTTTACACCTGAGTGGGAAAGATGGCAGCAGAGCTCAGGTTTTGCTGGATCAGAAAAAGGAGAATAGGCCACAGTGACCTTCAGAAGAAGACGAGGGCTGGCTGGAATACTCCAGGGGCTGTTTGGACTCTACTTCAAGCCAACATTTCACTGGTCCTGGCAATATACCTTGCTTATAAGGGGTCATCGGTTCTTTCTATGGCTTGGGAATGTCACATCACCTTCCATGTGGTAATGTGACAGACCAGAGAAATGGTCACACATCTTTCCCTTTGCAGCCCACAGGATGGTGAAGAGAGTAAGGGACATTTCTACCCCAGATCTAGAGCCTTCCACCTAAGCTTCAGATGATGGAGGAGGGGGGCAAAATTCAGATCAGACACTTTGTATCTGTTCGGGGCTACACTGTGAATGCCAGCTTAGCACAAGAATTTCTTTATTTTTTAAACATGCCCAAATGAAGTGTAAAAACGCTCTTTATTCTGCATAAAATCTATGATACCATTTCCCTCATTCAGTTGCAAAACTGTGAAAGTCGATCTATACATCACAGTTATTAAATATCCTTTTTAAAAGATATACTTACGTGTAGGTTTTATGCATCTGAGTGCTCTATTTGCATGTCTGCCTACATGCCAGAAGAGGATGAAAGACAGAAGAGGGCATAGGATCCCATTATAGATGGTTGTGAGCCACCATGTGCTTCCTGCAAACTGAACTCAGGGCCTCTAGAACCACAGCCAGCACTATTAACCGATGAGAATGAGCTGTCTCTCCAAGCCCCCATATCTTAGTACTACAATGGCTGAGGTAGGAATACTAAAAAACCTTTTGGGTATTATCATTGTTTTCTGATAATAAACTAACAGTCATATGTGTAAAAAACATAAAGATCGTAAAATTTACAAAAGTCACGTAGACAGAGAAATAATTATCTGTTTAGAATACTAGTTGATAAGCTCACAACTGCCACCCCTCCCCTCCCCCCATTTGGAAAAACAGTGGCTAGTGGCAATTTTGTAAGAAAGTAATATTGGCCATTAGCATGTTGCTTCATAATGAAGATGTAAGTTTAGAACCGACCACTCCCACCCTGACCCCCATCAGCCTAAAGCATGCATTTACTATGCTCTGAACATTTATTTATCGTGAGCTTTCCAAAGAATCTCTGGCTGTCCCAAAAAAGTTGAAAAGGGCAGAATCTATGTTTTGTTATGTATCATGTAAATGTTTTTCAGGCTTCTGGATAAAGGAGTGAGTGTAGTTCTGGAGGAAATATTGCTTTCACAGCTGTATTTCTGTTTTGATTTATTCACCTCAACCAGGTATGCTAGTTGGTAAGAAAGAAGAGTTTCTATCTCACAAAGACAGTGCTTCTTGGGAGATAGAGGCAGATGGATCTCTGTGAGTTCCAGGCTAGTCTGGAATACAAAGTGCGTTTCCGGGCATCCAGGGCTACACAGAGAGACTTTGTCTCTAAACAATCAAACAAACAGATTACGCTTCTGAACCATCTTGTCAAAACAAGTAAAGATGTGTAACTAAGACTCCAAGAAGCATGGTATAGGGTTCCTTGTTTTCCTGAATTGTATACCACTTGAACTCCAACCGAAAGTTAATGAAGACCTCTTAAAACATCTCAAATCAACTCCCCTCTGGATGTAATACAAAAATGCAAATTATCAGCATTGGGGTGGTTGGAATTGGTGTATTTAGAGGCTTGCTGGACACCTGCTTAAAAAGCATTGAAGAATTCGCAGAAGCCTCTGGACCAGGACATGCGCTATCATTTTAAGCCTCCCTCAAGAGCCCTCTTACCCATAGATATGTGGGATCACAGTTGACGATGTGTGTGTCTGCACAAATAAACTGGCTTAATTCAGGCAATGGATGAGTGACTTGAAGTAGGGAGGTAAGAAGAAACAGTTAGTAATGGACCGTTTGACCCTAACTGACATTTAAAGTATATCAACTCAATCTTTTGCTTTTCTTCTTTGTATCTAACTCCTCATTCGTATTCATCCCAGGCTCTGCTTTGGCTGGATGATGAGGATGTTAAAAATTAAGTATGGAAATTTGAAGAATGGTATCCTTGTAAATTTTCTGATTCGTAATTTCAGAAAGAACTCCATTACCTGTCTCTAAGTTTATTGAAGGCTGTTTGGCCTGTGTGGGATAAATTTTTGCTCTGCAGACAATGTTTATCTACTATAAAGAATGTAGCATTTACTGCATGAGTTGTAATCCTCGGTTCTGTGTTTACAGCTAGCAGGTGGAGGAATATACATGTAACCATTCCCAGTTTCTATCTCCTTTATTTCTTGAAACTCTGAATTACAAGGAATCAGAACAATCACACGCAGGTGAGAGTAAGTGAGATTCTAACGTACATTCCAATTAAAAGCAAGGTCTGGTGACTGCCACTTCAACCTGCCTATTTATATTATGTTAGACACCTATCAGAGGTAATTGCACAGCGGCAGGAAATTAATCAAGTCCGTTCCACTAAATGGTCAGTTTACTGCAGCTCAGTAAAGCGGGCTTCATTTCCTCCGTGTGTCTCATTAGAATCTCACCTGAAACGTTTATAGTTCTCACTTGGATTTTGGCAATCTAAAAATGTGTTGATAAGCGGCTAGCTGCAGCCCCTGTGCAGGGTTAGTTACTCCTTGAACTGCAATGCTGAATTCACAGCCCAGGTTGAAAGCACTGTGAGCTGCAGAGGCGATGGGAAAATTGAGGCTGCATTGTGTCTTCCCACTTACAGCTTTCTTTGGGGATGCGCTTCTGTGTCACTTTACATGATGCTGTTGTGTGTTTGACATCTATCTGCTCCTAAATGGGGGCCCTTATTATTCTAAAGATGCCTTAAGATGGGCTGACTTTAAAGCTCTTTCACATATGTCCTCCGTGTGGTTAATGATCACAGAGTTTCAGGCTCTAGATCTGGAAAGGCCTGTGATTTAGAAGCTTCCCCTGACTGTCTCTTGCTTTAATCTGCTCAGCTCAGTCTTTGCCATGCCCACCTACACACAGCTGTCCATCTCCCGGAAACCTTTCTGCTGTCAGTCAAGTGACAGATGCCTATAGAAGCTTTGTGTGCCAAGGCCTCCTGAGGCCCAGCACCATATTTAGATGAGAAGGGAAGGGGGATGGGGGAGGGAACACAAGGGATTCTTCCAAGGCCAGGGTTTGAGGGAGGGTGGGTGGGTGTGGGTGTGGGTATACTACCAGTGGGAGGGCTTTGGTGCAAAGCTTCTTCGGAAACAGCTTTGTCAAACACACAAGAAAATTCAAGCATATATACCAGCTCCCAACATCTGCAGCCCAGCACTGTAATGTGAAATCTCCGTGGGAAGTTAAGCATCCCAGGGCTGATGAAGGCAAAGAATAAAGCACCCTCTGTACTTGAACAGAGCTCCACGCTCAAGAATAGCCCCAGTTTCTCTCCTAGTATGGGTGATAGAGGTATCTAGCCTTCTCTTTCTTGGACTTCCTGACCCTTAGCTGATCTGTAAGTACTGTTATTGACTCTTCCTTCACTTACTCAGGAGCACCGGCTTTGCTAGTTGGATTTGCCAGGGGACAGTTCTGCTTCTGATTTTATATGGATTTCATCCTCTGAGATTTGATGTCTTAATATAGGGAGGAGGTTGCATCTGGTGACGAGACTCTACAGTACTGAGACGTCTCTATTTATACAACAGATGACATCCCTTTTACAGCTTTATAAATGAAAAAATGGGATAGGTCAGACTTAGATCTCCGGGAAGACTGACTTTATTCAAACTCTTTTATTTTTTATTTGGTGCCATTCATGCTATTTTTTGATATAGCTGTTCTGATCTGTTTTGTTTTAAGACAGAGTCACAGTGTCTAGTCCTGGTTTGCCTAGAACTCTGTGTAGACCAGGCTGACCTCCAACTGAGTGGTACATCCTCTTGCCTCTGTCTCCTGAGTGCTGGGATTATAGATATGACCACCATGCCTAAATGAATTATGGTTTTTTAACTTGACTTCATATTCCAAGCCAACTGAAGCTCAGGATTTTTCTTCAGAACCCTAAATTTAGAATAATATCACCAGAAATACAGACATTTTTCTAACAATAAGTAGATTGTTAGAAAACCCGGAATAATGATAGTTTTTTATAGGAGGAAGACAGATGGCTTCCACCTACCTGGATATGAATTATATTTGCTTTTAATTTAAAGTAATACAAAGATACATATCACCCCGATATAATTATAATTTAATTCAATAATATATTTTTTAAAAACGGCTGTTTCCATTAGCTGTACTCGTTTTAATTTTTTTTGTATTTCTGTTTTTTGTTTTGTTTAGTTTTATCACAGATAATGGAGGTGAAGAGACAATGGAGAGAGCTGGCTACTGGAAACATTACAAACATAGTTTCTCTCTGGTATCAATCCTCTGCGCGTGGCTTTGTGTCTAGGAATATTGCCTCTGTTCACAACTGGGTCTCTCATCAGGCAAAAGGCAGGCAGCCATGACTCAGGAGCAACAGTGTAACCAATAAGCCTGAGCAAACAGCTTTATAACCCCGGAGCATGCCTGGGATGTTAACACAGATGCTTGGCAAATCTGTAGGGAATGTTTGGCAAATGTTTGAACCACCACTGCTCAAAACTTGTTGAGTGTAAAGCTAATAATTACCAAGTCACAATAATTTTGTGGCTCTTATTTTTTTCCCCTAAGCATAATTGATCTTTAAAAAAACAGTGTTTTTTTATTATTTTAAACTTAGTATAAAAATGAGGGGGGGGGGTGGCTAAGAACTGTAAGAGATCTTGGAATCTATATGTGCTCATATATATGATAGTAAAGTGGCAGACAGCAAAAGCTTTAAATTTTTAAAACTGAAGTCACATTGAGCAGTCTCTTCAAAGATAATTTACCTATTTATTATTCTGTAATGTTTTGATCTTCATGTTCTGATAAAACACACATGTATAATTTAAATCTAATATCACTTGGAGTTCAACCTTTTTTTTTTTGACAGTTGATTAATTTTCAAAATGATGAAACTGGAGAGAACAAATTGAGTAGCGCTCAGAATGAATATTTCAAAGCTCTGGGAACACCCCCAATAAATTACACTCCGTTCTGGGTAGAAACGGGCTTTTAGGAAAGAATCTTCTCAGGAAAATAACATGAAGGCTAATGGTGGTTTTAGAATTTGGTTGGCGTTTGGTGTATTTCAATACCCAGTGAACCCAGAGATTATTTGTACAAACATTATACTCATGTGTGTACACACAGGCATGAATTCCCACAAACCCTGAAATACTGTTTGTAAGCCACAGAACTTCATTAGCTTCAAAGAATATGCCCTCCATGCACCACCTGTAGCAGTCTAACCTAGAATAAACAGAGTTCTTCATGTGGGAGGAAGACGGATGGTTAATTGTTAAAGAAAAAAATAAACTCTTTGAAAGTCAGCACCTGTAAAAAAAACTTGCCTCATATCATAATAAATGTATTGACTTTTCTCTTTCATTCTGTCATGCTGGTTTTTCTCTTTGATTCTTTCTTCATATTGTGAAACATAAAGTCTTCCCATGTTCATTTAATGCATTTATTTTAGAAAATAACCACAAAAAAATTAAATTTCAGAAGACGTACCTGTGCGTCTCTACTGTGTGTGTGTGGAAGGGTTCCATACTGCTTGTGAGGGAAGGGCATCCCTACTCTGTGGGGAAAATGTGTCCTACTGTGTGTCTGTTCCTTATTCCCTTTTCTTGAGTGATCATCTTGTTACAGGCATAGAGAGTAGTAGCTTCCTCCAGATACAGGAAGGTTTGGTTCTTTCCTGCGATTGTCTTCTGTGTCTATTCATTAAAGCATTTAGGAGATAGATATAAATGTTCACATAGTCACTTTCTGTCTGCTACACCAAATGAGCAGCCATGTGTCCTGCCATTTTGGACAAATGTGCCCACCTCTGTAAACAGACTTTCTGATCTCATTTCCCATTGCCTGGACAGCAAACTTGTGATTTCGGGGGCTTGCTGACTGCCACCTCACACCACGGACATTTGTTTCTTCTTCTAGCTGTTTACTTTACTCAGCAAACAGAAGAAAGAAAGAAAATCTCCAATGGACATAGAGCCTAGCTGGTTATCAGCCAGTCAGCTGAAAAGTTGAACAGCTTAGACGATTCAAATTAGTGGCTAAAATGAAGTGTGGAGAAACTAGCACTTTAAAATTTTTACCTTCTCACCTCTGCATGTGTGTCCTTTCCCAAGCACTACAATAATTAGGCAACATCTAAAATTTACTTCTTCATGGGTATAGCATAGTTCATGTATAGATTTAATCTCAGCCGTTTTGTTCGTCTGGAATGAACGGTTGCCTGTGGCATGTGATTCACAGCTTTCCTGAAAACCACATTTAGATCACGTGCTTTATACTGAAGCAGAGAAATCATCATTTCAAAACCTTAGTTGAGTCAAATGTAGCCTCAGCTTAGCCTCTCTGTGCCTGGCTCTCATCCTGACACACACGAATGAAGCAGATATCTTCACCTGTTCTATGATCTGAGGAATGCAGAAGTGAGACTGTCCATTCCTTCATTTGTTAAATTGGGCTGATAACCATGGCAACCTCAGGATTATTTCAGAAGTGACACACTTTACATCCAGTCACAACAGAGTGGCTGACATAAATACTAGTTGTCTCTTACAAGTGCAGTGCCTTGAACTTGTTCAACAGATGAGGCAACAGACCATTGTGGTAAAGCATTTGTTTTGTTAGTATTTGTATGTGTGTTTGTGTGGATGTTAGGGTTTGTGTGGTGTGTATGTGCTGTGTGTATGTGATGTACATACATGTGTGTGGCAGGTGACCATGTTATCGTATGGATGACACGAGAAGGCGAACATTGATTGTCTTACCTTTTCCTTCTCAGCTCCATTCCTTTGAGACAAGATCTTTCACTGATTCTAGCACTAGGTCAGAGGCCATCAAACTTTGGGGATCTTCCTGTCTCTATGAACACTGCCCTGAGATTATAGTCATGTACATGGCCACTTACTTTCTTAGCAATTTAGAAACATCCAACACCCCCTTATAGTTTTATTTATATGTGATTATATAGTCACAAGAATACAGCAGATCCCTCCAAACCCTGAGGTCTTCCTGTCTGAGACTTTGTACCCCTCTACCCTTTTACAGGCATCCCCACTTTTAGCATCTCTAGCCAATGTTCAATTTTTTCCCACGAGTCAGATTGTTTTGGAATCTGTACATATTGAGGCAGATGACAGAATTTAGTTAGTTGTAAAAGTCTGAATAGTATTCCAACATGCACATGTACACGCACACATGTGCTCACACATGCACATGCACCTACATCATCTGTTTCACTTTGGATAGATAACTATGCTGATACAACTTGGCTATTGCTAATAGAATTGCAGACATCTTTTTAACAAACTGATTTAATAACTTGGGGGATAAATAATAAGTAGGATCACTGGCAAACTTTGTTTGTTTGTTTCTGTTTATACAAAACCTCCTTACAGTTTTTCATAATGGCTATAGTAATTCACTATAACCAGTGTGCAAATGTTTTCTTTTCTTTACATTAGCACTGGTGCTAACCTTAAATACAGATGCACTCTGGGTCTGTGGAGAATCTTCTTCCTGTATGTCCTTCTCTAATGAATATCAGCTTTTTAAAACAACTTTAATTTTTATTATATCTAATTATGCATGTGCATGTGTGTCTGTGTGGAGGTGTGTGCACATGAGTGCAGGTGCTCACAGAGGCCAGAGGTGATGAGTCCTCTGAAGCAGGAGTAACAGGCTGTGAAGAATCTCCTGATGTGGGTACTGAGAGCCACACTCTGATATTCTGGAAGAGTAGTACATGGCTCTAACTACTGAGCCATCCCTCCAGCCTCCTCAACCTTTACACCTAGATACGTAATTACTGACCTTCATCTACCGCAGGTTGTGCATGTATGTGTGTGCACATACTGCTCAGTGTGCAACGTATGACTTTCGATTTCTTTCTCATACCTAGCATTCATGTTCCATGCCAGTGTTAGCAAAATTGTTCCCTGTAAGCACAGATTATATAAAATGCAAAGAAGATGAAGTGAGTTCTGCCTATAACACAACAAAGTAGAGCACGGGACTCAAATAGTTTAACACAGGTGCTGTGAAATCATACTAAACAACAAAGTGATATATAAGAACCCCTGGGCTCTGGATTGTTTTGACAACGTTAGACAACTCCTTAAACCTCTGCTTCCACAGAACATCCACTGGTCCTTTAGACCCAGAGATAACACAGTTCTAGTACTAAGCTCCTTTTACACTTTGTTCTTGAGGAAAATAATGCTCACAGTCAGTTGTTTCCAAATAATCATCTACTCCTCACGAAGTAAAAAGCAAGAGTTGCATGTAACTTGGTGCTCTGTGAGCAAGCCCTTTATTTTCTACAAAATAATTTCTAAGAATAGATGAATCTTATTTTGCATTTTAGAGACAGAGTGGAGAAAGTCTGTTTCCCACCGCTGGGCAGTGGTGGCGCACGCCTTTAATCCCAGCACTTGGGAGGCAGAGGCAGGCAGATTTCTGAGTTCGAGGCCAGCCTGGTCTACAGAGTGAGTTTCAGGACAGTCAGAGATACACAGAGAAACCCTGTCTTGAAAAACCAAACCAAACCAAACCAAACCAAACCAAACCAAACCAAACCAAACCAAAACAAAACAAACCAAAACAAACCAAACCAAAACAAAACAAAACATTCTTAAACCTACTCAAGAAATATAGAAACCACTCTTTGTGTATGTATACTGTTACCGCTTATAATGTTAACCTTTACTGCAAGCGTGAATGTAAGCTGGAGAATTCATAACTCTCACAGTTAGAGGGGGTCTTCATAAATAAAACAGCCCACTTAGTTTTGCATCTTTCAAATAGCAAGGCAACTCACCCACCAACAGATGGACGCATTTTTAATCAGTCAACCCATTGCAGTCTTTTGGTGAGAAAATATATCTGCAGGTTACAACAAAATCTTTCGCTGGGTTAAAACAATAAAAGTAAAATCTCAGAATCACGGGTTTCATGAAAAGAATTATAAATTTTAATACTTTGATAACCTATTCAAATCTTGTATAGTGATAAATTAAACTAAATTATTGGTGGAAAAACAAATCATGCAAAAATAATTTGGGGTTATTGTAAATCTGAGACATGAATAGAATTGCCATCAGTCTCTGGTTCCTTTCATGGTTATCTATTCTAACTGAGTTAAGTAAGCTGATGGGAGCCAATTCAACTCAAGGCTGTTTGTGCAATGCTGTTCAGAGATATTCTACAATATTATGCTTCTGTTCTTAATTTGCATTATACTGACAAATAACTTTGGAAAAAGATGCTCTTTGTTTTGGAGAAATTACTCTAAAAATGAAAAGATAATATTTATCAAAGGAAGCCAGATGCAACATGACTGAAGGTTTTCAGAGATTACTTTGGGAGGATCCCGAATTTAAACGACTCTCTTTTTAAAAAGAATAAAATAGTCTATCAGATTATCCCTTCACACACAGAGCAGAGGGAAGGGGGAAAATGAGGTAATTATTTCCATAATTCAGGCACTTAAAACTTTCCTTTCACATATCGAAATGATTGATATGATAATTTTGAATGAATAGTCAAATTACTCTTTCACAGTTTGCCTTCTCATTACAGGAATGGATACAACCTAAGTGTGGGAGTAACATTTGTAAATGTGGACTACTAAACTCACGGATTACAGTACCTTCAGAATTTAACCAATTATCCATAATCACTCACCCTTTGGCAACACGGGTAGTAACACTTTATCTTCTTCTTCTCCCAGGCACCAACGTCCAGCTTTCCCTCCGAGACCTGAAGCTTGGCTGGGTAAGAGATTTCAAAGCAGAAGGGTAAGCCACTAGTGCCCAAACACACATCGACTCTGGCGGCGCACACCAATGTACACTGTAAAGAACAGCACAATCTCAGACTGGAGAGTTGAATCAGTAATCATTTTTATAGTGTTCTTAACTCATTTAATAAAACTTGCTAATGTCAAAATATTACACACTTCCACAGAAACTGTAAAAGTCAAAATATGGTTGTTAAAACGGAAATTCAATGATTGATTTTTGAAGTGAATCTGATGATGGCTTGTATACTCTTTCCTTTTATATAATTGCATATTTATATTTTATTAAGTTAGAAATACAGACTAGAGAAGGGAACAAAACACTTAGTCCCAAATCATCAACTTGAGTACAGGAAACAAAAGAAATACCCGAAGCCTAGTTTCTTCTTACTTTCCTCTCTCTCTCTCTCTCTCTCTCTCTCTCTCTCTCTCTCTCTCTCTCTTCCTTCTCTCTCTCTCTCTTCCTTCTCTCTCTCTTCCTTCTCTCTCTCTCTCTTTCTCCCTCCCTTCCTCTCTCCTTCCCTCCTTCCCTCCCTCCCTCCATCCCTCCCTCCCTTCCTCTCTCCCTCCCTGTCTTTCCTCCTGTCATACCCCTTTTCCCTGTTCACCTCTCTTTCTTCCATACTTCCATAAAAATCATGTGTATAAAACTAAATGCACTTTCTGTCTCCAAAAATGTATGAGGGGCTGTCAAGTTTGCTTAGTGGGTAAGGGATGCTTGTTATCAAGCCTGATGACCTGTATGTTGGAAGGAGAGAACCAACTATGTTGTCCTTTTACCTCCACAGTTATAATATGCACATATATGTACACACACACGCACATGCACACACACACACACACACACACACAATTTTAAAACACTTAAAATCAACGAGGAAACTTTTTTGGTCACAAATAGGTAAGGGAAAAATCTTTAATAACAATGAGATATCAGGAAAAAAATGAGATTCTTTCTTCTTTTTCACTGAGACAAACAGATGGACTTTCAAACTAGACTTTCCTATCCAAAAAAAGGGGAGAAAAAGATTGAAAATTGAGATAGTCACTCACAGTTTCCGAAAGAGGTGGCTTCATTCTATGGTGGTGAGCTTCAGCACGGCCCATCCCTGTTAGGAAAACCAAACATCTTACAGGTGTGGTTGTGAAATTGTGGCTGGTCCTTACCTCACCCTGAGAACAAAAGAGATATGAAAAGAATTGGCGAGTAACATGGAATCTCCCTAATTCAAAATAGAATGATCAGACTATAGAAACGATTTAGAGCAGAGTCCTAACAGGTTGTGACATGGCAGTTTGGGAGTAAGTAAAGAAGAAGGGGGCTGTCAGTCATCAGAACTGTTTCCTTAAGTTCAAGTCAGGTCACGGTTCAGAGTCAATTTCTGTCACTGCAGGCACTGAGTGCCAAGTTGTTAACTGGTATTATTTCTGCTTAGTGTGTAGATCATATAACTCTCTAGTGTGTCTTGATTTTAGAGAGATAGATGGTGGGAAAGTCTTATCTTAACGAACAAAAGGGCTGTGTCCAGTTTAACACATTTCTTGGATGATTAAGGAGCCATGGAAAGCACTTTCTTGTGCCTTTGATACACAGCTGTGCAGACCATCATTCATTTGGCTGGTCAATCATGGAGAAAGACCTGAATTTTAAACTTGCTCACCTGGCACAATGTAATAGAAGCCCAAGCTAAAATCCAATGGAAAGGAGAGTGAAGTACTGAGTTTGACTTTTAAGAATCAACTCTGTGTCAACTTATGTGGGATAAAAGATGTGATTTTGTTTGGTTGGTTGTTTGGTTTTTTTTTCCAAGACAGAGTTTCTCTGTGTAGCCCTGGCTGTCCTGGAACTCACTCTGTAGACCAGGCTAGCCTCAAACTCAGAAATCTGCCTGTCTCTGCCTCCCAAGTGCTGGACTTGAAGGCATGCGCCACCACTGCCCAGGAAGACGTAAGACTTATTGAATCGAATATCTTAACACGTGTCATGGATTGAGTAGAGAAGACTGTAAAATGAATGTCGATTTAGACTAAATCTTCCAAATTCTAAGTACCCCCCCTGAAGAAAGAAAGAAGTTGATTTACCTCCGGCAGGCTGCCTCTATCACATCTGGAGTGGGTATCCACTTCTGGATGCCACATTTTTACAGGGACATTGACAAATGACAAAACTCTTGGGGAAGGCGCCAGTGACGTTGAGCCTTGAGGCCATGTCTTCTGAAGGAAATGGACTCCATTTAACAGAGATGCTGAGATGAGCAGATTGTAACACCCCTCCTCAGTCCAAAGGGAGGGGCAGACAGCGTTCTTTGCTATTTTCCTCCAGGGGCAGAACTCAGCTCAGTGAGTAGCTTTATGAGGAGGTGGATTTCTTGTCAATTTAAGAACTGCTTGCCAGAGTTTGAGGTATTCTACATCTGTCCTGTTAAGTGGTGGTTCTCAAAGCAGAAACCAGCTAACCCCCTATCAGCATATCTGTAGAAAGGAATTTTTGTGTTGATGAAAACATTGAGTTTCTTAACCTCTATGACTATTTATGAAGTGATGTCTGAAATCAGCAGTTTGCTGGGAAATCCTAGAAGAATTTTGGAATTGTCACTAAGAATGAAAAGGGCAGTGCTGATTAGAGATTTGGGGAAGAAAACATAAGTCCAAGACTGTGCAGCTGTTGGAATATACATGGAACCCAAATATATAAAGTCCAATGACTTAGTAGTCATATCTAACTAAAAAAATACATTAGATGATTTTATATATGTATGTCTGTATATAGCTATATATTTGTATGTGTATGATGTACTTATGTATGTATGAATATACATGTGCGTGCATATACATATGCATATATTTATGTGTGTTATTTATGTGTGTTTGCATGTCTATATGTATGTGTGTATATATGCATGTGAGTTAGACATTATACCCAAGGCCTCCTTCATGGTAGGAAAGTATTCTACTACTAAGTGACAGCCATAGACTTAAGAATATACTTTTTTTAACCCTATGTACCTGAGACAGTACCATTTCAACACAGTCTTACAGTAACAACATTACTAGTGGGATGTTTTACAATCTTTGCTTCTTATGAAGTCTTTGAAGTTATTTGCATACATGATGCTTAAAGCACATCTCAACCCAGGCTCACCCCATTGTAAGTGTTTAGTTGCTAGACGGTAAATGGCTACTACGCTGGATGGCACAGACTGGAAACTTAAGTCTCCAAACATGAAGAATTAACACAAAAGGGGTTATTAGCGGAATCAGGCGGAGCCACAAAGGTTACCAAGAAATTCTGGAGACAGAGCCAAAATAAAGAGGGTAGCACCACGAAATTCTTTTATTCTGGCAGCCACTAGAGTGAGAGCAGCCAGGAATACAGGTGGAATTTGACCAAACAGAGCAGAGACTCCAGTGGAGGCTGAACTGCACCTGCCCCACTCTTGGTTGCTCTGGCAACCAGACTCCCTCCCCATGCTAATGACATTTTAATGAGAGCATCCACATGCAAATGAATTAAGCAGTAATTACAGGCAGATCGGCACTTGTTCTACTAGTTCAGAGGGTGGTGGCTGAGAGAGGAGTTGGGGAGAGGTTGGTACCTCACAGAGACTGCAGAAGCAAAGAATGAGTTACAAAATAAAATGGTTATCTGAGGCCTCTGCAACAGGCAATGGAGTCAAGTAGGTATATAGGTTACTCTTTCTATTTGGCTTTTTCTGATCTTATCTCAATGACTGAGATCAGCCAATGGAAAGAGGGAGAGGCACTGCAGAGAGAAAAAGTGGAGACCCGGGAGCCACGAGTATCCCTGTCCCTCCTCCTCCCACCTCAAAATAAATTACTTATGAATTGCTGCAGCTCCCAACTCATCCACGGGGAGCTACAGTGAAACTCTGGGAAAACTTAGAGAAAAGATAAAAAGAAGAAAGCCTATCTTTTATTCCTGCTTTTGCTCCGCTCTTAATTGCTTTCTGTAGTTTTCCCCAAGTAGACCACAGTCGTGTTGTAATTAACAGTGAATGAGTTGAATACAGAATTGCAGAAACTTGATAACCCTGGCAACAGGGTATGGAAATATGTGGACCGTGCTGAGGTATGTACCCTGTAGGAACTCTTAAGTTTCCAGAAGCTTGTGGAGTCTCTCAGGAAAAAGTAAAATTAATATGATATAAACATAAAGAAAACATAGCTGATAATACATCTAGAAGTTAGTCATTTATTATTTAGGCATGATGACTTATGATCATAATTTCATGTATTTGGGAGGCTGAGGCAGGAGGATTATAAACTGAAGCCAACTTTGGCAGTGTAGAAAAGACCCTGTCTTAAATAAAATTACGTGACTGAAGATGCAGGTCAGTAGTAGATGCTCATCTAACATTCATGAGGTTCTGAGTTCAAGTCCCAGGATGACCAAAGCAAATAAAAAAAATGAATAAATAAATTAATTAATTAAATCAGTTCATAGTAGGGCATGCATGGAAGGATATACCCAATCATTCGGAGTTCCAGTTTTATGAACATTGCATCTCAATATATGGCCTTCAAACAGGAGTGCATAAGGAAAATAGTCTTCTACTCTTCTTGGGGATAACAAGCTAATTATCTTGCTTGCTTTGTATTAGGATGGCTCCTGGTTTCAGAGACGCCCAGGAAGGAAAGCTTTACTGTGAGCTCATATTCCAGGTGGAGAAATAAAATAACTTGCCCAAGAGAGGAAGTGGCAGAGCCAAGAACTAAATCCGGATAGCTTGGCTCCAACAGCTTTAGATGTGTATTCTAAGAAACCAAGGAAAGAGAGCTTCAGGGCAATCAGTCCACCATCATTGGTGGTTACCTAACCAACTCCACCATTGCTATGTACTTACTGATAGAGTGGCATTGTGTAATATAGCAGTCATATGTAGAAAGAATTGTGGACTATCGAGTGTGCTCATGCGGCTGGAATGAATGGTTCACATGTGGCATGGAAAGGAGGTGCTCACACGGACCTGTCAGTGAACCCAGAATGGTGCCACTGGAAGGTTTGGATGTAGGGAACTGAGGTTAGCAGAGTATACGTTTAGGAAGTGCAAAAAAGCTGGAGGGATCTGCTAAGTATAGTCTCTCACTCAAGCAGATGCATCTAATACAGTAGAACACAGTCTGAAGGAAACAACTGATAAGCAGATTTTCCTTTCAAGTCATAGACTCAAGGGAACCGCTGGGGTAGAGGGAAAGCATGAAAGAAACAATACAGGTAACATCGAAGAAACCAGAGGACACAAATGGAGAGGTTTTGTGCTAGTTAGATAGGACAGTTTCAGCACAGACACCAGTGGTGTTTGGAGCTAGATAATTGCTGTGGAAGTCGCCTGGCGTCTGGTGTGTGGGAAAGATGTCCAGGAACACCCTGAACTCTCACCAGTCAGGCGCCAGTAGCGTCCCTTCTCAATGTGATAATGGCTCCAGATATTGCCCCATGTCCTTGGGGATGAGTGTGGGTGGTGGAGTGACAGCTGCAACATCAACAATGACAAACCAAACCAAGCAGCAGTTTAAGGAAGCGAAAGTTTAGCAGACAGAGGAAGCAATGGGGAGGCTGGGGGTGGGGTGGGGGGAAGCAGGTAACAGACCACAGAAGGCCACAGCCATGCACACATCCAGAGACAGACATTCGAGCTGGATATGAAAAGGGGAATGTTGTAGATGAGCCCTCAGAACTGGGGTAGACCTAGGGGTGAGTTTGGGACTGAAAACTAAAGCAGAGAACACTAGAATCACCAAAACTCAGATAAAAGCAGAGGAGAGACAGGCCCTGTGATCACCTCAAAGCTGAAAGCCTGCAGCTGGAAGAGGCTGACAGCCAATAACAGTGGAGAGTGCTGACAGAGAAGATGCTCTTGATGGCTTAGAAAGAAAGGTGGTGGTGGCACACACTTTTAATCCCAGCACTAAGGAAGCCAAAGCAGGTGGAACTCTGAGCTCAAACCAACCTGGTCTACAGAGTGAGCTCTAGGACAGCCAAGGCTACACAGAGAAATTCTGCCTCAAAAAAGAACAACAACAACAAATCTGCATTTTTGTTTTGATTTCTGTGTCAACCTGTGGTGGTATAGGGAGGTTCCGGTGTCAGATTTCATTCTCTCATGCCTAGATAAACCTTACTTTGTAAACTCCCTTCTAGAAACTTCCAAAAGCAAGACAGAACAGGAAAGCAAAATAGAAACAGGGATTTACTTCTTCATGAAAGTAGGCAATGAATACAGAAAAAAAAAAAAACTATGAGAAAGAAGGCCTCTCACTGTGATATATATTTAAACATAATATATATATATATATTCAAACATTTTTATTCTTGTATTTATGTGAATGGTTATCTTGCCTGCTTATGTGTTTGTGTACCATGTGCATTCCTGGTACCTAAACACAGAGATCACAAAAAGGCATTTGATCTCCTGGAACTAGAAACAGCGATAGCTGTGAGCTGCCTCGTGAGTTCTCAGAACTAAACCCTTATCCTCTGGAAGAACAACCAGTGTTCTTAACCACCGAGCTATCTTTTAGTATATTTTGATGATTAACTCATGGAAATACATATTACTTCTTCCTTTTTTTTTTTCCAAAAAACTGAAATGATGTAGTCATGTTGAAGAAAGGCATGAGTCGGAAAGTGAAATGTACATTTTTGGTATTCTCTCAAAGACAGACGCCAAAATGACGATGTGCACCGTTCTTAAGAACACTGTCTGTGGGCGTGAGACTGTACAAACCTGGTCTTTTGCCAGTTGCCTGAGTCAGTTGTTTACACATTGAAGCCAGAGGGCTGGAGCCGACATAAGTAAACGCATCGAAGGGGGATAATGTAGACAGTAGGCAAGCGAAGGAGATTGTAGGTCTATGAAATCATCTATTTCCTTTAGTTTGTCCGAAGTTTCATCTTACACCATCCGAGAGAAAGGACTTCTTGGTCACTCAAACCCCTCACTGTGAAGTTGACTTTCTGTTTTCTGCCAACACTTCTGTCTGTACATTTGAAACTCAGCAGAATCAGAGCTGCTTGTCACACACACATTTCAGGTTGTTGTGAATTTGCCCTAAGTCCTACTGAGTTGACACAGTCACTTGGACTTTTTAAATGGTATCTAGAACCCTACTCTCTCTAATCAAGCAATCTCTCCTTTCAACTCTGCACTGGTCCATCACTAGCAAATGCAATGTCTCCATAAATCATAAGTTCTTTTGGGTAGGCAAACTTTGTATAAGAGCATGAAAATCCATAACAAATACAGTGCACAAATTTGGGGTTCTTTTAACTGATTTTTATCAGCCTTTATTTCTCCAGTCGCAGAATAATAACTTGAATATTCCAGACATTTGAATGACAAGATGGTATGGTGCTTTATCTATAGCCTTTCTCATGCACCTTTGAGTTGCTCTGTGGAAAAGAACTTACTGGAAGTAGTTTACTAAAAATCACTAAAGAGTATAAAGGAGTAGAAGACACGTGGTATGAAGCACTTAACTTGAATGAAATAGTTGTCCCTATAATTGACATGTTATTAATTTTTCAAATGTAGAGCCTTCTTTTGATGCTTCTTCTGCTTTTATGCAAAAGAACAGGTCATTCAGATATATTCACAATTCTCTCTCTCTCTCTCTCTCTCTCTCACACACACACACACACACACACACACACACACACACACACACACACAC
>JANHMN010000001.1:157663188-157698554 GCA_030674055.1 Rhabdomys pumilio
TCCTCCTCCTCCTCCTCCTCCTCCTCCTCCTCCTCCTCCTCCTCCTCCTCCTCCTCCTCCTCCTCTCTCCCTGTGTTTTTCTCTCCTCCCAACTCCTAGCTCCACCTCCCTGGCCAATGACAGCGCTGCGCTGCAAATACATTGAGCAAGAAATTTCCGCTACATTGGGAGGTGTCCTAAGCATTGTTATCATAAATATACGGCTGTTGCCCATGTGATCTGATTATTTTTGAGTAAAAAAATCTTTGGCTCTAAATGAAATGTTCCCATAAACTCTAAAAGGTAAATGGATGGAAATGGGAGGGGTCCTTTAGAGTCTTAGAAGCTTCTTCACTTTGGTTCTTCTGCCATTTGGGATGGGGGTTCTTTCCTAGAGGTGGGAATTGGGGAGCTGTGTCATCTCTGCATTCTATATTCTAGATGTCAGCAGCACTTCCTACCCAGCTGTCCCCTGGTAGGGGAGAGAATATTGCTTTGGTTGAGAAAGACTATTTTAATGTATCAAAGAAACGAAATCCCATTTAACTAGTACTGGTATATACTAGTTTGTCCAGAAACAAAGGGGGCAAGAAGATGTCACAAGAAAATAAACTCGTCACTTCACTGGAGAGACAATGTCGATTCTTACTCTAACCTCTTTCTTTTTCTTCCTTCCCTCTTTTCTTTGCTCTCATTTCCCTTCCCCCTCCCCCTGCCCTTCCCTTTCCCTCTCCCCCTCTCCCCTAACTTTCCTCTCTCCTTTCCTTTGCTGTTTTTTTTTCCAGAAGTTGATGAAGGGCACTCACTTCCTTATCAGTCCACACCCAATCTTCCAATGAATGGTTGGACATCACACTGGAAGGTGACCTCTCCCAACAAATGTGTTTATCCCATAAAATTTGGAGCTACAAAGTTATAAACCCCAGCATTTCTACACAAGCTGTTAGCATTCTAGGTTGTCTAGCATTGCCCCACCTACCCCTGCCCCACTCTCCACATGCCCCTCTTTGCCTTACATTTTCCTTGAATGCAGGGCGATCTTTTTGCTCACACAGCAGCAGAAAATACACAGTAAGGAATCTTTGAATAGTGCTTTGATCCACAAAATACCTGCATTTGACTTTCAGGTAAATCATCCAGAAACTATTAAACACATAAAGAAAATGAGTGCTAAACTCTTGGGTCAAAACAAATGCCAGTCAATAACGAGGTTCTGCAATAGTATAGAAATATATCACCAGCATACACAGCAGATAATAATACCAAAATGTAAGAAATAGCCTCAGAATGAACAGATACGTAATTTTTGGGTACATCGGCTTTGTAAGAACAGATTGCTCCTAATTTGGGCCATTTTAAAGTATTTTTTAAAAAAAATCTCTATTCTAAAAGTAGCAAAGGACATATATGTCAATGTACATATCAAAGCCTAAAGCCTAAATACTATTAGGAAAATCATTACTTGGATGTTTTAAATGGAAAACCAAATCATCAATTTGAGAAAATTTGTCTTTCATGCTACCATTTGATCAAACTTGATTGTGGATTCTAAGTAAGTCCTCTCTTAGGAGGTTCAATGAATGGAATTGTGGGCTTTCCATTCTTGATTCTCTCTTTTCTGTAGGTGGGAGCTTGTGCTTCTGCTCCCTGCTCTCAGATGTTTGTAGTGCTCCCCCTTCGGTCTCCCCCTCCCCCCTCTCTGGCATCTTGTTAACATAGAGTGGTAGAAGAAAGTGGGCCTCACTCACTTAGAATGGATGAACATCCCATAGGGTTAGAGATAGGGTACTTTGAAAATAAAGACAGATTACTTCAAACTGAGCAAGTGCAGCAAGGCACCATAAAAGACAACGTCTAAGGAGACCAAGAGCTATTTTCCCTCAAGAAATCAGCTCTCCCTCTTTAGTAGAATGCTGTTATTATTCACTTCAGATGGTGCCCCATCTCTAACCATTGCTTCTCTGAGTGACATCCGCCCGGGACTCAAGTGATAAATATTTAACAAAGGGAACTCCCCTTGCAGCTTCTTTTCTTTTTTCCATATGCATTAAATTAATGACTTCATTTTAACAAGCAAAGCTCCTCTCTGAAATGCAGCCTCCAGGATTTCACACTTGAAAACTATCTGCAACTATGTTGATCTACAGAGAAACACTGTAAAAAAAGTTAAAGTTTCCAGGGTTAACTAATAAGAAAGGCAAAAACCATAAAAGACCAACTGTTCCCTGTGTCCCTGTCCTTTAGTGCTTGTGAGCATGGCCCCCATATTTGGTCATTTCAATGAAGTGGCATAGAAAATTTTGCTTACTGCAAAGGAGAAAATAAAGACATTTTACAGGCTTTGTGGAGAATTTGATTTCCCTAAGACCTTCCTCCCCCACCCTGCTTTCTTTTTATTCTTTTTTGGGTAGAATTCTTTCCGCACTGAAGACATTCTGTTCTGGTGAGTTCTGCACTTCTTATTCATGGCAATTACATTCACATCTTTGATCTTGGATGAGATCTCTTGTGCATATTTTGTTCTATTTATGTCTTTGATCTGGTTTCTTGTGACTTTTTTTTTTTTGAGATTGTGTTTTTATTCGAAAGACGTTCACCCTAAAATATTTAAAGAGGAAAACAAGGTGACATTTACTTTATCCATATGACATTGTCTTTTGAGGCATATGGATAAATGAGACCGTCTTTATACGTCTCAGCTCCGTCTTCCAATATCCCATAGTTTGTGAGTTTTAGCTGTCATAACAGCTCACAATTGGATAGATGGCAATACGGTTGATCCAACTCGGCTCTTGGATTTTGTAATCTTGTTATTCCATTTGTCTTAAAACAGTCGATTTTCTAGCAGCCCGACAGTGATGCAGCTACTGAACATGAAGTAAACTCAGAGCACTTGCTTGTGGAAGGCTTAAGTAGTCTTATTTATTTGCTATTATCACTCTCATTTATTTACTATGGAATTATTTGCTTGCTTATGTAACATGGTATTTATATTCAGGTTTCAAGAACTCGCCCAGGTAGCTTTAAAGATGATAGGTGTTGCTAAGGGGAGATTAAAAAAAAATAAGAGAACAGCTAGCGGTCGCTGTAGCGATGGCAAAGAGCTATGAATAAGGAGGCCGCATGGGACCTGGGAATGTACATGACAAAAATTGGTCACCATGGCAACATTTGAGCAGTGGGAGACAGGGAGCTGAAGTGTGCAACAGAACCACAGAGGCCTGATTGAAAAGAACTGCCTATAATTTAGCTTGACTGACTTGTTATGTAATATGTTTTCTAGGCTATGCAAATGACTGTAGAAACGTGAGAATTCAAAATAGTTTACAAATCCAGACTATAATAAAAATGGAAAAAAAAAAGGAGGGAGACATGTACCTTTAAGGGGTCAGACTGTAATTCCAATTTTTATCAAACCAGAATGTTTCTGTGGTTGATGACCTTAGACAGAACATAGGTAGTTTTGTATAAAGCCCTGTCTGGAAATACATAAATATATATATATATATATATATATATATATATATATATATATATATATATATTTGTATTTTGGAGAAAAGAGACATGTTTATACAAATTGCTAAATATTGCTTTTTAAAAGCAAGTAAAACTAGAATTAGGGGCAAAGGAAAAATATGGCACAGCGGTAAGAAATTGTACAGTTGAATAACTCCATGCTGAGCCTCTTTACATGAAAACGGAGTCCTGCAAAGCTTTTGGTGGAATTTGTTTTCAGTTAGCTATTTGCTTTTTGAGGCATCTGAACAAATGTCGTTGTTTTCTTTCTCAGTTGGTCGGTTCTGCAGACACTCACCCAGAAAGAAGGAGCTCAATAGTGTGGTCTGACCAAATGGCACTCGGTTATGTTTGCTTTCACATATATTTGCTCTTAATGGACACATACCACATGAGCGGCATCAGGAGAGCCAGAAGATAATCTATTAACAGTGCCAGGAAAACACTGATACCCTGGTCCGTAAACTGGAATGGGAATCTCTTCTGCAGATTTAGCAAGCAGTACGTAAGGCTCGCCCATATCCCAGGAAGCAGAATTAGAATGGATCACATCGCTTAATGGTGACATTCCTGCTAAGCTGTGCATATAATAGTGACAATAATAAAATTAGTAGTAATTATAGAAATGATTACTGCTTAAATTTACTGAGTACTATGTGGATGCCAGATACTCTCGTGCCTCATTTACGCCTCACAAAATTGCCGCAAGATAAAAACAACCACCCTCCCCTGCCATTTAGCAGATAGGGGACTAGAAAGGCTAATGTCATTTGCCTATGGTCATGCAAATAGTAAACTGTAGCGCCCTGATCAGAATGCAGAGCCACCCCTTTATCTCCAGAGCAAGGTTTCTTTTCTGTCGCAGGCCAGATGATTTAAAATGACCTTGCTCTCCTATTCCTGTGGCCAGAACTTCCTCTGCACAAATTCTTTTTTTTTTAAATTTTCTCTTTTCTCTTTTTCTTTTGTAGCCAGACACCGAAAAACATGTTTTCTGCTTTTATTTCTTAAAATTCCTTATGATGTTGTTACCTTTGCATCTCAAAGTGCCCTGGGTCAGAGGTTTGAATCTTTAAAGCTCCGTTTGCAATGGAACAGTCTTCAGAGATGGGGCTTTGTGAAAACGACAGGATCCAGAGCATAGGGCTCTGACTTCCTCAGTGGATCAATCTACTGGCAAGTTTATAATCTGCTGGAGGTGGTGGAGGGAGGTGGATGGAAATACATTAGGAGGAGATAGATGGAAATAAAGGAGTTAGGATGCACTTGAGGTGGGTTGTTAGAGGCACGCCCTTGAGGTCTATGACTTGTCCCTGGCTTCTTGTTTGTTTTGTAACTGTTGCTACCCAGCTGCTAGGAGGTAAGTGGCTCAGTTTCCCTGTGCAATCTCTACCTTGAGATTCTGCTATACCTCAGGTTTGGAAACAATGGAGGCAAGTGACCATGGACCAAAACTTTTGCAACTCTGAGCCAAAGTAAACCTTTTTTTTTTTTTTTTTTCTTTTCCCTTAAGCTGATTTTTCTCAGGAATTTCGTGACAGGAATGGAAACAATGTATTCTGATGAACGTGTTGTGAAGTCTCTCTTGACAACTGGTCGATTAGTCTTTGCTTCTCCTTTATTTTGACTAAACTCGATTAGGAAGAAGAATGTGTAAATGTTAAATGTCCTCACTGTGTTGATGCCATAAAAGGATCAAGCAGCAGAAGGAAGTCACCAGCCAGAATTTACTAGAATCCTGAATTCAGTGTGTCTGGAAAAGCTGCTTGGTGCGATGGTCAAGGAATCCTCTCTGCTCCCAGTGTATCATCGCTTTGGTTATTCACTGTTATGCTTGAAAGATTCACCTAAGCTGTTTTGTGTAAGAGTCGCTTTCTCAGAATGGCATGCCTTGAGACTCAAAAGAGACTTTAGGCTTTGGATTTTTGAACAGTGTTGAGACTGTTAAAGACTTGGGGACTTTTGAAGTTGGACTAAATGTATTTTTCGCCATGAGACGGCCATGAGCCTGTGGGGCCAGGAATGAATGTGGCATTTTAAATGAGAAATGGCTCCTGCTAGTTCACGTATTTGAACATTTGATCTCCAGGGAGTTGGTACTGTTTAGGAAGTGGGTGATAGAAATTTTAGGAGGTGGAGCTTGGAGAAAATGTGTCATTAGGGGTGGAGTTTGAGATTTTATTATTTGTTCCATGTTCAGTAGGGCACTCTATGCTTCCTGTGTGCTATAGATGTGGTCTCTCAGCTTCCGGTAATGGCTGTTTGCCGCCATTGTTCCAAATAATCTTTTTTTTTTTTTTTCCTATAAGTTACTTTTGGTCATGGCATTTTATCATGGCAACAAAATTAACTCATACTGTGAGACATAAAATATGCAAATTTCAATGCATGTTAGCATAGATCTGAAAACATCAATGAAACAGGGTTTTTTGTTTGTTTGTTTATGGGGTTTTGTTGTTTTGTTGTTTTGTTTGTTTTGTTTATCAGTAAGTGGCATAGAATTTTTTCAGGGGCTATAGTGTCACCAACAATTTGTGTGCCAACAGCTTTAAATTTAGCCATTCCGGAAGCTTCAGGTAGAATATTTTGATATTGTGTCATCTGATAATGAGGGTGACTGCCTTTTCATGTTTGTTGTCTGTGTAGATATACTCTTATGCAACCTTTGCAAGCAACTCATCCATTTTTCCACATGACCATCTGCCTTTCTTGTGTCGTTTGTACCAGGAACATTGATTTAAATTGATAAATCCATTTATTCTTGATAAATCATGTACAGGGAAAACATTTTACTGCTAGGAAATCTTCTATTTTCATTTTTGTTAGTACTTGAGAATCAAGATATACTCTTGTCAGTTTTA
The DNA here is from genome assembly GCA_030674055.1 of Rhabdomys pumilio. Taxonomy (NCBI): domain Eukaryota; kingdom Metazoa; phylum Chordata; class Mammalia; order Rodentia; family Muridae; genus Rhabdomys; species Rhabdomys pumilio. Next base: position 157,669,548 of record JANHMN010000001.1, read on the forward strand.
GTGACACTTCTAAAATTCAATGGCTCAAAGGAGATAGAGACTTTACATTCTCCTTGTGTAGTCACCAAACAGACAAGATATCAAGTACTTCAGCTGTGCTGGACTGATGCACGGCTTCACTCCACGTCTGAAATCCTTAAGGTCAGTCTCTTTCCCTGAAGACAGTGCCTCTCTGTTCCACACTCAGGCTTGATGTGAGGCAGAAGAAGCCAGGGGCACGCTGCTTGACCTATGTGGAGAGGCGTGAAGGCGTGAACTTAACCTATATCTCTTAATTAAGTCCTTGCCTTTTAGCTGAGCTTCCATTACTAAAGAGGGTGAGAAAATATACTCTCAAAGTAGTGCATATTATGCCCAGCTAAAATTTTCTAGTGTCGTGGAAGAAGAGGAAGAGAGATGTTGCTGATGGATTGCGGCCTTCTCTAGCTTTTGCAACTGTGGTATCTCCAAACCCCGAACTTAAGGATGAAATTTTATTAGTATTAGTATTCTTTAGTATTAGTATCATGTATTTATCTTCATTGTGTTTCTTGCGTATTACAATTCTGGGGATTCAAAAGTGTTTGTCTCCACTCTGAGGAAGCAGTCCCTAACTAGGAGAACACCTCATCAGCTTTTCTTTATTGCATTAGTACCCCGCGCCTGGTTTTCACGTGGAAACAAAACATGTTTAAGTTACCAATTTGTGCTGCATTCATTACTTTTCTCATTCTCACGCCATCGCAGCTCCATCCCATGCCTAGGACTCAGTATATTATGAGTTTAGAGAGCAGAAGTTCTTCCATGGGGAATTGGGGGCGGGTTGGGGCAGATGCAGGGACAACGCAGGGGACTGGGATGAAGTGGAGCCATGATGGTGCTGAGCAGGCCTGGGACGAAAAGGGAATGGCTGGATCCTTGGCAACTGGACGTGTTTGGTTAAATCTTCTGCCTCATCTTTCCAATTGATAAGACAGTTGGATAATTGACAGTTTGGTAAGAAAGGTATGTACGTGCTCTGAAAAGACGGAAGAAGAAGGAGAAAGAGCAAGTGTTGTGGAGTCTACGATAGCTAGAGAATAGCAGTGCTGAAGCTGGAGCTGGAGCTGGTACTGCAAGGATCCTGCAATGAGCGAGCAATCTTTTATGCGTCCTAAAGTAAAAGACTCTTTGATTTACTCACACCATTGGGTTCTGTGGTTTTGTTGCTAATGTTATTGCTTTGATTTCACCATATAATACAACAATGTGGTCATCGTTTTGTTTTTTCCAGTTGAAAAAATGATTACACAAGATACTTGATTTCACTCCAATTTAATTTGAAAATTGCGAGCTTAAAAGATGGTTCTGGAAAGTCTGTGTCTCATATTTTATTCTAGCAAATCACAAACTCATTAATATAAAATAGAATAAAAGTAACAGGTTCATATTAGGTATTACGAGAAAAGATCATGAAGTCACTTAGATAAAAAGTCATTAAGATCCCACTTTTAGGATAGGAGACAGGAGTGCAACCCCAAAGGGAATAGGAACTCTACAGGAAGACCAACAGAGTCAACTAACCTGGCTCCTTGGTGCTTTTGGACACTGAACCATCAACCAAAGAGCATACATGGGCTGGACCTAGGCCTCCCCATATATATGTAGCAGATGTGAAGCTTGGTCTTTATGTGGATCCCAGACAACTGGCGTGGGGACTATCCCAAAAACTGTTGCCTGTACATGGGATATGTTCTTCTAGCTGGGCTGCCTTGTCTGGCCTCAGTGGGAGAGGAATTGCCTAGCTTCCCAGAGACTTGATGTGCCATGGTGTGTGGATGCCCAGGGGGACTGCTACCCACTCATAGGAGAAGGAGAGAGATGAGGGGGAAGGATTGTGGAGAGGGGGTGACTGGGAGGGGAGCAGTGAGTGGGATGTAAAGTGAATAAGTAAAAAAATAAATTAAAAAAAATTAGTTAAATCAAAGCAAATCATTCTAGCATATCACAGCCTAGATGCACTAATTTGGTACTTTTATGCTGAGAGTGATAGCTCTTTGTTTGCTATATTTAAATAATTATATCTGTAAAAATATTAGCATTCTCATGATTCATAGTTTTACTTATTGGGCAAATTTGTCTGGCCATATACCATCACATTTAAAAGCTCCTCAGAAGTTTCTTCCTTTGCTTTAAATTAGTAACCACATACAATATGACAGGATTGGAAAAATATACTAAATAGCTGATGCTTACTGGAATAACAATTGAGTTTTTCAATGAAAAAAGTAAAAGATCCCCCTGTGCATATATTTACATCTCATTATATTTGCGTCTTTCTGTACATTTACAGCATGTGTTCTCAAAGTAGTGCCTCCTAAGCACAGGAGGTCTCACTTCTGCTATGCCTATTATTTGATGATGATGATTCTAGACACATAACCAAGGCATTGCCTTCTTTCTTTGTTCCCTAATTTCCAGTGCTCCCAGTACTTCTGCAATGAATACATATTAGGAGAGAAGCACTGTGCTAGCCATTGTGAGGTTTTTACCTGGTCCAAAGAAATGGTCTTTTGCCCTTTAGCAATTTAGGAACTAAGTGGGGTGACAGCCATCCCAATTCCCAACCCATATGCCAAGGGAGAGCGCTGTCATATGGCTTCATAATGAGGCTCACTCCGGAGGTCCTCTCCTCTGCAGTTGAGGCGTACTGTGGCCTGCTCCTGCTTTACATGTATTAGATTTGCTGTCTGGAAATGTTGTGCCATCTGGAAGCTTGTGTGGGGGGGATGTGTGGGAGGGAAGAGCATGAAGACCACTGGTGGATTTCCAGGCAGCTGGGCAGAAATGCTGTGTGGTCATAAGGAGTGCCGTAACAAAGGCCTGGCTACCTATAGAATTTGGGATGGGAAAGGGACCTTCTGAATACAGGATGAAACCATGGACTAGAATACGAAGTAGGAGTGAAGAAACACACTTCTACTAATTATCTCTGTGGAATCAAGGACAAAAGGAGAGTAGGTGATGATGGGTCTGAGTGGGTGATTGATAGCAGGTAATCATAACTAGCTTTTGTCAATTCACCACAAACTTACACATACCTGGAAAGAAGTCTCACTGGAGGTATTGCTTCCATCGGATTGGCCTGAGGAACATTTTCTTGATTGCTATATGATGAGGGAGGGCCCGCCCCCGCCCCCGCCCCACCCCACCCACCCCGCCCCCGCCCCCTGTCCACTGCAGGAGGAACCACATCATGATAGGTAGGCTAGGTGAGAAAGGTCACTGAGCAAGCCAGTAAGCAGTGTTCCTACATAGTCTCTACTTCAGTTCTTACGCTGGCTTCCCTTGATGATAAATTGTAATCCATAAGCCAAATAAATCCTTTCCTCCCCGTATTGCTTCTAGTCTGGGTTTTATCTGAACAACAGAGCAACAGAAAAGAAAACTAGGAAACTGGGTGAGGGTGAGTCTGTGAGAGTGACTGAACTTGACATATGAACAGACACTTGCAAGAAGTGAGAAGAGTAAGTCATAGAAGTGATTGGCTAGAAGAATCAAAAAGTGCAAAGGCTAATTTAGCACAGTGAGCAAGGAGGCCTGGACCTGGAACAAGGGAAGATAACAAGGGAGAACAGCAAAGGGATGGAAGACCAACAAAAATGGGGCTAAAAGCATGCTGGGATATGTAGTTTTCAAGAAGCACTTTAGGTTTTTTGTTTTTTGGTTTTTTTATGAATCAATGGGGTAGCATCAGAACAGTCCAAGATGTAGAATATACTCACAGATTCAAATAATAAACAAAAGAACATGTCAAGTTGGGAGCAGGTATACCACAGAAATTATACTGTTGGCTCCAAGGCCTCAGGCATGGACAGGAGCTTAGTCAAAATGTGTAAGACAGTCTGGGAGGATGATCTATCTCACAGTGGCCAACCCAGCCACACAACACTCAAGGTGGCCATACCACTTCTACTCGATGAGGCATCCACACGTGTTGTGTTATCAGTTTCCTGCACTGAAATCCAGTGCTGGAGTAAGGAGGGTGTGGGGTTCTCACTCTATCAGTCACCGTACTCCAGTGAATGGAGTTTGGGTCCTCTCTCATGAATACACTTAAAATGACATGAAATGATAAAATGCCTCCTGTGGGAATGGGGGAAGGGGAAGAGAGTCAGTGACTTAGGATTGCTGGGAGGGCAAATGACACTTGTGAAGAGACTTTGAGGAGTAGATGATCGAATACGCACAGTGGGAACTAGCAGAGGCCACGCATAGCGCAAAGAAAAGCTGAGGGGATAGTTGGCAGAGAAAAGAATGACATCAGGGGATTTTGGCATCGCTGGAGTATCACCAACTGTCAAGAGACTGGATAAATGATGTGAAGACAGGGCAGGGGATATAGCTCACTTTTGGGGTTTGGCCTGGCTCACATAAAGCCTTGGATGCCGTTCCCATCACCATATAAACCAGGTGAATGGTGAATCCCTGCAATCCTATCCACTTGAGAGGTGAAGGTAGGAGGATCAGGAGTTCAAAGTCATTCTCAGTTTATATAGTGAGTTGAAGGCCAGCTTAGGATACAGGGGACTCCGTCTGCAAACACAAACACAAGAAAGGTCAGTAGTACCTCCTTGCTGATCCTAGTGCCCCTGCCTAGTTAAGAGCTCATGGCTTTTAATTCTTCAGAGGTACCATCATGTCTCGAATGTCCAGAGAAAATAATATCAACTTAAGATCGCAGGCTGTTTTCAAGAAGGAACCGAGATGTGAATACACAGCCAGTGGGAGAGGTGGTCCTCCCCAGGAAAGAGCACAGCAATTGGTTGGCTAATGCTGAAGTCAGTCCTGAAAACATACACACAGGCAGCAATATATAGACTAAGCAGGTTATATTTAGGAATATATATGTATCTACACATGCATATATGCACGCAATAACAATTAGCAGAAGAAAAGGCCATGAATTTGAAGGAGATTGGGGAGGGGTGTATGTGAGGGGTTAGAGAGAAAAAGTGGAAGGGGAGGATGTTACAAACACAGAAACATTCGAGGCCAGCCTGGTCTACCGAGTGAGTTCCAGGACAGCCAGGGCTACACAGAGAAACCCTGTCTCGAACCCTCCCCCCCCAAAAAAAAACCCCCAGAAACATGAAAAAAACAGAAACAAAAAACAAACAAACAAACAAAAAACCAGAGAAACCCTATCTCAAAAAACCAACCAACCAACCAACCAACCAACCAACCAACCAACCAACCAACCAAACAAACAAACAAACAAACACAGAAACAAAAAAGAGAAAAAGAACGTCTGTCTTACTTTGTCTTTTAAAGGAATTATTACTAGGGAGGGAAAGGTCTAAACATTTTCTATTTCAATCAAAGATAAGAAGCCCAGTGGTCAATATTTTAGGCTGTGTAGGACATACATCTTCATGGCTGCTACCCAGATCTGTTCCTATAATGCAAAAGTAGCCACAGTGTGCAAATAAACGTGGCTGTGCTCCCAAAAATCTTTATTTACAGAAATAGGCAGTAGGCTAGACTTGGCCTTTGTATCATGGTTGGCTAATTCTAGCTTTTTATTACTGTCTGCCTTTGGTGAAGACTGGTTTTCAATGTTAACTATTCATTGCTGATTTGATAGAATTCATTTTTTTGTTTCAATTATGTATATAATATTTAAGTCTAATTAACATAAAAATTTCTTAAAAATTAACAGGTTAAATATTTTCTTTGTTTCTTTGGTCCTTTTAAATTTTTCTTTTTCTATTTCTAATTTCAGTCTTTGGTGGATGGGTAGGCTGAATGTAGGCAATGTTAAAGATTTTAATTGTCTACTTTTTTCTCCCTGAAGAGAATAAAAATCAAAGTCCTTGTGTCATTTTTATGGTACAGTGGCTCTGCCATTACTAGTTTGCCATGGCCAATGCAATGAACAAGTTAAAATTAAAAGTCTATTGCTTGATTCAGTGTCCCTACGCCTTTAACAGTGTTAAAGCAAAGTTGTAAAGTTAATGAAATACTGTAATCTGCAGGATGCTCTTTTGTTTCAGAAAGAAAATTGGCTCGTCCTCTCTGGTTTTGGAATCTTTACAGTGACCACATCAACTAGATAGAAATGGAGCAACACAGTCCTGTTTCACTGAGAGGAGAAATGTCTACTGGAATACTCAAACCTCTTTTCCCTGTTAGTTTAATACTCAGGTAAAGAAACACTCTTGCTTCTAAATCGTGAATTGAAAGACACATTTTTTAAAAGAGCAGCATTTACTTGGTGTCTGCCTTGGGAGTGGTTAAAATCCTGACAGCCCACCGGTGTCCTCCAGTTTGGGTGACAGCTGCCATCACCAGTGAGCCACTCCACAGAGCCAGGGTGAACTTTATTGGTAAACTGTTCTACTGAGTCCCCAGTGTTTCACATCCATTTCACACTTGCATATGCTGCCATATTTTAAAGCGTTATCTCATCAACTTTGACAAAGGCAAAGACTCTGGTGTCATACGTGCTTGCTCTACTGCACTGGAGAGAGGCTCTCTTAGAACCATGCCTACTGCCTTTCTGTCCTAGAAATTAAGATTACATTTCCACCTTCGATTTTCTTAAATTTTAGTAGCAAATAAACAAATAAGCAAACAAAAATAACACCACCAAAAAAAAAAAAAAAAAAAAGAATCAAACATTTTCCTTTCTTGTATACTATGCATTTAGGAGACAGAAATTACAACGAGTTATGTTTTCCTATTCAGCAGAAGGGAGAAGGAATGCTTCTCACAAGCTTCACTGAGGGAGACGGGTGGCAAGCATCTTTCAGGCGTTCCCAAGCTCACCCCAATTTGTGGAGACAGCCCCAGTACCATGGCATTTTCTGATGACAACAGCTCCCGATGCAGCTGTACCAGTGCTGCCGCTGATATATCCATTAGAAAGAGAAGCATGTAAAATCCAGATTTGAAATTCAATAAGGAATTCAGAGGAAAGTCTTGCTTTCAGGCCATCTCCTAGCTAAATGAATAAATGAATAGGGAAACTATTGCATACAAAAAAAAAAAAAAAATGTCAAAAGCAACCAAAGGAAGCTTTGCTCACTAATGTTTGAAAATAGCCCCGTCTGGAAAGGTATGCTTTTAGACTAAGAAAGCAGAAAAAAACTAATTAGACAAGAAGTAACCGTGAACAAACATGTTAGCAGAACCAATAACTGGAACTGATCAGCTATTTCTCTAATTGTGCCAGCTGGACAGCTATGATGCGCTTAGCAGAGCATAATTACTAATTTCTATTCCATACCCCAACCCCTTTTCTTTCCTCTCCATTTTGTAGAAATACCCAGGCATATGCCACTTAATAAAATAATAATAACATTCTGTAAAGGTAAAAAGTGAGCAGGAAAGCAGGGAGCCTATGTAAGATGACGTTTTGTGAATGATCAGGAGAAGCTAGAGTGAACACAATTCTCCAGTTGTGTTAATAAGAATTTGAGCAATCAAGGAAATGTGCTATGATCTTAATTTAAAGGCTATTATGTGCTCGTTGGGCTAAGGCCTGTTTCATTGCAAATAAGGACAACTAACATCATTATGTTAGCATGGGCTTCATATTTATGGCCTTTCTCACTTGTAGAGGTATGATTAACTTCAGCTTGGAGCACTGTGCCCCCTGTGATGGGAAATTGTGCAATCCAATTGTCTGGTGGTGTTCGAAGAAATTAAAACAGACTGCGAGTTGGGCATATAAAAGGAATAAAAATGAGAACGTTTTCCTAGTTAATTCAAGGGTGGGGGGACAATTCCTGGTTCAATTGATTTGTACACTCCTCTCTCCCACCCCTCAAATGACAGCTAAACAAAGATTTGTAAGCATGTAATAGTATGGAGAGGCCAGTGTTTAAAGTCCAAGTTTAGGTGTGTGTAACCAAAGAAAGCTTATCATTTCTGACACGCTGCTGTGGGAAACAGGCTCCTTTAGGGAACTTGTCACTGGGAAAAGTGATATGTTAAAAAAAAATATGAACACAGGGACTGAAAGGCACACCAGAAAATACTGGAAGGAAAAATCCTGATAAAGTAAGGATTTACTGAAAGATTTGCTTACTTGGAACTTAAAAGTTTTTTGTGTTTTGATTTTATGGTTTGTTTGTTTGGTTGTCGTTGTTTGGTTTGGTTGCTTTTTGCTTTTTTGTTTTTGTAGACAAGGTTTCTCTGTCCTGCTGTTCTGGAACTCACTCTGGAGAGCAGGCTGGCCTCGAACTCACAGAGATACGCCTGCCTCTGTCTCATAGGTGTTGAGATTAAGGCATGCTCCACCACTGCCCGGCAACAAAGATGTATTTTGCTAAGAGGAAAATGTTCCTTCAATTTATTTTGAACAGAATGAAAGAACTCATAATAGTAAAGGCTTAGATACATTTCCTCCTAGATACAAAGAATTTATGGGAAAGTTGACAGAAAAATAACATTTTAAGCGACAAAGGGTCTTAGGTCCATTGTTTTGTTTGTTTTGTGCTTCTTCTTCTTCTTCTTTTTTTTTTTTTTTTGGCAAAATCTCAAATATCTCTGGCTGGTCTGGTATGTGCTATCAACCTGTGATCTTGAATTTCTGGTCTCCTGTCTTTACCTCCTGAGTATTGGGATTATAGGTATGTGCCACCGTGGTGTAGTGGTACTAGCTAGTGACCCAAAGTAGGAAAGCTCGGGCTTTTGCATGCTAGGTAAACATTCCCCCATCTGAGCTGAATCCCCGGCTTTTGGGTCCATTTTTGTTTTAATCTTTGTGAATTCCATGGCTCTACAGTGACATCTATTTTACTCAGGACAGTGGGAAGATTGAAGCTACATAGGATTATGAATGTCTGAGTTCTACCAGCCCCAGAAAAAAAGTTCCCTTTTCTTCCATAATGTTGTAGGAAGAGAATCTTACACCATCTATTGTGGCCACCAATAATACACTTAAACAATGTTATGTTTAGTTAAGCTCAGTATAATTTAACACGTTTTTACTGCACAGCTTTTGTGGCCCAGCCTATTGGAAAGACAGGCATCTTTAGAGGACCTCCCTTCTAGTTCTGGGGGCATCCACTGTGTATTCCCTTCATTTGAAGTTAAAAAGATGCAAAATTAACCCAAGATATTTCTACTCTACATCACTAGCCAGTCTGATATGAATGGTTTGAATGGGAATGGGGTAGCACCCACTTTTCACATCCTTAATTTGTGTTCTGACTTCGGATTGGGTATTACATGTCTCACAAGTTTCATGACCCCCATGAGCTCATGAGGAATATAGTATTTAATTATCTCATTACATTTATTCTGGGGGATGCAAAAAGTAGAGTCAGTCTTCTCCAGTAATTAGTGGCTCCCCCACTTAACCAGTCCCGAGAGGTCAGCCTTAAGCATGTATGAGCGACATGAAGGTCTCAGTAAAACTTAAGAAGGGAGAAGGGCATGAGAAGACATAGAGAAGAGGAAGGGGAGAGATGCTGTAAACAAAGCACCCATATATGAAACTCTCAAAATTAAATAAACCATATTTGTCTCCCCTCCCTCTTTTACATGTAGACATCTGATGTCCCCATTATTATTTGTAGAAAGAACATTTGTCCTTTCTTTACTGAATGGTCCTTATTCCCTTGTGAAAATAGTTTTTACATGTATGTGAGGGTTGGCCTGCATTGCATTCCATTGACCTATATGTCCAACTCTTTGTCAGCATCATACAGTTTTGATGACAGCCTCTATGTGGCGAATTTGAAGTCAGGAAGTAAGAATCCTGTAGCACTGTTCTTAACAAAATGGTCTTGCTGACTGGGTCCCTGAGATTCAAAAGAATGTTAGAATGAAATGCTCTGTTTTTATATAAAACATCACTGGGATTTTGACAGCAATTAACACTGAATCTGAAGGTTACCTTGGTTAGTACTGACACCTTAGTGATATTGTCTCCTAGTTTGTGAACATGGGATGTCTTGATGTACATGCAGATAACGAAGTGGCTGCAATGGCAATCACATTGTGTCCTTTACCTCACGTTTTGTGGGAAAAGACACCTAACCTCTACTTTTAGCAACAATCCCAAGTAGAATTCAGATCCTTAACTTTCTGCCTCTGTGTCATCTTGCCTATCATGGTGGCTCTTAATTTCATTCATTTTTTGTGACAAATGGAGTTATCATATTCTGCAAAGCTGAGTAACAATCCATTATATACATGCGCCACACTGTGTCTATTCATCTGCTGGTTGCTTCTGTATCCTGATAGTGATGATTGATGCTGAACGTGGATGTGTGGCTGTCTATCAGGCAGTGGCTTTCCTTTAGGTAGATGCCCGAAATGATTAATGACTCATACAGTAGTTCCACTTTTTATTATTTTATATACTTTTAGTTTCAACCTATTTGTGCTCTTAGATCTACTGAGTCTCTTGTAGCAGCCTACAGTTAGACTCTTCTCCCCTTGTGGTTTGTTTTCTCTAATATGAGGTATTTTCATTGCTTCATGTTCTATACAATTTTCTTTATATTTAGTTCATTTTTGTAGGAAAATAATTTTTTTTTAATTTTTTTCCTTTTTTTCTTTTTCTTTTTATTGGATGTTTTATTTACATTTCAGATGCCATTCCCTTTCCCCATTTCCCCTCCCTAGAAAACCCCTATCCCGTGCCTCTTTTTCCATTTTCCATTTTCCATTTGCTTTTATACAATTTTTGTAAATGTTAGTCAAAGGCTTTATAAGTATGGTAATGCTCAATCAGAAGTGTAACCCAATACCCAACCTAGCTATGTAAACTATCATTGACTGGTGGAGCTACGTGAACTTCTGCCTCCATGCCCCCTCTCTCTTTCTCTCTCTTTTTCTCTCTCATTACCTAGCTTCTCATCTACTTCATCTTCTCCTCTCCTTACTCCATCTTTATGTAGGTGTTGGGAGGCGACTTTAAGCAGAAAGCAGCTATAAAGCAGCTATCAGCTTTGCAGCCATCTTGAGCCATATACCCTGACATGAAACTTGGTTTTCAACAGCCTACAACAGCTGAAGCACACTCTGATATCCCACATAGCTTGTTTTGCTGTTAAGTGCCCCCAGCTGCAAGGAGCACGTGGTATCCGTGCCTACAAGGCATGCGATGCACGTGTTGTCCACGTGCTATCTATGCCATATATGTCTGTAAGGCGCACGTGCTGTCCACGCCTGTAAGGCTTACGTCATATCCACACCTGCAAGGCACGTGGTATCCATGCGCCTACAAGGCACGTGGCAAAAGCCTATAAATACCCAGGATTTCCTTGTAGTGTGTGTGTGTGTGTGTGTGTGTGTGTGTGTGTGTGTGTTTGTGTGTGTGTGTGTGTGTATGTGTATGTATGTGTGGTGTAGTAGTAGTAGGTGTAGTGGTGTGTGTATGGTGGAGACAGTAAAGAAGACTTGACTACAGATCCTCTGGCTTGTCTCTATTCTTCGCGACTCTTCCCCTTCTTCCCCCCACTCTCTCTCTTGCTAAACCCGAACCCGAGGAACAGAGAGGGCGGCTATAGTTTGGCCCCCAAACGTGGGCAAGAGTGGTCCGTTACAGTTAGCTCAGGGGTTTTACAGTTTGGTGCCTGACGTGGGGCTCCAGTAAGGGGGCTTATACAGTGTGGCGCCAAGCGTGGGGCAGAACGGTTCTCAACAGAGTGGTGCCCAAAGTGAGGCTCCAGTAAGCGGGGTACAGTGAAGGACACCGCAGGAATTGGAAGCGGTCATCCTCGCTCCTGCGCTGGAGAACCTGTTGACTGACAAGAGTCTCAAAGTTTGAGCTCCAGTAAGCGGGGTACAGTGAAAAACACCGCAGGAATTAGAAGCGGCCATCCTCGCTCCTGCGCTGGAGAACCAGTCAACTGACGGAGCTGGCTGAATTCAGAAGTGAACGGGCTTCAATATGTAGGAAAATATTTTTATTCTCTTATTTCTTCTCATATATATTCTATACATATATATCATGGTTACCATGGAGATAATATTTAATATCCTAAGGTTATAACACCCTACCTAAAATTTTTACCATATTGCCTGCGATAGTATGCAAATTCTCTGGTTCATTATAAAAACATCCTCACCTGTTGACATCAAAAACTGTATTTCTATACATTATGTGTTCAAGACCATCAACTAATAATTTTAAGGCATCTGTTTCTTCAGTAGAGAATTAAATATGGTGTTCCAAACTTAACCTATAGAAATACTTGCTTCTATGAATACTGTGGTTATTTGTTTTTGACTGAAATTTGTTCAAAATTAATCAATATACTCACGAAGCTTTTTCTAGTGTAATTATTTTCTGAATATGGGAAGGTATCTCTCACATTCATTTTCCATCTTTCCTTTCTCACTCTGTGTGTGTGTGGCTACACATGCTTATGTGCATTTTCCGAAGCCAGGAGCTTCTGTTCTATCCACCTTTCATCCCTGTTCCCTGTCCACACCAATGGAGTTACAGGCGCATGTGCAGGTCTGTTTAGCTTTTAAGTGGGTGATGGGGATTCTAGCTCTGGTCTTTCTGCTTTCACAGCAAATACTCTTAACCACTGAGGCCTCACCAGCCTTCACTTCTGTTTTTCCCTTGTTTATAGTGCCAGGAATCAACCCAGGGCTTTAGAAATGCCAGGCAAGCACTCCAGCTATGACTGAGCTGAACTCCCCAGCCCTTTTCTCATTTTTTTTTTTTCAAGACAGGGTTTCTCTGTGTAGCCCTGGCTGTCCTGGAACTCACTCGGTAGACCAGGCTGGCCTCGAACTCAGAAATCCGCCTGCCTCTGCCTCCCAAGTGCTGGGATTAAAGGCATGCGCCACCACCGCCCTGCTCTTTTCTCATATTTTAAGAATTATTAACTCCAGAGATTCAAAGATTTTTCTTACTCCCTTGCCTCACTTCTCTCTCACTGTGATAACATTTGACCTCTATTCTGACCTCTGTGGTTTTCCTGTTAACTCAAAGAATATGAACAGTGTGTAATACTGTTTTGTATAAATAAACACATACATAATATTAGCCATTATTTAAAGGCAAAAATATCTTCTGTAGCTTCCTTGTATTGCAAAGTCATTTATAATATTTTATTACTTTAGAATTTAATTTTATGAATATATCTCTTGAACTTATACATTAAAATAAATTAGGATTTATATCCTAATATTAGGATTTGGGTTTTCACATTTCAAACCATTTTTCCCATGAAAATTACTGTAGTCATCTCACCTGCAGAGTTTTTCTAGAGAATACATTTATAAATAGAATCATGGGCCGGTAGTGTGTATGCATTTTTAATTTGACATGATTTTGCCTAATTTTCCTATGTGAAGATTTGCATTTCTGTGAAGCCTGTAAATATTTTTATTTTCCCATATTCCAACAGCAATGTGAAATGTGAGGGTTTTTTTTTTTTAAATTAAGATGTCACTGCTCCATTAACATTTTTCCAGCTAAGCTAGGGGAATTCTCTCCTGGAGTCTTGCGTTGCGTGTGGAGTGTAACAGGATGAAAGGAAAGAGACCTGTCTACAAACACCATTTTCAGTAACACTAAGAGCAGAGGCCCTGGAGTTGTCCTGTCTCATTGATGTTTCTGTTTACATCTATATTTCCAACGTGGTGACAGATTCAGTATGATGGTTAGTGCTAACTACTGATTTGGTAAGATCTAGACTCATCTGGGAGATGGGCCTCTGGGCATGACTGAGGGGGACTATTTTTATTATGCTAATAGAAGTGGGATGATCCACTCACTCTGGGTGCCTCCATTTTCTACGTGGGAGAATCCTGGACTCTAGGAAATGGAGACAGAGAGTCGAGCACTAGCATTATCTCTAGCTGCTTTGTGACCATCCTCTGTAGCCAGGCAGGACTTCCAGTGCCAGTAAAAACACTAACACATACCCACAAACCTTCAACCCAAAATTTGTCCTGCCTACCAGAAGGGTAGGGACAAAGATGGAGCAAAGACTGAGGGAATGGACAATCAATAACTGACCCTACTTGAGAGCCATCTCATGGGGAAGAACCAATGCCTGGCACGATTAATGATACTCTGTTAATGCTTGTGACAGGAACCTAGCATAACTGTCCTCCATCCAGTATCTAACTGAAACAAATGCAAAGACCAGAGCCAAACACTAGAGGGAGTTTGGAGAGTCTTATGGAAGAATAGGGGGAAGGATTGAGAGATCCAGAGAGGATAGAGGCTCTGCAAGACCAACATAGTCAAGTAACCTGAATCCTTGGGGGCACCCAGAGGCTGGACCACCAACCAGAGAGCATATATAAGCTGGATCTAGCTCTCCACCCCATGCGTAGCAGATGTGCAGTTTGGTAGTCTTCATGTGGGTCCTTCAACAACTGGAGCAGCGCTGTCCCTGACTCTGTTGCCTGCCTGTGGATCCTGTTCCCACTGGACTGCCTTGTATGACCTCAGTGGGAAAGGTTGTGCTTAGTCTTTCAGTAACTTAATGTGCCAGGGTCATTTGGTATATAGAGGGCTGGAGGGCCCTCCCTTCTCAGAGGAAAAGGAGTGATGTGATCAGAATGTAAAGTGAATAAATAAATTAATGAGAAAAATATTTAAAATATTTATTTCTATGGATGTTTTGCATACCTGTATATCTGTGCATCACATGAGTGCCTGGTATCCTTGGATGTCAGAAAAGAGCATTTGACTGCCTGAAACTAGAGTTACAAACAGTTGTGGGCTGCCTCCAAAACCAAGTCCTTTGGAATAGCATCCAGTGCTCTTAACCACCAAATTACCTCTCCATCTCCTCTTGCTTCTTCTTGATTACAGATGTTCCCTTGATTACATTATGACTTCCCTGCTATGAAGAACATGGAACTATGAGTCAAAATAAAGCCCTCTCTCTTAGGTTTTTTGGCCAGAGTTCTTTGTTTCTGTTTTTGAGATCAAGTATCACTCTGTAGCTCTGTTTAGTCTGGAACTCACTATGTAGACTGGACTGATCTTAACCTTAGAGGTCCACCTATTTCTGCTCTCAGAGAGGTGAGATTAAAGGTCTATGTAATAGCTGGAGAATTGACTCAGTGGTTAAGAGCACTGACTGTTCTTCTAGAGGACCTGGGTTCAATTCTCAGCTCTGATGTGGTAGCTCACATTCACCTGTAACTCCAGCTTCAGGGATAAGTACCCTTTTTAGGACCCATGGGTACTGCATACACATGGCATACAGACATACATGCACACAATACACCCATAAACAAAATAATAAAAAAATGAAAAGGAAGGTTATTTCCCATGTCTGTCTAAAAAAAGTGGCATGTACAATGATACCCAGGCTTAGTCTGAGTATTTTATTGTACAGATTTTTTAAAAAAAAAAAAGAGGAAGCTAAGACAGTGAGCTACCCATAAAGTGTAACCACACAGCTGAAGACCTGAGTCTTTGAATTTTATTTGAGCATTGTTCATGGCTATCATGGCTGAAGGCACACCCTAGGCCAGATGTTCAAATACCAGCTCAACCATTTGGGATTTGACCTTATGTAAGTCACTGAATCACTGCATTACAAAACAGAGAATCTTGCAAAATGCTTAGGAAGGGGTTAACATGGTGTTGGGAGAGACTATCTGAACGCTTGTTTTTTTACTAACAGGCATACATATTTCTACGCCCAGTTGGCTATTTCCATTTCTGTTGTGTTTCTTTGTACAAAACATTTTTCCCATTTTACTATCTTGTCATTTAAAAAAATCTTTTTGATTCATTTCAAGTGACATTAATCATGAAGAGTACTGTAGCGCAATACAGTGTATTTGAGATTCTCAAAGAGAACAGATGAAAAATAAAGAGCACTAAAAGTACAGAATAAACACACTCAATACTGAAAATGTTTAGTGTGTCTAATAAAATTTGCAAAAGAAGAGACTGTGAAGGGATAAAAAAATGAGATTTTTTTTTTTAGGATTAAAAACAATATTTTTGGGAACTAGAGATATAGCTTATTGATGCCCAGGTGCAATTTATAGGACAAAAAATGAAAATCAAAATAAACCAACAAAATCTAAGGTATTTCTTGAGAGAAGATATACAAATGGTCAAAAGTATATAAAAAATGTGCAACAAAACAAAGGGAAACTCAGATCAAAGCCACAGTGAGATAGTGAGATATTGCCTAATGCGACTACAGGTACACAGCTGTAATTGCAGTTCTAGGGCGTGGGTAAGGTGGAGAAGCCAGAGACATGACCATCCTGAAGACTTGGTGGCCAAATAGTCTAGCCCAAACAGCCAGCCCCAGAGTCGACAATAGAACATGTTTCAGAAAGTAATGGTGGAAAACTAGAGAGGAAGATGGCTGTCTCAGGCTACCACATACATAGGTGAGCACCCTACACAAATAGGAACAGGTACAGAACACACACACACACACACACACACACACACACACACACACACGCACACACACACACACACACACACACAATATTTTTTCAAATAAAACATAAATTTAGGAATAAAATGAATAAAATTTGAAAAGAAAAGAAGAAAGGGCTGGAGAAATGGCTCAAGCCACTAAGGGCTAGGCTCACAACCCAAAACAGGGAAATTTAGAAAAGAAAAGAAAAAAAAACCCTTAGGATAAAGATATGCCTTACATATGAATCAGGAAAAATTGACATAATGCCACGCCTGGACACCCTATTGGTGTGGACTTGAAATGTCTCTCACAGTATCATGGCTCCGCTGTGTGTTCGCCAGCTGCTCATGCTATTTTGGGATGCCCAGAGGCTTGAGGAGTCAGTGCCTGTCTGGTTGAAACAGGTCACTGAAAGTGAGCCTTTGAAGGAGAACCCTACTTCTCTTTGTACATACCTGCTTCCTGATTGTTGTGATGTACATAGCCTCAGTCACATACTCTCGCTGTCACTCACCGAGCTGGACCACACAGGTTTCCCCATCTTTATGAACCTCTTAGGTTATGAGTCCAGAAAAAAAATCTCTCCTCATTAAGTTGTTTTTTTTTTTTTTTGATCTATTTTGAACAAAGCGATGCAAAAGTAACTAATCCTATATGTGTGGGAGGGAGAGGGAATCCAGACTTTCCTAATCTCATTGGTTTTTGCTTTCTAAGTCTTTATTGGCTTACTTTTTTTCTTGATGAAAGATACAGTTTGATAATTATTTGTGGAAAATAGCTCAGTGACTAAAGCACTTGCTGAAACAGGAGTGAGGATGGAAGGTTTAGAACCCTAAAATCTACTAAGAGTCTAGTGGGTATGGATGCCTACTTGTAAGTTCAGTCATGGAAGGTGCAGGCCTTGGGTACCACAGCGAGATGTGCATATGGGCAAGTTCATGTTTGATTGGGAGACTCTGCCTCAGTGCATGATGTGGAAGAGCAACTGAGGATTCCTGGCATCAAAATCTGGCCTTCACGTAAATGCACCCCAACAGCCACACATTTACTGCAAACATATGAAAACAGAAAAAGATACTTTTGTATGGATTCTTGTGGCATTTTTTTTTTTAATGACAAGCCTAGCAGAATATTAAGTTCTAAATGGTCCATTCCTCCCCTTATTACTAGAGTTTTAATGCATGCTCTTGTGGCCTTGAATAGAGCTCATCAGAAGTCCCTTGTCAATGAAATTGACATTCATTGAAGGTAAAATATTTCAAAAATTATAACTAATTTAAAATATTATTTTTTAATGTATGACAATAATAGCAAAAGGTGATTAAGAATAAAATCCACAGACACGTGGATCTTTGTAAAGAAACTTATAAAACATCCTCAGAAAGGTCTGCATACCCTCGTACATAGTCTATATCCATGGATATGCCTATATGTACATATGACCATAGGTACCCTTGTGTATGCATTATAAAGGTATATGTGGTAGGTGCATTTCTTCATATGCTGATCAATATCTCAGCATTCCATTTAATAAAATGGTGCAAGCTCATCTCATAATTAGAATGGAATCAGGAAAGGCCAAAAATAAGGCAATTTTAAAGGAGAGTAAGAAAGTGAAGACTTTTCCTCCCTGGTAAACATATGGAAAATCATATAATGAAGAGAGTGTGACGTTGGAAAGAGGCTAGAATAGGAAATGCGTGGAACAGAAAAAGAAGCTCCTGTTAATTTATGGTCTGTTCTAGCTGTTTGCTTTCTTTCTCCATTTAAAAGTTAGCTTTGCGAGTTCTCTCGGAGTGAACTTAATTTTATTCTTACTTTCGTTTGTCTATGTCTTTCTTCATCATTATAAGTGTTGATTTTCCCATGCTGGCTCCTCACCTCCAATCTAGAGTCAGCTCTTAACATGTGTTTGGGGGAACCTGGCGTGAGAAATATTCCAACAGGAATATCTAACCTTTTGCCTTCTCTAGACCACACTGGACAAAGAATTGTCTCAGGCTGCACATCACAGGCTTAGTACAGTGAGCTGCTTGGTTCCTGGTAATAAGACTGTTAGGAAATGGCCTCCTTTAGGGGCCTGACCCATGAACTCAGTACAGCAGCCTTCGTTTGGTTTTTGCTGTAAATACCAAGAAAGCTCCACCAGCCACCATCTCCAGACAGTGCCTTCTGAGTCTCTGCCCCAGGGTCTCACTCTCCATTGTCCTTTAGAAACTGCATCTTCAGCCACCGCAAGTTCCAGCAAGAATCCAGCAGGCCACAGGCGGTCATCTCAGTCCCTTGTTTCCTTGGCCTCTGGTTTCTCAGCAGTCTTTGTGGAGTGTTTGAATCACTGGGGCAAGATCAAACCTGAGTTGATGGAGCCATCTTGAACAGTAGTCTTTGAGACTGCCATCAACTCTCTTTGAGTTTCTGCCCAATGAAATGAGAGGGCGGTAATTCATATCTCTGCTAAGGAAATTGTAAAAACATCTAATTTGAGTCAAAAAACTGGAGAGTCTATTGAATTCTAAGCAAAATTGGTGTCTTTGCATGTGAAAGTGAGCTCTAAAAAGAAAAGTTCTTGTTTACGTGTGTTCTCCAGCTCCCCCTGCTCCAGCTTGGCTTATAAACCTAAGCATCCATTCTTCCATGGAAAGACTGTGTTCAGTGTTCTCTAAGTTCTGTGGGATCCAAATCAAGGGACTCAGATGAATATACTTTGTGTTTGGAGGCTTGTGATAACATTGCATTTTAGAGAGCTACACCAGCAAATTTTGAATGTGAGAAGTCCCAGCCAGTCATCAAATCCAACTACAAACTGTTAAATATGATAGATCCTAAATGTGCTTCAATATTTGCGACTAAACTTTCCACTATTCCTCAGAGCAGTTTTCAATAAATGACTGTTGTACAATGAGGTTTCATTTTGTATGCTTGTGTGTGTCCACTCATGTGTATGGGGATGTCAGAGGTTGACGTCAAATGTCTTGCTCTGTAATTCCCAGCCTTATTTTCATTTAATTTTTAGACAGGATCTCTCACTGACC
Organism: Rhabdomys pumilio; assembly: GCA_030674055.1. NCBI lineage: Eukaryota > Metazoa > Chordata > Mammalia > Rodentia > Muridae > Rhabdomys > Rhabdomys pumilio. The sequence continues at coordinate 157,688,935 of JANHMN010000001.1, forward strand.
CTTGAGCTCACTGATTCAGCTAGACGAGCTGGCCAGTGAGTTCTGGAGATCCGTGGAGACCCTACGCCAGTGTTGCAGTCATGGGCATGGACCTGGTTTTTACATGGGTGCTGGGGATCAGAACTCAGGTCCTCAGGCTTGTGGAGCAAGCACTTTACCCACTGACCTATTTCCCCAGCCTCAATTTGTTTTCTCCTCATCTGCAATATTGCCTTAATAATAATTATGTCATAATGTTCTTTGTTATATGATATCATATATTTAATAAAAAAAAGACCAACAAAGTAGCACCAAGGGCAGAGGTAGCTGCTTGGCAAATTTTTCTCTCTCTCTCTAGGTAACTGACTTTCTCCCATATGCCAGGCTTGAAACTATAGAATTCTAGCCATGCTGAGGGGGAAATTAGTATTATAAACTATAGAATATGATTCATTAACCAGTGCTACAAATATCTGTCTGGGAGCAGCAAAAGCCAGCAGAGGCTTCTAATTCCAAAATGTTTTGACCCGAGGTCTAGTCATCTTTCTTGAAGATGTCTAAATGTCCATGTGGAAGCCACCACAGGCAGACCACTTTTCTACACTGCCAAAGGACACTTCTATTTTTGGTAAATGGGATTTCCAAGGAGCCTGATTCAAGGAACATTGTGAATCGATGTCAGGACGTAAAGATCAACTGAACACACTATCAGTTTGAAACCTCTCCAGGGAACTTCAAGAGTCAGTAGATTTGTAGACTCCATCTGACACATGACCTAACAATGCAGAAGCCGCAGAAAAAAAAAATCAGGAGAAGTGGAATTGGGCTGCAGGATCCTCGTCATAGCAGTGCTTATAGTGGGAGCTCTGGGTGAGCTGAGGATACTTCCTGTTGCTAGGAGACGAGTATTTCCCTTTCATGGTGAAGGATGCTAATGAAGATGGGACAAAGGCAAAGTAACTTAGTATTTAGGAGCTTGGCAGCTTCTGACCCAGGCTAAGTGAATCTGCATCGGTTTTCTCACCTGTAAAGTAGATTTTAATAAGAGTACCTGCCCACGTGGAACTGTTAATAAGAATTAAACATTTTAATATTTCAAGGGCTTAGCACAGGGTCTAGCCTCTAGTCTAAACACAGCATCTCCGTTTACCAATGAAATAACCAAGGACTCGAGTGCCTGGTCTGACCCACCGAAGTCCACAAGTTTGGAAATCCATGTAAAGCTTTCAGCCTTCGATGGCAAAGGGAGCTAGCTTTTCACATCTTCAAAACAGATGGGCTTAATTTCTTCCCCTGCTAAGATTGTGAGACTATTTCTAGATACATATGAAAACAGCCAACCACAGAATGGCCTTAAATTCATGTTGCTCGCTCAGTGATTTATGCAAGTTAAATGCTTGTAGCTGGAAGAGAAAGCAAATTTAGATTAAATTCTGTATTGTCAAAAAAAGAAAAAAATTAAAAAAGCAGGAAGTCCTTCCTGTATGTCTGGTCCTATGTGATGAGAGCTGAGAGTGAAGTCCTCCATCTGGGGAGATGAATTACCTCCACAGCAGGCCCAGGTCACTGCTGAGTATGTTACCTTTTCCAATTAGGAACCATAAAAGAATGTGGTTTTTTTTTTTATTTTTATTCTCTGATTTAAAATGTTTCATCCTCTATACTGAATGTAATTTGGCATAAGTCGAATTAGACGAGCTACCTTGTCTGCCTAAGTTGCTCTCACCCAAGCACTGATTTGAAACAGCACCTACAGAGGAAGAGAAAATAAATCTGCCATGTATGTGTGAGCCGCGTGGCTCTGAGAGAGAGCAACTGAAGTCACATAATTGTCAGCCAAAGCAACGGAACTGTTCAAAGGGCTTCTCACCAGCACCAAATTACAGTCTGTCCAAACAGAGAAAATTCAATTAGACTGCTGATAAATTAAACCTCTACCACTAGCAAGATTGCTCTGCCCTAAAGGAAGCCTTGCTTTGAGGAAATAAGCAGCTTCAATAATATGACAGCTAGATCCAGCACCAAACTTACACAGTTATTCAGAAAGGGCATCCTCCTCTCTCTCCTCTGCTCCCACCTCCCTCAGAGAGAGGAAAATTGGCACCAGCGGGTTGGTTTTGAATCATGGCTGGCGGCAGCCCTGGCTCTGTAGAGAGTGTTGGTGTATCTATCATTTCCAAACAGTGTTTACAAGTTTGTCATGTGAACTTTCAGGAGGTCACATTGGTAGTGTGATATCAGGGAGTGTGCTCAAAGGTTTTCAAGCTGAAAAATGGCTACCCGCCCTGCTGGTCCTTATAGGCTTGAAATGCTCTCATTAGAATCCAGTTCTTCTGGGGTAGCCTAGGACAGGGGTGCACAAATGTTCCTGTAAAGGGAAAGATAGTAATTAGTTCAGGCATTAAGCATTGGTTAGGGGTTGGGGTGGGGTGGAGGGCTTTTGGTCCCTCTTGCAGCTACTGGACCTGCTACTGTAGCATATGAAAACCACCATACACAATATGTAAATGAATGGCCATAGCTATATCCCCACAAGAGTATTTAAAGAAAGAAGCAGCCTGCTGTGACGGTGTAGGCAAGCAATTTTAAGATGGAGCAACAGCGCAACATGAACAAAAGAATGATTATTCATTTAGAGAAGAACAGAGGGAAACCATCACTTTTCATTTCTTAGAAACACATGGTGATAAGGCAGCGGGACAGTGGACTCTAGTGCACCTGGAAATCCCAGATTTCTATAACTGACAAAGCCAGTTCTCACCCGAGGGAGAAGAGTCAAACATGCCTGGATATGCAGATGTCCAGGAAATATGGCACTGAAGACCTCAAAAGTTTTAAGGAATTACTTCAGTCTAATAATGACTACATCACAGTTAACATGCAAGGTAGGGAAGGCATTATAAGCAATACTCATAAATAATAAAATGTAAAATGTAGAAGTCATACACATTATAATAAATGACATATTACAATAGCCACTTAAATTCACTCACATAAAAGAATATATATCCTTTAAGAGAGAAACATTAATAGTACCCTGAGTTCAAAACATCTATGAGATACTCTTTCTTTTGAGTTATCTGTGGTGCTTTGAATATGCTTGGCCCAGGGAGTAGCTCTATTAGGAGGTGTGACCTTATCGGATGGTTGTGGATCTGTTGGAGGAAGTGTGTCACTGTGCGGGTGGGCTTTGAGAGTCCCCTCCTGGTTGCCTTCTGATCAAGATGTAAAACTCTCAGCTTCTTCTTCAGCACCATGTCTGCCTGGACACTGCTGTACTTCCTGCCTTGATGATAATGGACTAAACCTCTGAACCTGTAAGCCAGCCCCAATTAAATGCTGTCCTTTATAAGAGTTGCCTTGGTCATGGTGTCTCTTCACAGAAATGGAAACCCTAAGACACCATCCATTACCTCTGATTCTTATAATGAGCCCTCCAGACACAACAGGATTGAGGCACATGTGAACTTCCAAAGACTGTGGTAGCATGCACAGGACCTGCACAGGTTCAAGTCACATGGGGTGGGAGCACTGAGAGAAGGAAGTGAACATACAAAGTAGTCATCTGCAATTGATACCTCCTTGCAAAAGAAAAATTAGTTTTCTCCAATGGAATTTCATTGGTTATATTAACCACACTTCAGGGTAGGTCCCATGTCTAGGAGTAGTTAGCCAACACAAACCAAACTGAATGGTAATTTTGTAGACTTTTGCCCTGACTTCAGTGACCTTCCTCCAGATACTAGCCCCCGCTTCTATGTTCCCACAAATAGTGCTGAGACCAAACATTCAAAGCATGAGACTGTAGGGAAAGGTCATATCCAAATCACACCCCTACACACAGACACACACACACACACACACACACACACACACACACACACACATTTGACACACACACATGCAAACACAACACTTTGAAATATAAATATTGTTAGCGATCATTGAAATAGGCAGAACAGAAAATACTTATAAGGAGACATATACTAGCTACAGGCCAATGAGAGAATGATGGATTAGTTGATACTACGTCGGGATAGCTGACTAGCCTCCTAAGAGAAAAACTCATAAGGGGCTCTGCCTCACAACACATTCAAAAATAACCTACAGAAGGATTGAATAACCAGCAAAAATAAAAACACCACAAGAGAATATAAGAAAATATCAGTTCAAGTTTGAGGTGGAGGAGAGGGGACTTTCCCATGTAAGTCAAGCACTGCTGTATTTATTATTTTTTCGTTTAGAAGTTGAGAGATTTGAATAAATATAAAGATATGAAGGTGTGGAATAAACTAGTGCTACAGTGAGGGAGAAATACCAAAAATACCCAAATAAAAAATTCTGATAAATTTGGAATGTGAAAATTTTAAAGACAAAAGCCTACAAAAATAAAACAAGCCAAATCATCAAACATTCTGTATAGATGTTGCCTCTGAATGCAGAACCAACTCATTCCTATACACAATTGAACTCTGATTTTATAAAACTCTCTCTCTCTCTCTCTCTCTCTCTCTCTCTCTCTCTCTCTCTCTCTGTCACACACACACACACACAAAGAGAGAGAGAGAGAGAGAGAGAGAGAGAGAGAGAGAGAGAGAGAGAAGCAGATAGACACAGACATACAGACACACACAATTTATAGAACATGGCACAATTTAAAAATGTTTCTTTCCCTTTAGCTGGGCATGCACAGTGCCCTGATGAAGCCTCACAGGCTGTGAAAAAAATAATTTAAGCTCCCAGAACTTGATATAGAAAGGTTTTCTATTAAAAAAAAAAAAACTTAAAGTGTCCTGAATCTTTTTTTTTTTTCATCATAAACAATTTGGTAAGAATGAAACTAGCATATCATTTTCTGGACAGAGGATTTTTTGCGAAGAGCATGCAGTAAATTATGGATATAGAAATAGATGGCACAGATCTGGATACACAGAATACAAGAGAGGACAAGAGCCTTAGAGGTTTGTGATGCTCTATCTCCAGCATCCGTCTAGAACTATACCAGATGGGGCGTAGCAAACAAACCCCACTGAGTCTGTCTTTAGAGCAATAAAGGTGCTTAATGCATTTGATGAACTTGAATTGCATGTACAGAGAGAGGGCTTTAGTCTTCTGCATTTGGCTTTATAAACCTGCCTTGAAAACCCTTGGGTCTAGAGTGATTATGGAGCTGGTATTATTTGATATCTATATGCATCCTGGAAATAAACCTTCAACATTGGTAACAATCTACAACATTTCTGTGAGACCTTGCAGAGTTTCTTATACATACATATATGTTTAAGACACACTACTACTGCTACTGCTACTACTACTACTACTACTGTCTATATCCATAGCAACATCTCTGGAAGTCTTTGCAATGAGGTGTGGCTTGGTTCACTCTGCATAGTGAAGTCACCCATAATCTCCATTTCATTCTTAGTAGATTGTCTATATTGTCTAACTTTTCTGTAATAACCTTATAAAATTTATGGAATAGAAAAACAATAAAAAGTACTTTGGAATTAAATTTAATTTACAGGCAAATTAATTTTATACATGAACAATAATGCTTCTCAAGCAATTGGGTAATGTGCATACATAAGCTTTAAAATTATTCATACTCTGACTCTATCATTATACCTTGGGGAATTGGCCCTAAAACACTGTCTTCCATGCACAAAAATTTCACCGTAGAAAGTCTTTTGTCAAAGCTTTATTTACAACAGTTTAGAATTGAGATCAACATTTACCTAAGTTTGAAAATGCCGTTTCTTAAAATATTGCGGAATAAAAGGTAAAGTATCTAAATATTTGTAATAGTGAGGAAAAACACTTGTGGAGATGAGATGAACTGCATTACAGGTAACTATTACCTTCATGATGAAATGTAAGTAAACTGTATACTTAATTCTTTTACAGTTTTAATCATTTATTTTGTGTGTCGATCTGTGACACAGTACACATATAGAGATCAGAGGACAATTTAGAGTAGCTTTCTTCTACCTTGTGGACATAGAGAATGGAACTCAGGTTGTCTCGGCAATAAGTTTCTTCACCCATTGAGCTATCTCACAGGCTCTAAACTATCTGTTTAAAGAATAAGAACACAAAGGAGTAGAAACACCAGGATGTAACTCAGTCGATAGGGCACTTGCTTTACTGGCAGTGCGTCTTGGGTTTGATCCCTGGTAGCCTGGTATGATGTCATAAGTGTGTAAGGAAAACACTCAAGACATAAAGGCAACAATGCCAAATTGTTTTTGGCAACAGTTCTAGGCCAAGATGGGCTATATAAGACTCTAAGGAAATAAGAAGGAGGAAGAGGAAGAGGAAGAGGAAGAGGAAGAGGAAGAGGAAGAGGAAGAGGATGAGTTCATGCAGTAGGTTTAGCTTCCATAGTCCTGGTAGTTCTAATATGACAGGGTCTCCACTGTATCTTAGGATACACTTTTGCCAACAACTTTTCCTGGCCTTCTCAGGGACTCCAACCCTGCCACATGGTGCCAAGCCTCTGCTTCTCTCCATGGCCCTTCCATCCTGGAGTCTCTATTGTAATCAGGCTGCAGCTTTACCAGTGGCTTTTCCTGGCCTCACACAGTACCAAACTCAGCTGCTCTCCATGACCCTTTCATGTCTTCAAAATCAGCACCATGTGGGAGACCCCAACACTTTATCAAGTTCAGCCACATGCTTGATGTGCAGCCTTGGGTCCCTCTGGGCCCACAGTGTTTGTGCGCTGTCCCTAAGGAAACATTTCCCACAGATTTCTTATTAACCATGGCTGATCTTTCAGCCCTAGCTCACCAGCAACAATTGTCCCAGAAAAGCAAAGTTTGACCTCTACATATTCCTTTTGTTGTTTTAAAATTTATGTGAGTACATTTAGCTGTTTTTTAAGGTACACCAGAAGAGGGCATCCGATCACATTACAGGTGGTTGTGAGCCATCATGTGGTTGCTGGAAATTGAACCCAAGACCTCTGGAAGAGCAGTCAGTGCTTTTAACTGCTGAGCCATCTCTCCAGCCCTACTTCTACATATTCTTAATCAAAATATTTCATGAGTGGTCTCCTCTGAAACTTCAAACCAGGTCTCCATTGTCTGCATTTCTCCCAGCTTTTCCTCCAAATTCTGAGACAGTTCTTGAATACTCAATGGTTTTTACATCTGAAAGTCCAGAAATCCTCTACTGCCCTCTTACTAATGATCAGCTCTGCTGCAGAAACACCGCACGCTCTTTATTCTAGTTTCTGTTTGAGTTTGCTGCCTATTTCTATGAAAAATGCCTACTTATCTCTCTGATAAATGCCACAGCCAAATGAAGTTGGGGAAAAAAACAGTTTTTTTTTTTTTTTGCCTTAAAGGTTCTAGAGTAGAGATCCTGAGAGCAGCAGTCACTGGCTTGCTTCCCATGGCTTTTTCAGTTTGCTTTATTATATAATCCAGCAACATCTGTCCAGCAGTGGCACTGCCCACAATACGTCTAGGGTCAACTTTGGTCTCAAGAATAGACTAAGAGGTCAAGGGAAGACTTAACAACTTTGCCTGGCTCTTCAACTTGTCCCAGTGTACAACCAAGTTCCTGGACCAGAATGCCACTGGGGAGAAGGTTCAGCTCATGTGGAATGAGGCAAGGAACAGCTTTTTAAGTGTATTTGTTCCTCTGAGACCTGTCTCCTTGGTCCCTCCCATGCTTAGTTCAGTTCAGCAGTATTTATTGAGCAGAAATCCACTGTCAGTTACTAATCAGGGACTTTCTGGGTTTCTTCCCTTTTCTCAGTAGGTAGATAAGTCAAGTATTATATAGTATTTCAACTCTGGCAGATATTTGATAACGTTAAGACAATCATTAAGCTTTAGAAACATGACAATGTGAAATGTTCCGTTCATGTTGTTTTTAGAATGAGCTTTTACCTTTAAGGAATATAGAGCAAGATATCTAAGGATAGAATGTGATACGGAGGTGACACTTGGTAAAATGACCGCATGCTGCTAACGCTAAAACCTGAGGGGAAAAAAAAAACGGGCAGCTGTTCTATTCCTGCTTTATGTGAGTTTGAGGATGACCATGATAGAATAGTTTCTTTCATGGACACAGAAAAACCTAGAAGGCGTCAAATAAAAATAATTGCCAGACTGAATCATGAAACTGTGAAGGTCTGAAGATCTGCTCATGAGTGTTAGGGAATTTGCCCTAGAATAGGCATGAAGAAGCCTTGAATTAGGGCTCCCAACTGACAGAAGAAAGAGGAAGAGCCACTAGTTTGGTGAGGCCTGGGTTACCTAAGCAGTGGAGACTACCTGAGTCTAGATCCCTGTGGGTCAGAGTGAGTACAGTACCTCCATCGAAAGGGTTCTTGGATTAAAAAACAGTGAATCAACTTGAATGATGTCAGCTGTAGACTTTGGGCAGGTTCAAGCTAGTTGCTGAGAGCTGGACTGTTGTAAGGATGTGACTTATTACCAGTATGATCATATTTTCTTTTCTTTTAGATTAATTCTATTTTTATTTGTGTGTGTCTGTGTATGTATATATGTGTGTGACTCTGTGTGTGTATATGTTATGTGTGTATGTCATATGTGTGTCTATGCATCTGTGTATATCTGTGTATATCTGTGTGTATGTGTATGCCATGTATGTGTCTGTGTTTCTGTGTATGTGTGTGTCTTATATGTGTGCGTGTGCGTGTGCGTGTGCGTGTGTGTGTGTGTGTGTGTGTGTGTGTGTGTGTGTGTGTATGTATCTGTGTAAGTGTGTCCAAGGAGGTCAGAAGAGGGTATCAGATTCCCTGGAGCTGGTTGCAAGCTTTAAACATGGCTACTAGGAATTAAACTTGTGTCCCCTAAAAGAATATCGAGTGTTCTTAAGGATTAAGCTAGCGCTTCATCTTCCATACTTATGTTTTTAAAAAATTATCTAGACAGTAATGAAAAGAATTCATGAGAATTCAGAGTAGAGCAAAAAACACAAAACAGAAGAAAATTCCTGTTTTGTCTATCCAAAGACTGCTTTGGATAGAAGCATGGATTCTCTAGCTACTTTTGTACTTCCCAGACTCTGTAGTGTATTTTAGTGAATCTACGCTACTATATTGGAATACCATTGACAGAACAACAGAGGTTTATTCTCACCATTGTGGAAGCTGGGAAGATTAAGGTATCAAATTTACTACATAGTAAATTCTTATAGTCTCAGATTCCTAAATGGTGTTTCTTTGATCCACCTTGAAGGTGTGAATACTTTGCCCTCATAAGGTGTAAGACAGAAGACAGAGAAGTAAAAGGAAGGGTAACTTGCTCTTTTTTTTTTTTTTTTTTTTTTTTTGGCTTTTCAAGACAGGGTTTCTCTGTGTAATCCTGGCTGTCCTGGAATTCATTCTATAGACCAGGCTGGCCTCGAACTCAGAAATCTGCCTGCCTCTGCCTCCCAAGTGCTGGGATTAAAGGCGTGCACCACCACCGCCCAGCTACCTTGCTCATTTATAACAGCATTTATTCCATGGTGTGTCTTTCAGTCACACAAACTTGATTATGTTCTATAGTTTCTCTCGATGTTGATTTCCAGTCTAATCAACATTGTGATTGGATAGACTACAAGAGTTCTTTCTTCCTTTCTTTCTTTCTTTCTTTCTTTCTTTCTTTCTTTCTTTCTTTCTT
>JANHMN010000001.1:157719081-157756581 GCA_030674055.1 Rhabdomys pumilio
TATCTATCTATCTATCTATCTATCTCCTATCTATCTATCTATCTATCTATCTATCATCTATCTATCTATCTATCAATCAATCATCTATCTATCTATCTATCTATCAATCAATCATCTATCTATCTATCTATCTATCTCCCATCATCCATCCATCATCCATCTATGATCTATCTATCTATCTATCTATCTATCTATCTATCTATCTATGTATCTATCATCTATCTATCTATCTATCTATCTATCTATCTATCTATCTATCTATCTATGTATCTACCTAGTGTTGGGGATAGAATCTCACTCTACCACTGAGCTACAACTCCAATCCCTTGAACTAAATTTTAAGCTTTAAATAATACCCTAAAGATGAAGGAGACAGCATTTCAAATTGGGGGAGCAGACAAATAAAATGTCAGTAGGATACAATATGATGAGGAGGTGGGAACTTGTTGGGGTCAGCAGGAAATTTTTCTGATGAAAACGAGAATTTGTGTGTAAGCAAGTAGAGAGCAAGGTTGTGGAAGAACAGCGGGAGCAGATCAAAGGCCTTTGTCAATGTAACAGAGGAATCTGGACTGGAAGCCATGTGCAACTGCATTTCTCTGGAGCTTTGAAAGAGAAGCTCATGCCACCCAGGAACACGAGACCAGTGCTGCAGGGCAGGGATTGGTGGGTAACTTGGAGACTGTATTCACACACTGTGTTCATATCTACTGAGGAGAAAGTGGGAAGGCAAATGCATACTAACAGAATGAGGACAGGAGGGGAGGACATTATTGGCACTGACTTGGTGGCTGGAGATGGAAGTGTTATCATCCATGAAGGGATGTGTTCCCAGGGGTAGGCAGGTGCACCTGTCTCCCCCAGAGGAGTACCTATGGATTCCCACAAGGACCACCAAGAAAGGAACAGACAAAAACCAGCCACTGTTTTCTTAAAGTTGGTGGAATACAAAGTGGTATTTCTGAGTATTCCTTCAAATATGAAAAGTTATTGATTTTATGGAGTGCCTGCTTTAGTCCATTTTGAGTTTTATTATAGCTATATCACTGAGTAATTTTTTTTTTTTTTGGTTATTCAAGACAGGGTTTCTCTGTGTAACCCTGGCTGTCCTGAACTCACTCTGTAGTCCAGGCTAGTCACAAAGATCTACCTGCTTCTGCATCCCCGAGCGCTAGGATTAAAGGTATACACCACTACCACATGGCCTTTACTGAATTATCTTTTGAGAAACAAAACTGGTAGGAAAAACAGTGAGTTATTTCTTGGTTTAATCCTTTAGCCTCGGTCCATGCTAATATCGTCTTCTGTCCCATTGTTTAGCTTCACAGCCGCCGCTATTCATATAAAACCTCTCCTACACAGTATATGGAGAACCAAACAGATGTCCACTGTATTTTTAATTACCACTCTCAGCTCTCCACTTTCCTCCCAAGACTTCTTTCCTCCCTGAACTTGATGTAGACAAGCTAACAGTTACCCTAGCATGGACAAGCAGATTTACTAGAAAGCAACAACATTTAGAGTCATACTGTGTTTATTTCAATCTTTTTACTCTAAGACAGAAGACCAATCTATCTAAAGGAGTAAGACCAAAGGAATGCATGTTACAGAGGTCACTAATGTCCTGTACACTGGGAACACTTTGTAATAAACATAGAAGGGCATAAGTATGTAAGTGCTTCACTTCTTGCCTATCAGTTGCTATTAATGTTATAATTGTCCATCCATCACACTGTCCCAACATTTCTCTTGTAGGAAATATCCTGACTGCAATGAGCTTAACTGTCGTTTGGATTACATCAGTTACTTCCCCAAACAGAAGAAGATACACAGGAGTGAAGGCCACAGGGTGAGAGCATCTGGTGGTTGCAGTGGTTAGTTCCCAAAGAAACTGGATCACTTGAGCTGATTTGGAGTTGAGCTGATCTGGTCCTCACTGGCCCTAGCAACCATTTCCTTCCTGACTGGATCAACTAGAAAAACCATTCTTCACTGTTAGATGAAATCCAGCCCATGAACACATGTTTTCAGCTTCTCTGGACAATCACTGTTTACCTGTTCCTCAGGCAGATGTGATCTTCAACTGCTGGATGCGAAGGTCAAACAGCTCTGACATCCAAGTCCAAAATGGAACCTCTGGGGACATTTGGGAAGACCAGCTGGGGTTCAATTCTCCCTCAGCTGCAAAGCAGGCATTATGGCCTTACCTAAGTCATATAATAGTCTGTATCTAGGTCTTTTTGGAAAATTAGAATAATAATTACTAATTGGTTACCATGAGAATTAAATAAGAGCATATTGAAAGGGCTTAGTAGGCACCTGATAAAAAATTTAGCACCCAATAAATATTTAGTAGTGAATAAAATATTAGTATTTGCTATTGTGTTCTGTGATCTCTTCAAGAATTTGAGGGCCATCTCTGGGAGGATGAAGAATATGCTCCATGTGTTCTCTACAAAGGACAACTTCCCATGTTCTCCAGCCAAACTCCTCCTCCCACGGACCTTTCTTGATGAATAACATCATCTTTCCAACAACTCAGGATGGAGACTATTAGGGTTTTTTTTCCAGCCAATTTTCACTTCCTTAAACCTAGCCAATTAATGCAGTATCACTACCAACCATTTTCTTCTTGGAAAAAAAATGGTTTTTCCAATTCTTCATAGTGTACAAACTTTTGGGTACTGTAAAATCATAAAATACTAACTGTAGAATACTACGTTGAAGTCTAATAAATTTTATGGATGGTTATGTGGATAAACTGGCCCTTCAAGTCCCACAATGGTATTCACTACACTGTCAGAAAGGCAAGGCTAGAACTGTAGTGATAAATATTCTTCAAATTTTAGGATCCTTCAGTGTTCTCTGGCATCTTCTTCAGTTCCAAACCTTTACCATGTTTGACATGACTCTCACTTGGTCTTCTCAGTTCCAGTTTGCTCTTTCTGTCATCAAGACTTGACTCTCCACCTAATAACTTTGTTACTTCATTTTTTTTTGACACAGTGTTTCTTTGTGTAACCCTGGATGTCTTTGAACTGGCTCTGTAGACCAGACCGACCTCAACCTCACAGAGATCCGCCAGGCTTTGCCTCCAGAGGGCTAGGATTAAAGGCATGCCCCACCACTACCCAGCCTTTTACTCTTCTTTTATGAAGGCCTAAAGCGTTGATACATAATAAACCCTTCTGAGATGGTTCCAGCACAGCTTGCCCAGAGCATAGTCGAAGATGTGTTCCTTGAGGAGGGGACAGTCATCAGTCACATTCTTTGATTCTGACTTTGTCTAACCTACCTTCTATATTTTCACAACCTGGGCATACTCAGACCTCTGCTTTGCTATTTGCTCCCTGCCCCCCATGTCAGGAATCACTCTTTGCGGTTATGAATTTGTTGGAAACATACTTTATAAGTTTAAATCACTCTGTACAACTAAGTCCTCTATAGATTTGTCTTTCAATAATTTCCCCAACAAAGATAATGATGCATGCATATTTCATGGTGTTGATGCATGGAATTCTAAAAGAATGAATAATATTATTAAAATAAATTTTTAAGGTAGGAAACCTTTTTCCATTTTCTTTTTCTTTTTTTCTAATCTCAAAGCATCCAGAATCCTTAATTGAACTCCCACAAATGATTGACTGGTGTGTGTATCTCTCTTCACTAGACTATTCAATTGTATTAATTGAATAGAAAAACTATTAATTGTGTAAGTGAATGGGCTTCATTGTAAGACCTTCATCCATACACATCCTTCATGCAACCTACACGGCGACTCATATTTGGCAGTTTAAAATGTTTGTTGAATGATCAAATTTATTTTTTAAAAATAGATGTTCCAGTCTTATTGAAGTACTGCAGTTATGCTCCAGAGTGGCAGATCGCATATGCACAGCATAGATACCTCAATCGCTATAATGCAGAGGTGTGCTATGTTCTGGAGCCAGCCAGTCTTCTGCAGGAGGACCACCTTGTGGGTTCTTTTCCAACTTGGAGCTTAATGATGTCTTTTAGGAAGCTTGAAACTGGTCACAATGATAGTATTTGCACCAAGAAAATGGGCAAATGCTGCATATCATGGTTTGTTTGTTTAGGAGGAGTTGCCAGCACAGCACTGTCACCAGCCAAAATAGTCACAGGATTTCTGATTTGTCATAGAACCCACTATTTCAGGATAAACCTCCTGTACGAATAGAAGAGGTCCAGAATTCTACACTGTGGTGTAGAAGGAAACAACGTTCTATTTAGAAGCCATGAGACAAATAGCAAATTTTTTGAGCCTCTGGGAAACCCCAGTGTCATTGTCTATACTATAGATCTATAGGGTACAAACATTAATGGCATCCCCTACATATCTCACAGCCTCACTGGGGGAAGCCATGCATATAGAACATAGAAACATTTTAAAAAGTCGCCATTAGCCATCAATAAGTGTGTGTGTGTAAACACACACACACACACACACACACACACACACACACGCACACACACACAGAGTTTAGTTTTACTTGGGAAGTCCCAGTTAGTGAGAGAGTGACAATTCCCCATTCATCTTCATTAATCAGTCTAGGTTCATGAACAGTTAGGTCATGCTTAAAATGCTATGTGTGCTTTTCTTGCCTTTCCACAAGGGACAAAGCTGCTATAACATCAGTCAAGTCAAAGTCCTAACCTCTTCTCACAGGAATTTCTCCCCGATTTCTATTGAATTTCTTGTCCCTTAAACTAGTAAACACTAACAATGTCTGATATTTATCAAAAACTTTACTGGAATACAGACAGACTTTTTAACTACCCCCCATATCCCATAATACAGAAATAAATGGCATTGATTAGTGATTGACTTCAAAGTGAGTAATTGGGCTTTAATGGCTTTATAAAAGGGATTGAAATCAAGGCAATAAATTAAAAGCAAAATAAAAGAGTAAACAAGAAAGGATGTTTTACAACTTGGTTCCATTATAGTCTATGCTAACCGGATTAAAAAGTAATTGCCATGTCAAGAAAAATTATAGTGGCTTCTGCGAAATGAAAGAGCAGTGAGCTCCCTTTGTGTGCGGGGTGCAGAACAGACAGAGAGGAAAGTAAATGAGGGTAGGGAATCTGGGGAGAGGGCAGAATGCTCGCCTCTGATGGTCATTGTGCTCTCAATATCAGGGATCTCTCACAAATAGACATTACCATCCACATGTGCTAACGACCTGCAGTATTTCAACTAAACTCTGTAATGTTCTCTATTATCTTTGCAGAACATATCCGGAGTATATTTATGAGTGTATACTTTATCTATTTTAAATGTCCCCAAATTAATGAGATCACAAAGACAAAATGCTCCCAATATATGAAGGTGGCTTTTAAAATAGGCAGTTTTCCCAAATGGATCACAGGTGATGTAAAACAAGAATCACCTGCAGTTGGAGAACCAAAAGCCACCATAAAATAGGGAGATAACGGGAATACATTCTATGAGGCTATCCTCTTCATGAGCCTTGATGATATGTCATGAGCACTTAAAGAATGAAAGCCAGTCTCCTAGAACCACGGCTTGCTAGCAGAGAATTCATGGGGAGAAGCCTAAAGAGGGATAAAGGGCAAATATAGTGGCATTTTTAAAAGTAAGCATCTCTAGACTATCCCTTGTCCAAGGACTGTCTCCAAAAAGCAACAGGAGAGCCAAGATCATCACGATGTAAGACAATGTGTGCTGATAAATCTAATACACAAAGTAATCATGACTTAAACTCTACACAGGGGATTGTGTTTGATGTAATGCTGATGACAATGAATTGGAATGAAGCAAGAATATCCCTAGGGACACATTGATCTACAGTGTGGGCTTCTAAATTGGACTGGAAGTGCTTGTCTGAGATGTCTAGGAGATTCAAGATACCGAGCACTGACTCTGGAATGCAATAGTTTTACAGGATGCAGAGACTGGCTCTCAGAGAGGAAAGAATAGACCTCTAACTAAAGCCTCTGGTATCACAGACAGAGGACAAATCTGACTACCTTCTCATGGAATCCACAGTGAAGGGGAACATGGGTTTTACTGTTCCATTACTTCAATGTCTGTAAACAAGATTAGATTGAGATTAAAAAAAAAATTAACATGTTCAGATAATTAGACAAGAAGAAAACAAGAGTCATCCACAGTCCTGGAGATAATTGAACACTTAAAAGGCAACCCGAGTGCCACCCCAGTGACCCAAGTTCAATCCCCAGAACCTACATGGAAAACTGGATATGGTGGTCCCTATAATTCAGCTATTCCTAACAGCAATATGAGAGGCAGAGATAGGAGAATTGTCAGGAAGCTTGCAGGTCAACCAACCCGATCTGAGCAGCTGTGGAAACAAGAGAAACCTACCTCAAACGAATGTAAAGAGAGAATTGACTTTTAAAATTCTCCTCAGATGTACATACATGTACTGAGGGGTACACACACACACACACACACCACATTAAACAAAGACAAATACATCAACAAATGAAACAGATTAGTTACCCACCTAATTCTATTGACATTCAGTTCCCTTTTGAGTTAAGCTGGGATGTGGAGGACAGGATGGTTAAATTAGAAGATAATTATTATCTTTTCATTAAGTTATTAGTTTATTTACCTTACATCATGATTGCAGCCACACCCTCCTCCCTTCCCCTTACAGTCTCTCCTCCATGCTCCCTCACTTTCTCCTCTGAGAAGGGGGAAGGCCCCCTCTACCCTGGGTGTCACCCTGACCTGGCACACCAAATTATTGTAGGACTAGACGCAGTCTCTCCCACTGAGGCCAGAGAAACAGATCTGTAGAAAGGCAGGCAACAGATTTAGGGGCAGTCCTGCTCCGGTTATTGGGGAGCTTGTGTGAAGACTGAATATCTGCTACATATGTGTGGGAGCCCAGGTCCAGCCCATGTATGCTCTTTGATTGGTGTGGTTCAGTCTTTGAGAGCCAGAAGGTAATTGTTAGCCCAAGTTACAAGATAGAGGCAGAGTTAAAATATACCTCTTCTGTATTTTCTGACTTTCTTGATTTAAATAGTCCATCAGTGCATTTAAGATATTTCTTGGGCAGGGGGTACAGATACATTCATAGTAGTCCTAGGAAAGGCATAAAACAAACAATACTAACAAGAAAAGCACCCACGACCTCAAAAGAAGAATCAGAATACAAATGGCTTTAAAAGCTTGGAAATAATTTTATGTCAAATTGAAGAGCTGTTTATCCTCATTTCCATAATGCTCTTGTTTTTAGTTTCAAGTTATTTTAAGCAACTTTCTCAGGCGGTTAGCTTAGTTGCTTAAAGCTGTTATTGCAGGCTAACACGTATATAATCCATGCATGTATTGCAGACCATCGTATCCAGATATAATGTTGCACAGCGCTATTATCCAAGCCGAACAGCCGCCATCCTCACTGGAACATCTGTCACTGCTTGTGAGGGACTTCAAGACTGGGCTTGTTAACTGTTGATGTTCCCTTACCGCAAGAATGCAGTGGGTCATTAAAGCCACTTCGGAGATTCCAACATCTTCCTGTACCACTCAGTCACTGGCTCAATTGCACTGGCCTCAGACAGTCTTAGGAGATACCAGAGTACATCAGCTGAGAAAGGTTAGATAATACGGAAATCTCAGGGTTTTGTTGCCATGGGAAAGCCATCATCCATGCTGGACAAAAACTTTCCAATGCAACCATTTTGACATCACCTGCCCTCCTCTACCCAGCCTCTAACTCATGGCCACTGAAGAAGCACACTAAAGTCCTTGGTTCCCCAGGAGAAACTTTGGCTGAATCATACTTTTTTTGGGGGGGGGGGGTGGGCTTTAAAGGAGAGATTCCTTAGGGAAAGAATCCCTTAAATCTTATTTTTGCAGATATGACAAAATAAAATATTGATTTTATTTTAGACAAAGACCATGGAATTAATTTAAGATGGAAGAATGTATAACCAGGCAGAAAAAATTATAAATGTTCCTTATATATTATAATATAGCCAAATAAAAAAAAGACAAAAAAAAAAAACCAAATTAAAAATTCCTAGGTCACAATGAAATATATGTTAATAGCACACATAGAAATTGCGTATGGGGAGAGAAACACTGAGATAATTTAGGTAACAGAGGTATTCGGAGGTATCCAGGAAAGCTGAAATGCACATACACGCTTTGGGGAGCTGAATGGTTATATTACAGATTCATCAATCAGCAGCAGCAGTTTTCAGGATTAGTCATTGTGTCATAGTTGCAACGGCCAAACGATGGAAACAAAGTTAATGTCTTCAAAGACTACTAATGGACTAATTTGTGTTAGAGCCTTAGAAGGCAACAATCTGAAGCTGAGCAACAGAATGAAAAGATAACAGACTGGTGAGATGGGTCAATGGGTAAGGGCACCTGCCCCTAAGCCTAACAACCTGAGTTTGGGTCCCAGAACCTACATGGTAGAATGAGAGAATTCACTCTCTCCAGCTGTCCTTTGCACATGTGCTTTGGCATACGTGTGTGTGTGTGTGTGTGTGTGTGTGTGTGTGTGTGTGTGTGCTTGTGAGTGTGTGTGTGAAAGAGGGAAGAATATATATGAATATATAGTTGCTTACCATATTGAAAACTCTGAATAACTAGACATTAACATGCATAATTATCTAGATTGTTAAAAGAAAGGGTACAGGTAAGCATCCTTGGCAGTTTTAAAGAAGCATATTCTAACCAACAGTTACGGGTCACTTCTGTAATTTTCAATAATAATTCATAAATAGAAATCTGGGGAGTTCTGAATGAATACTAATTTGAACTCCTTAGTTCCGATGCTATTGGGCCCTGGGACTTTGCTACATTTAGCTTTCTAGTTTTCAGTTGTTGAAAAGTGATTTTAATTGGACTCTTTCAATAGAGAGCCTGAGGCTTTCTCAAGACCTCAGCTCCAGCCTCCTGTCTGTGTATCACAAAATAAACTGCATAAGTTGCTTGTTCTTCATGAGCCAACACATGCCAGTGTAGAGACCACAGACATGAGCTTTAGGGAAGACTGTGCTTAGCACAGCATTCTGAATTCCAACCTTTACAGGTGCAGAGTTGGAAGAGACTTGGTGCTTTCCCCAAGTCTCACCTTCATTCCCTGTCTCCTGTGCCCCGTATATGCTTTCCAACTCCACTAAACGTTACTCTGTCATGATGGCCACCCCTCGTCTTAATTTGTTCCTGCAGTATACCTTTTGATGTTACTGTCTACTTTTCTTTGCTAGTTGCTTGCACTTCCCAAGTCTGAGATGACTTGCTTCATCAATAGCCCATCAATATCCTTTACTATGTAAGTAAACCCTATGAATGCAGAGAACATATCCAGTGTATTTTCTTTGCTGTCTTCACTAGTTGAAACGCAATACAGGTCAATGCATATATGCTGAATTAGTGAAAGACTGATCTAGCCGTGCCCGGGAGAAGGTTCGATGGACAAAGACACCTGCCATGCATGTGAAGACCTGAGTTCAAATGCCCAGAGTCTGTGTGGAAGCCAGATGCCCAGAGCTCCTGTGGGAAGATGAGAGGCAGAGACAAGAAAACCCTTGGACTTTCTATGGGCCAATCAGTCTGCTGTACATAGCGGAAAACAACAAGAGAATCTGTCTCAAACAACGTGGAAGGTAAGGATGGACCAGCAAGGTTATCCTCAGACCATGCACATGCCTGTGTTCACACTTAAGAAAGTGAGGGCATATATACACTGCATTGTACTTACGTTTACTTTGTTGAGTCATGGTTTTTTTTTTTTTTTTTTTTTTTTTTTTGGGTATGGTCTTATGCTTTTCAAGGTTTTAGTCAGTTGTTGTGTGTTTGTTTCTTTTGACTTGTTTATTTTTAAGGTGGGTCTCATTATATAGTCCTGGTTGGTCTCAAGCTCACAGAGATCTCCCTGCTTTTGCTTCCTGAGTGCTAGGATTGAAGACATGTATGGCCATACTGGGCTTTCTTGTTTTGTTTTTGAAGCAGAGTAATGCATCCCAGGCAGCCTTCAAAATTACTGTGTACCCAAGGGTGACCTTGAACTCTCGATCTTCCCACCTCAGCCTCGAAGTAGCTGAGGATACAGTAGTGAGCTACCATGCGTACCTTGGCTGTTCTAACAACAAATTCTTTGGGAGATGAATCCTATTTGATGAGAAGTATATATCCACTGGATTATTTAAGTTTATTCCATCACAGCAGTAAATATCATAATCAAAGTCAAGTCATTTTCCCAATCAACAGCAGTTCCCACATTTGGAATGCTAAGTGCTTAGACCAAAGAGTGTCCCCAGTTTGAATCAATCAGATAATAATATACAGACTACTCAATGCTATAGTCCCAGACAAGACCTGGTAATTCTAGTAAGCTTGAAGGAAGAGACAGATATCCAAAAGATACCGGAAAGTATTCAGGGACAGTCCCCACTATCTCATGTTGGCCAAACTTATATGGACTTAATTTTGCTCTTAACTCTATGAGCAAGATAAAGAGTTAGAATTATGTACTTCTTGAAAAGTCATCCCACCTTTTCCATCTCCCGGTCTCCCTTCATTTTCTAGCTTCATGCAGTCCAGTCTCATGAGACTGGCTGCCTTGTATATGAATCTCCTACATGAAGCTATTTGCACTCATTTAATTAATTGACCCAGTGAGTGCTGCTCAAAAAAAAAGGAGGGGGGAAACTCTCACTTTTTTTTTTTCTATTAGATAATTGCATACTGGCACGATGACCCTATAGAGTCCATCATGCACAACATTATTTATTACAGAGTGGAAACTTGAAATGAATGATGATATAAACACCCTGAATACCACTTATCTTTACATCACCGGATCTCTTGAAAGACATAAAGAACTGCCACCAAGAAAAACAAAGTCATTGCCCATGGCTGTTGCTCTACCCTGACCCTTAGCTCCTTCCATAAAGGAACCATTTATGGTGGTGAGTCCATGAACCCACGGGAGTTTTATGCCCAGGGGGGCCACGTAAGGCTTTCATACTTGCATTTAGCAGGACTGAAGGGCATAGAAAGAGCAGTAACTCTCAGCCCCTGTGTCTTCACAGCATCTCAGTAAAAGAGCATGAAAGACTTTTTCAGAATGCAAGTAAAAACTGATCAGAAGACCATCAAAGGGAAACCCCACCGCCAACACGTCTTTATTGAGTTTCAAGCCCTTTTCTTGGCATGCTAACCATTAACTAAATGAATGCATTTCAAATATTAGACGTTTCCATTCACACCAAAGAGTCCTTTCTCACATAAAACCTAAATTGAAATCATCTTATGCTTAACAGAAACAGACATGTATTTAAAATGAGAAGAGGAGGGAGCAGAAAGCCTATAAAAATGGATTTTATTTTTATAGGAAGTAGAAGCAGAAGAAAGTTATTTTAAAAGAAATTACCTAATTGATGGGATTCCGGGTGATTCTGCTCACTTCTTTACACTTATCTGAATTGTTCAATTTTCCTCCAATAAATATTTTACTTTCATAATAAAAAATGTCTAATAGTGGGCCAATCATGATAGTTTTATTTAATGAACACAAAGTTGGAGCAATTGGGTTTTACTGTATGAATCAGATCTCTCCTCATCTGGTTAGTATAAGAGAGCCTAATAAAACCTATCCCTAAAATACTAATATTGGTCAGTTAGGGTACTTCTCTGAGCCTCAGTTCCCTCACACATAAAGCAAGGGAAATTGATAAAAATTGATCTGACAGACTTGTGAAGATTAAAAGTATTTATGCCAAGAATCATGCCTCATGTCTGTAGTCCCTGAGTTTGTGAGGACTGAGGCAAGTGAATCGTTAGTTCAAGGCAACCTGGGCTACAGCATGAGTTCAAGGATAGCCCAGGCTATATAGCAAGATTTTTGCCTCAAAACAAAACAAAGCAAATCAACAAAAAAAACCACACAAACAAACAAACAAAAAAAAAACCCAAAACAAACAAAAGAGAAATTAAAAATACAAAAAGATACCCACTGAGTTGGCTCAGCCAGTCAAGTACTTGCCCTGCAAGCCTGACAGTTCTAGATTGATCCCCAATACTCACGAGAGGGTGGAAGGAAAGAACTAACTTGACACATTTGTTCTCTGACCTCCATACAGAAACTGTAGCAGGTGCATCATTTGTCTTCTGTTACACACAGACATACACATAGACACACAGACGCACGTAGATACACACACATACACACACACACACCATAAATATTAAAATAAACTTTTAAAAATATCTACCCAAAATCCTGAAAGATAGCAAATATTTACTATAGCTCATGTGTTGATGATAATTCCACAATGAGGCCAATATGTGTATTTACTTATCCAGCTGGCTTAGCAAGCTGTTCTTCCTCTTCCTCTTCCTCTTCCTCTTCCTCTTCTTCTTCTTCTTCTTCTTCTTTTTCCTCTTCCTCCTCTTCCTCCTCCTCCTCTTCCTCCTCCTCCTCTTCTTCCTCCTCCTCTTCCTCCTCCTCCTCCTCCTCCCTAAGACTGCTTCTTCATGGGAGCATGCATGGAGTGCCATTACCCTTTCCCCTAGTGAACTAGAACGTTTTTTTATCTTTAGAGAATTCAATGGTTTTGAGGTGGTAGTATAAACATCTACATGATTTGAGGGGCACCAAAACAGGTGGCCAATCACTGACCACCATGGAGATATGAATGGCTAGGAAGCTGACTCTGTGCTCAGCTCTGGACCTGTGGCCCCTGTAGGTCAGAGAGACAGAAGAATAAAGCATTTGTGAAATGGATGAGTGAGGATAGCCGGAGTCTCCCATTTAACCCTAGTGGTATAGTTGCCCTACACTGTCTCCAAGAAACTGCGGGACACTGTCCTGGACACTGAATCAGCAGAACCGCTAGTTGGAGCAGCTGTGTGCTCAGCCACTGAACTCTGTCAGTGTGTGAGTCAGTTTCCCACTACTGAGTCCAAATACCTGAAGAACATCAATTTAATGCAGGAAAGATTTGTTTTGGCACAAGATTTCTTTCTTTCTTTTTTTTTTTAAGAGAAATAATAATTTTATTAAAGGACATTTAATATAAAAGAACTACACATATGGAACTAAATATTAAGGTATGTCTTAGGAAAAAAAATCACTCAGAGTAAATATCATATATCCGTGATAAATGGGTTAGAGGTCATTTAGAAGTGTGTTTTCCTTAATTTTAAACTCACCTTTTGAAAATCTACAGTGTTCATAAATAACATTGCAAATAAGTTATACAAATATTTATTTTAATGTACTTAGCTGCTTTATAGAACGCCATACAAAATGTTCCATTCTGTAGTTTCCCTCTTCCTGTCTGATAAGATCTATACTATTCTATCACTAATCATTTCTGATGTTCACACTTCCATAAGATCAAGTAAAGGCTTGGCCAGGGTCAGCTACCTGCTGCATAAGCATGCCAACCTAAATTTGACCCTAGAACCCAAATAAAGGGAGAAGGAACGAACTGACTCAGTTGTCATCTGTAAATACACCGCTCACACAATTATAACAAATGTCTTTTGAGATGAAAAGTAGGAGTGTTTGGTCCCATAGCATTAGTCAATGACTGTGATTGAGCCTCTTGCTAGTACATTGGGTTTTTTTTTTTTTTTTTTTTTTTTTTTTTGTGTGTGTGTGTGTATGTCTTCTTCAGGCAGGTTAAATTGGCTAGACAGACATAAAGGAGAAAAAAAAAAGAAAGAAAAGAGATAACCTGAATGGTGGCTAGAGACTGAGACAACCTCAGAGCTGGATCACATTGGAAAACCATTTGACGACTCAGTACAACAAAAACCATGAGACCAACATAATTGACCATCCTTGACTTTGTCATAACATTATTTTAATTGTCTGAAAGTCCCATTCATGGACTGAAAAAGAGAGCAAAACCTATTCTGGGACAATCCCAACCAACTCTTTGGAATCCCTAGCTTCCTTCTAATGTACTTAAAACTAAAACTTAGAACTAGGATGCTCTTCACAGTCATGACCGTGCATCTCCTTTCAAAAGTGCACACTAGCCTCTTCAGTGTGTTCCTTTCACCCTGTAATGAAGTTTCTTCAGACGCTTTATTTTTTAGAGTACTTTCTCTAGTAGTGAATGTCAACAACCTGCAAACAAGTCACAAAGTCCTCTCAGGCTCTAAGACGTCTTCAGTCTCACAACAAAAGTGGCACAAGGCTTCTAAAATTACCATCACTGTCATCAGTCAGCCCCACTGTTTCTGCCCACAATGAGCTACTTGATCTAATTACATCTCACCTCCTAAAATTCCCAACACCTTCCAATATCCCATTAAGTTATGAACACTTCTGTGAATGTAAAAACTCCCATGCTCCGATCCTGCAAAGGCAGGGGGGGCTTTGAACACAGCTATACTGGGGGGTAAGGTTCGGAGTATGTGAGCTCTGAAAATACATTTAGGAATTGGAAGCAGCAAGCAATATCAGTCAACAGATCAGTCTTACATGCAAGGTATTCAATGGCATATACTCCTGCATTGAATTCAGATTGTCAGTCGCTATTTTGTTTCAATTTTGTATGCTCCTTTCCCAATTATGTGTGTGTGTGTGTCTACACAGACACACAGACACACACACATATTTTTTCTCTAATAACCCAGAATCAGAGAAGAAAGATCAGGGCTATATGATGTCAGTTTGGCTAAACTGACATCTACAGAGCCATGGCAAGTAGCCTGCTAAGGTTCAGTTCCTTAGATCCACAATGTAAGTTTTAATCGAAGTTCAGCCGATGCCTGACATCTTCGGTTCTAAATTAAAATAGCATGAGTTAAAAGCTACTCTTCTTCTTTCCATGGGACTCAGATCATTCATTGAACTCCATCACCTCTCTGTCTCAGCAGAAAAGCTAAGTGCATGGAGGACTTCATGAAGGGCATCTCCACCTGTTCCTTATATCTGTGCTTCTCGAACAAAACCATTTGGAAGTGATTAATGGCCCTACTGCAGAGTTATGACCTATAAGTCTAGGTCTAGACCAAAGAGTGGCAATTTACATTCATGAAAAGACTCAAGTGGTACAGATACTGGTGCAGGAGTCAAAGCTTAAGAACCACTGGTCATTAAAAGAAGACCTGTACCAGACAGGCTCACCTATGGGATTTTCTACAATTCAGGCAATTATGCCCATCCCAATCCCTGAATCAGCATCTTCACTTGGGATGAAGGATATGTATACTACTTACTTGTTCCTCTGACAAAGTGTCTGACAAAACAGCAAGGAAGAAAAGGCTTATGTTAGCTCATAGTTTGGAGGTACAATCCTTCCTAGCAGGGAAGTTATAGCAGCAGGATAAAGCTGGTTACATCATAACTGTAGTCAGGAGGCAGAGAGAGATGAATATTGGCTCACAGTTGCCTTTTCCTTTTAATTCAGTTCAGTATTCCAGCCCACCAAGGTTTGTGCCCCTTACATTCAGTACAGGTCTTCCCACCTCACTCAAACTGTTCTGAATATACCTTCACAGACACAGCCAGAGGTATGTTTCTCTGGTGAGTCTACATCCCATAAAATTGACAATCCAGACTTTTAAGACCATTGCTTGTCAGTCTGATACCCAAACATTAACTTTTAAATCATCAAATTCTACCCTTTGTCCTCAAGAAGCTCATAGACTCTCACCAGGCAAAATGCATTCAGCTCATCCAGAAGAGTAAGTGAAAATATTAACAGTTTTAACATTGTTGAAAAACCCCAAAATTCAAAGTCTCTTCTGAGACTCAAGGCAAACTCTTAGCTGTAGGCACTTGTAAGAAAACACCCCTCCCCAAACAAACTGGGGTACCAATCTCTACCCCTAAAGGAAGGAAGTGGTCCCTACAGATAGACCAGACCAAAGCAAGACCCAAATCTAGCAGGACAAACACGTTAAACCCTCCAGTTCCATATCTAGCATCTAAGATTCATGGTGGAACCATCTGCACTTCATCTGGTAGCTCCGCCCATCCAGTCTTGCCATCTTCAGCACAGATAGCCTCTCTTTTAGAACACCTCCACATCATGCAGCTTTTGTTAACAATGCCTCTTGTCCTGGCCTCTCCAACATCCTGGAGTCTCCATTACAAATTGGCTTTCACTCCCACAGCTTCACACAGTAGTCCCTCAAGGCCTCTTTGGAGGGATCTTGACTTTGCCAACACATTGCTTAGTCTCAGCGGCTCACTGGAACCTCAACACAAGCCATCTGTGAGACCTTTACTCTTAACTCATACCCGAAAAATCAGTATTATCTGAATAACGCTGTAGCTCAAGATGTAGCCTGGTTCTTTGGACTACAGTGACCTCTGTGTGCTGACACTCAGGGAAATAACTTCCTAGGAGGAGGAGGAGGAAGAGGAGGAGGAAGAGGAAGAGGAAGAGGAGGAGGAAGAGGAGGAGGAGGAGGAGGAGGAGTTTTTTTTACAAAAGGAACCATTTTGGGGTCATTCTCCATTCACCTTAAAATGAATTAGCATTTCACAAGTTGAAACCTTCAATGTGTGGATCTTGCCAACAGAGTATTTTTCCTATTGTCCCAGTGAGAACAGTATGTCTTTCTTCAAGCATGATAATCTCTTCAGCAATTATATCAACTATCTGCATAGACCAATCTTGCCCACATCCTTAAATATGCTCTCACCTCTTCCCTTACCAAACTTTCCATTTTCATACCTTTCTGCTCACTCATTATAGATCTAATTAAGAACAGTAAGTGGTAGATGGCCCCGGAAGCTCTGCTGACAGCATTCTGGAGCTTCTCTAGCCTCAGGTTCCAGACTGTTCCATATTCTTCT
The DNA here is from genome assembly GCA_030674055.1 of Rhabdomys pumilio. Classification (NCBI taxonomy): domain Eukaryota; kingdom Metazoa; phylum Chordata; class Mammalia; order Rodentia; family Muridae; genus Rhabdomys; species Rhabdomys pumilio. Next base: position 157,735,890 of record JANHMN010000001.1, read on the forward strand.
CCCAAACTGGTTCCAAAGGCTCAAGAACCACTTGGTGAGGATTTTTACGGTAACAGCCCCATTTCTCAGCACCAATTTTCTGAATTAGCTATTTATTTAATGCCCTGACCAAAACATCTGACAATAGCAACATAAGGAAAGAAAGGTTTACTTTGCCTTACAATTTGAGGACACAGGCAATCTGACATGTCAGAGAAGGCATAGGAGCAAGAGCAGGAGGCAGGTGGTCACATGGTGTCTTCCATCATGAGATGCAAAGAAATGAAGCAAACCTGAGTTCAACTCACAGCAACCACATGGTGGCTCAAAACCATCTGTAATGGGATCTGATGCCCTCTTCTGGTGTGTCTGAAGAGAGTGACAGTGTGTCAATAATAATAATAATAATAATAATAATGATAATAATAATGATAATAATAATAATAAAATAATAATAAAAAATAATATAATAATAATAAAATAATAATAATAATAATAAAATAAAAGAGCTGTGTCTCTGATCAAACTGACAATGAGGATTAACTATTATAATATGTACTTTGTTTTTGGACAGTTTTATAAGTGACTGTGATATTCATGTCTGCTTAAAAGCTATGGTTTTACATTGTTTACATAGTCAATCTCTATTATATTAACAGATGTTATCAGGAAAACAATGTGGGATTTTTTTCAACACATATGGTGAGAATTTCAGAGGCAGTTATTTGGAAGCAGCCATCTAAGTGAGACCTAGCCGTAGCTGATACTACCCAGCAGTTGACAGTGTCAGATATTACATAAGTTAGACTGGGAAGAAGGTAGTTTTGTTATTGATCCCATTTTGTAGATGAAGAAACACGTCATACAGCTCTGAAGAGAAAATCAAGGATAAAAGCCTAGGTCCTTGAGCTACAGAATCTAAGCGCTTGGTTATTGTATTATACTGATCTACCCAGGCTCTTAGGAACAAAAAAGCCTTTGAGCATCTGCCTCTGAAACCAAAATATATCCTTTTCCAAAGTAGAATAACTATGGACACTTCCCCACATCATTGATTAGTTTCTGAGGCTTTTGAAAACTGGAATACTGGAAGAAAATCCAAAAAACATTGCAGGAGTAACTTAAAAAAAGTAATCTATTCTTGGATTCAGCTGGCTGGCCTGAGGATCTCTCTTTAGGCGTTTAAGCAGACACATACCAGTTTTGTAGAAAATATGTGTACCTAGATGTTAGGCTCTTGTGAGTAGAGGTTAGCCCATGAGCACAGAAAACACAGTCTCATAGAGAGAGAGCACAGCCATGCCTCTTGTAGCAACATGTGTTTCTGAGATCCAGCACTTATGAGCACGTGCCTCTCTTCTGAAGGTGACCTGAATGCTGTTCCCAACCCCCACATCAGGGAGCTCACAACTGCTAATAACTCCAGCTCCAAAGGGTCTGATTCTCTCTGCTGGCCTCTGCGCAGACCCACATGTACATGGCATATAGTCACATAGACATGCCCACATACATGCAAATAAAAATCATTTTCTAAAAAATTAGAGAGAACCCATGTCATAGCTGTGTGGCCAGTACCGATGAGTCACTTGCTTGTGCCCAGGGACACTATGGGTCACAGGGTTTGCACCATGCTTTCATCCATGCTTCACTGCTAGGAAGTAGGACTCCCTTCTCACAACCTCGCTATCATTAGCATTAATCTGTATTTTAAAAAAGTCTAAATCGGAGACCATATTTTTCTAATGAACAATCATGGTGGCTGGGGAGGGGGTGGAAGCAGGGTTCAAAAAAGTTGTAGAAAATTTATCTCAAAAAGCAAAATAAAATTACAAAGACTGAGCACTTTCTCTTAGCATACTGAGAAAGTGTGCATTAAGTTGTCAAATAAAGCCCAAATCATGTTTCTTATTTAGGTTTTCGGGGAAAATTACAAGACAGCTTAGTAAGACATCTTTCACATTTGATTCTCCGGTAAAGTAGAGAAGGTTATTTTTGTAGAAACTGTCACGAAGCCTGCTGATTTTCCCAAGGGCTCTTCTTTCTCCTTTGATATTCAAATTCTAGGCTTTTGAAGCCACTCCAGTGTGGGCCTTCCTCATCCATTTTCCCTTATTTATTGTTAACCATCCCCCACCGGCCCGATCCTCAAGTACCACTGGTGTGCGATTCAAACAGTTATTTAATGTGACTTTCATGTACTTACTCTGGGAAACCCGTGCCTTCTCCAGGGTTCATGATATCACCCTGAGATGCCCCATTTGTATGGTGCAGCTACTGTGGTAGGGGAGAGACGGACAGGGGACTTACCTCTTGAGGATAAATGCGAGGCTTGGGCAAATTGACACTGGTTAGTGACACCATTTCCTTGCAAGTTCTAGGATTCCACTGATAAATTTAGTTGCTAAAGGTCGTGTATAATTCCACATTAGGCATATTTGGGAAATGGCATTATTCACATCTTCGCTGATGACCCTCCCCCCACCCCCACACTTTATATTTCTTACTGGTTCTATTTTGTGACAGCTTTGCCTCTATTTCATTTTTGTACCACAAAAGCATAGCCCCTTTTTTTTTTTTCATGAAACAAAAATGCTAAGTCAATAGTACATGTCTCCCATAATCCCCTCCTTCACCCTCCTGCTCATCACTGGGTAGGAAGGTCCTGATTGGCAGCCTTCACTTTGCACTGCCTTTGAACCATGCACACTGATTCATCACCTTTCACGTTTTCTGTCTCCACACTCAGTTTAAGAGTGTGTCTGAACTCTCATCCTATTGCTTCTGTTTCCCAAATATTTACAAGGGCCTTTACATGATTTGAAATGCAAGCAAAGTCCAGTTGTCAACAACTGCAACATCCCTATCTGAAGGAAAGGAAATAGAAAAGGATTCTCTTTCATCCTTTGTCCAAAAGGCAAGTGAGAAACATTTTTAACAAAGATATGTAATTCTCACAGCTAATTATGATTTTTCTCATTTCAATTTTAATTATTTTTTTAAAACCACACTTTTCTTTCATCCCTTATGGCAGTTCCATTGTTATTAAAAGTGCCGCTCTATTGTGCACACCCTCTATTCATATTCATGAGGTCAAGACCATTCAACCACGGTAATTGAGCAGTCTGATTGGCTGAATGTCCCCCAGTGGTTTAGAGAGATACTGATTAACAAAAGGCACCAGAGCCTCAGCCAGGATAAGAAGGGTAATTATGTAGGACCCTAAATGGGGACTCCAATCATTTGACAATACCCATCGGACTTGCATAGTATCAGTGCATTATCCACCATCTCACTATGATTAAGGAGTATTTAATTATTCCCTTTCTGGGGGATTATCCCCAATAAATGTGTCTTATACCTACCAGTTCAGCACAATCATTTTTCTGGGTTTTTCTAGAAAGAATTTCTGTATCCAACAGGAAAAAAACAGCATGTCTAAAACGATAAGCATTAACACTGGTCAAATATTGTGAGGAACACCTTGGTACATAATAATGGTGGTGGCTTGGATATAGATTGCTTTATTGCAGGCTTGGTAAAGTAGGACTGTCTTTGTCTCATTATTCCTTTTATTGGCAGTCTAACTCCCACTCACTTTCATACATTGGAGCCCCCAAAGCTGTGGCATAGTGATTCACTGATTCTAGATTTCTGACTCCTTCTGGGTTAAATCAGGGAGGTCCAGGACCTCGCTCATCCAAGATGGTCTTTTGGCTTTTGAACTGTTATTTCATGTAAATGAATGTCTGTTTTACTGTAGGAATAGGACTTTCATTAAGATTTTGCAACAGACATGGTCTTCAAAGTGGAGTCTGTAAGTTACAAGAAGTGTAGATAACTATTTTTCTGTGTCGGGGAATGAACCTACTAGAACTTTGTTCTTATCTTAAAATATGTTTAACCACTCATATTTATGTTTTGTACTTACTAAGATTTAGGAGCACTTCCCACATACTAGATACTATTCTTAAGGACTTTAAAGCTATTAATAAGAATGCTACAGTAACTGTGAAGTACCTTTCCAGACACATATTACTAATATGACACAGAAATTATGAATGTTGCCTAAGGTTATGCAAAGTTAGGAATGTTTAAGCAGAGAGTTGAATAAGCATGACTCCAGCCTAGGTCAACCTCTTATCTTCTGTCTGAGTAATATTAGTCTAAGAAAATAAACATCGAGGTAATAAATGATCATAATAAAGGAAGAATGGCAGACATATTTGAAGGTGATCATCTTGCTTGCCCTTCCTTGACTAATGGTCTTCATAGTTTTATATGAACTGTCCCCTTTAAATAAGGGCAGGATCTGTGATTTGCCTTTAATGAACTGGACATGGTGAAGGTGATGAAACAAGACACCTAGAGGTGACATGTGCTAACAGATTTGCTCTAGCAGATTCTTTTTTTTTTTTTTTTTTTTTTTGGTGACTTGGAAGAAGTAGGCTGCTATGTTGTGAATTGGCCATGTAGAAAGTCATGGGGTAGGGAGCTATCAGTAGCCTATAGGAACCAGGGTGCCTTTCACTCAACATTCAACAAAATACTGACATCCATTCCCATAAAGGTAATGAATCAGATGCTCTCATCATCCCAGTGAGTGGGAGAAGTCAATTCTTCCCCAGCCAGATTCTAAGGAGTCCTCATCTCTAACCACTTCCTTAACTGCTTCTATGAACAGGACCCAGCTATATTGCAGCAGAGTTCTGACTCCCACAAAACTGTGAAATGATGAAGACACATTGATTTGAGCCATTACACTGTGAGAACTTGTTATATGCAGTAGAAAACTACTGCAGGAAGTAGCTGCTCAGCTTTTAACCTAAACTAGTGAGCTTCTAAAAAGGATACTGTATAAGTTTCTCTCTCCAATCAATCAAATATACACAGACACACATACATAGACACACACACACACACACACACAGACACACACACAAGCATACACATATATACACACACAGACACACACACACAAGCGCACACACATATATACACATACACACACACAAGCACACACATATACACACACACACAGACACACACAAGCACACACATAAGCACACACACAAGCACACACATATATACACACACACAGACACACACATACAAGCACACACACAAGCACACACACACATATATGTATATGGAGAGAGAGACAGACAGTGAGAGAGAGAGAGAGAGAGAGAGAGAGAGAGAGAGAGAGAGAGAGAGAACAGTTTTGATCTACTAAGTCTCGTACGTTTACCACTGAGGGGTTCTGTTTCTCTGATAAGTACTACAAGCAAAGGAACTTGGGAGAAAGGGGGTTTTATTTCAGTTTACAGTTTGCAGTCCATCATCCAGGGAAGTTAGGTTAAGATCTCAAAGCAAGGACATGAAACTATAAACTGATATAGCGGTGACAGAGGAGTGATGCTGACTGGCTTGAGCTTCCTGCTTTTCTCAGTCTGTTTTCTTACACCATTCAATACCAGATTCCCAGGGGTGGCACTGCCCACTGTGGGATGGGTCCACTCACATCAATTATTAAACAAGAAAATACCCCATAGGCTTACCAGCAGGGTAATCTAGTGGGAGCCTTCTTCTAGTTGAGGCTCCTGTCTCCCCAATGACTCTAACCTGTGTCATGTCAGCACACCATTAAGTGAAGGGAGGAGTCCCAGAACTGTCTCTCCTTAGTGAACTTCTTTCTTGTCTGTTTCCTCGGAATTTTGGGAAACATTAATTAAGAGTCGGCTTGGGCATCTGCTTTGGTCTTGAGGACCAGGTAGCCAAGGAGAGACCACAAGAAACCTCTCAGTGAAGGCTACCTCATGTGGAGGAATGTGCACAGCTATGAAGTCCACAAAGGCAGACGCAAATAGTCAGTAGTATCTCCACCACCAAGGCTTGGAGAACAAGGGTTTAAGAAAGCAGGAGGTAGAAAGATCCCATTCAGTTTTCAAAATGTGTCTTTTTCCTGGATGATGTCACATCTGCCTGCAGGAATTGCTGCCACCTAAAGTCCCCACCATGCTGGAGTGCTGCCACCTTAGAGAGGAAGATGGTTATGCATACTGAAAAATGCCTAAAAATCAGAGCAATGGGGGTAAAAGGGTATGTGTGTGCGAGCAGATAAACAGATTAGTTTCCCAAAGAAATTAGCTGTTTAAGAAGACAGGTGACAGATTGGGCAATTGAGCATGTCAGTAGATCTTAAATCAAAATACACACAGACTTTTTGGTGGGGGAAGTTGTTTGTTTTTGATAAAAACATATAACTAAGTAATCAAAGAGGATGGGCCCAATTTACCTGAAATATGAAGTAGGTGAAACCTCTCGATCTTAGACCCAACAAAGTTACTAGAACTCTGAAGGCTAAGTCAAGTCTGGTGGTGGTCAGACAGAACTTCAACGGCATATAAAAATTATCATTACAAAACAGAGACATGAAACTGATTGGGGATGGAGCCATCATAGACCTCTCAGAGAAGAAAAGTCACTTGGTCCCAAGAACTGGGTTGTAGTTTTAAAGAGATTGTCACACAGGGCCCTAAAAATACTTCCTTAGGCAGATTCTTATAAAATCACTAAATCTCAAGGTCAACAGAATATATAGTCTTCTACTATGTTTGCAGTAAAGATTAACTAATAGCTATTTTGGAATGTTCACACTGGAGTCTCTCAGACAGTGGGACAGCCTGTATGTTCTACTGACCAAAAGTGATACATGAGAACTCAGTATATGAGTCTTAACCATCAATAAGAACCATTCGTTCTTACAAAGAGAGTTATTGAGGGTGTCCATTTAGTGAACAGGGCTGATCACTGGGAAAAGAGGGTCCAAGACTTAAGTTGATTAAAATGTCACTGGAGAGCTGGGACCTCCAGCTTAACGTTGAGTGCTTACCTAACATTCACAAAGCCCGTGTTTTAGTGTCCAGCACCACACACACACATAAAAATGTTTGGGGGAAAGATATTTATTAGAACCAATGGTGTCAGCACGGTATTCCTTTAGTATTTCTAAAGAAGGGAATGAAAATGTGCCTCCAGGCAAACACTGTAAACCCACAAAGTCTACATGTTGGTATCGGAAAGGACACGTGGTACACACCATGCTGTCATGACCTGACAATTTGAAGAGGCAAGAATAAAGGTAGCAGGTGAAGAAAATATGTGTCACACATGAATGGCATGAATGTTTTTAAAATTATGAGTTAAATGGAGTTAAAAAAAATTTAAAACAAGATTAGAACTGGGCTTATTTTACTTCCTACTTATACATGTTGCTGATAAAAAAAAAACATGCACACTTGTATTCTCATTTCGTGTGAGGATTTTTTACTTAACATTATTTGATTTTTTTTTTAATTGCAAAAGCTGAGTTCAGCCATTCCAGTGGTTGAATGATGAATCTCAGTAGAGATGACTTCTCCTTTTTGCTAGCACACCATCTGCTCGTGTTCTCTAGTGCGCCATTACTGCAGAGTCTCTGGAATGTGCATTTCCGACTTTCTCTCTATCCATACAAGCACAGGGAGCAGTGATGGGAAAGCTCTTGGAAGATCCGGATACACTGGGTGCCCCTTCGTTATTACGTCAGTACTTTGTTGGTACCGTTAGACAGAGCCAAAATACTCTCACTGGTAAATTGCAAACCCATTCTGGGATTCAGACCAGTATCATGCGAGTCTTTCTCACTTTCTCTTTCCAAATACCAACTCTTGCCACAGTCAGAGTAATGATTGTCACCAACAAAAAGATACTTTTTTTTGTTTTGTTCTATAATACCCTCAACTTTCCCCAGTTATCACACTATCACATTACAACAATGATAGTAATCGTATAGTATCAACCACAGACCTGCTGCCTTCTCATTCAAGTTCTGAGATGGGTTTTGCAATTCTTTCTTAGCCAAGGGTGTGTATATATATATTTGCATAATATTGCATGCAAAATTTATTTGAATTCATCATTCTATCTGTGGATTTTTTCATTATTTACCATGCAGCTAGACTCATTTGTTTATGTATGTCTGAAATGTTCAAGTTGGTGTCCCCTTTACTTTATTAGTACTTCCATGAGGGGACTGAGTACAATGACTAACTTACTCATGCTGAACATTTAGCTCAGAGGATCTGCTTAGCCCATCGCAAATGAATTGGCTCTTTTTACCTTTTCCTATTTACTATGTTTTTTGAACATGTAAAACATTTTGCATATTTCAAAAGCTAAAACCATAAAAATATACACTAAGATATCTCACGCCAATCCCCGTGTCCTTTTTCTTCGTGACTACCCACCCTCTTAATTTAAACCATTTTCAATTAAAATCTGAATTGGCTTCTCTGTGTTTCTTCTTGCATATTTAGTTGCCAGGGTATACACACACACACACACACACACACACACACACACACACATACACACACACATTTTCTATATTTTTAATTTCTCTTCTTTTTTATATAGAGTATTCTGCAATGTATATTTGTTTTTGTTCCTTATTATATTATTTAATATATTTTAGAAAGTTCTTTTGTATTAGTTCATAGCAATTTTCCTCTTTTTTTCTTTTTAACGGTCCACGTACCATATGGAAGCATAGAATATGAGCGTATGTTTATCTATATAGATGAGTTTACAATGAGGAAAGAGAAATGTTTAAGTGCTCAAATGGAAGAGAAAATTAAGTTCCAGAACTATTAGCAAGTGCAAATCCATTGCAGCTGCCCCTGGAATGTGAGTTCTGGCAGAAGCCACAGGATCTGCGCTCTAGGGATATGGGTGTTGCTCTTGGTTTTGCTCTTAATTATTTGCAAAAAACAAAAGTCGAGGCAGCAGTTTGAAACTTAAGCATTCACATAAAACTAAGCCCTCAAAGTAACTGCATCCTTCAGGAAGCAATGACCAGAAAGCTACTTCCTTCAGGTGTCTATGGCTAGACAAGAAGCACCTTTAAATGGCCTCACCATTTTAGGAAGCACTACTGAAGACAGACAATCAACCCATGATGTTAACAATAAATCCCCATTCATACGGACAACACAGGCTCAAAGTCATAAAAATGGAAACAGTACTGAAGGCGAACTCAGTAGCTTCACATGGACAGTGGGAATTTTTTTACTTATCTACTTTTTCTTCTCTTTTCTTCCTAAATTTCAATGTGTATTTTTATTTTACCTAATGTGCATGTGTTTCTGCATGTGTATGTGTGTATGTGCAGACGTGTGTGGGTAGGTGTGTATACATGCATGCATATGTGTGTGCATGCATGTGCATGTGTGTGTGCATGCATGTGCATGTGTGCATGTATGTGTTTGTACAAGGGCATATGTGCTGTGGTGCCTATGTGGAAGCCACAGGACAACTTTCTGGAGTTGATTCTCATCTTCCTCCTTGTTTGGAGGCAAAGTCTTTTGAAGATCTGGGAAGGGAGGAAAGTATTTAGGAGCAGGAGGGAGATTAAAGATGGAAAAGAACCAGCTACCATGACCACCGTTTAGAAGGTAACATTTTCAGTATTCGGTAACAACTTGGCTTTGGGGGTATGGAAGGAGAAGTGCCAAACTTGTGGAGAAGAAAGGATGCTAGAACCAACAATAAAACCTGGCATCACACTTCACACACACACACACACACACACACACACACACACACACACACACACAGGTCGAATTCTTACCTCTGATTAAAATACTGAAATTCTTGCTTTTATGTTAAATGTACCATACACATTCTGTCAGACCCAAAGGATGCATGAATTTCTTCCTTTTAGGATAATTTATATTCCTGCAGCAAAATCTGCCCTTTACAATTTCTCTTAATTATTTCAAGACTAGACCTCTGCAAGCCTGAAGGGTTACTGCTAAAGCAGGGTATCCAGCAATGTGACCCTGGGAAATTGAGTTCTGATTCACTTAGACACCTAGGAATACAGCAAACACATCAGAGTGCTTCCTAGTGTTGTCAAAACTCTTTTAAAATGGCAAACAGCTTCTCAAAGGACCTCCTAGTTCCTTTCCCGAGTGGCAAAGACAACAGCTTCTGGACCCCTTCAATCAGAAGCTGCCTGGCCTTCTGCTCTACGTGGCAGCCAGCTGTGCTTATTCAATTAATTTCTTTACACATAGCAAAATAACTCATCTCCTTGGTGTGCCTTTTGACATTTTAGGGGTACATTCCATGTTTTAAAGAAGAAAAAAATACCCTTGAAGGATTTGCTCATGTGCAGTCAAAACCTAGGAACTGCCTTCATCATAAAAGCTTTTGGGTAATTTTCTATTTATCAATGGATCAGTGACCTTTATTACCCTTGTAATCTATTCACTTTAATAATCTGTCACTGGTTTATGCAAGTGTTTCTATGCTGCGGTCTGTGGTGGTTTGAAATGTCCTCCATAGACTCTCAGATATTTGAGAATTTGATCCCCAGTTGGTTGCTTTGTTTGGGTTGGTTTAGGAGGTATAGCCTTGTTGGAAGCAGTCTGTTACTACAGGGGAGTTGTGAGGTTTTAAATCCTAGTGCCCCCTCTGCTTGGTGACTGTGGTTCAAGATGTGAGCCCGTAGTTTCTGCTTCACCAGTCATGTCTGCTACCTCTGCTCCATCATCATGGCCTAGGACCCTCTGGAAATGTAATTCCAAATAAATTCTTTCTTCTACATGTTGTTTTTGTCATGGTGTTTTTTTATCAAAGCAAAGAAAATACACCATCCTTTGTGATATAGTTTTTAAAGATTTATTTATTTTATGTATATGAGTACCCCTTCTTCAGACACACCAGAAGAGGACATTGGATCCCATTACAGATGGTTGTGATCCATTGAATGGTTGCTGGAATTGAGCTCAGGACCTCTGAAAGAGCAGTCAGTGCTCTTAATCGCTGAGCCATCTCTCTGGCCCTGAGTTTGTTTGTTTGTTTGTTTGGTTGGTTGGTTTTTTCCTTTCTTTTCTTTCTTTCTTTCTTTCTTTCTTTCTTTCTTTCTTTCTTTCTTTCTTTTTCTTAATAAATAGAGATATCATCTCTAGCTCAATCCTCTCCCAGTGGTTTGGCATCTGGATCAGATACTTTTCTTTTATGATGATAAAAATGCATGATCAAAGTATCTTATAAAGGGGTTAATTTGGTTGAAGCTTCTAGAAGGAGCATCTACAAGGGCAAGGAAGGCATGGCAGCAGGTGATGAGAGCACGAAGCAGCAAGATCTCATCTCATCCTTACACAGGAAGCAGAGGGTACCAACTGGAAATAGGGCAAGGCTATAAGCTTTCAAAGCCCACCCCCCAGTGATGTACTTCCTCTATCAAGCAAGGCTCTACCTCCTAAAAGTTTGATAAACTTCCCAAACAGAGCCACCAGCTGGGTAAGAAGTGTTCAGATACAAGGGCTTGTTCAGGGACACTTCTTATTCAATCCACACCATCATCCTTAGGATGGGAGTGATGGGCTACAGTTCTGCAGTTGATCAGATACTTGGGTATCACTTCTATTCCATCTTCTCTTCTCTTCTTAGTCTACAGCAATCCTGCCACCTTGTGTCTCTCTGGGAGGTACAAGATGCTTTCACACAGCTCAAGGTTTTCATAGTTCTGTCTCCTTTACTTTCCTTCTACTCATACATTGATACTGTTTATGCTAAACATCCCAAACATTCACTAATACCTGGTTCCATTTTACCCTAGGTATAGATTTCCTTACTGACTGATCAGTGAACAAAAGGAGCACATCAGAGTTGCCTTTTGACTCTACAGCCCTCTGCTGTCTTCTAACTATGGTCAGGAGGCCACCTGCTAGAGGACAATGGAACTACCACAGTAAGCAGACATTATTGCACGGTAGCTACTGCATGGTCACCACCCTACGCTGGACACCACTGGGGGTGAGAATTATTCTTTGTTGTTTTATGACTCAGAGAATTTGTGGTTCTTAGAGGTCCCAGCATAGCCAAGAATCTCCCAAAGGATGTATCCTATTTAGATATTTGCTCAAATTTTATCTTGTCAAAGGTATCTTTCTTTCCTGACTATCCTATTTGAAGTAACAGAACTCTTCCTATAACTCTGTGCTCAGCTTGCTTTAATTTTCTGTATTTGATTTACTTTCCTTACTTAAATGATAACCTGTGAAGTAAGGGACTTTGATTTGTTCACTAACATATTACCTAATATCAAGATGAGTGTCTGCAACAGTGGATAGACGGCTCCTATTAGTTGGGTAAGTAAATATTTATCATAGTACATTCAAACAGGATAGATAGGCATGATTTAAAAAGCCAGTTCCTATTGCTTCTTGCAGTAATTATTGCTTTCATATTTTCTAAATTATATTATGTTCATATATTAACTTGTGTGTAAAAATGTCACTTAAAATAAAATAGACATCCTTTCCAAATAAATTATTTATAATTTTTATTCCTGGCCTTAGTTAGGTTTTCTACTGCTGTAAAGAGACACCATGACCCAAAAGAAAATTGGGGAGGAAAGAGTTTATTCAGCTTTCACTTCCAGATCTTGGTCCATCCTTGGGTGAAGTTAGGATAGGAACACAAACAGGGCTGGAACCTGGAGGCAGGAGCTGATGCTGAGGCCATGGAGGGATGCTGCTTACTAGCTTGCTTCCCATGGCTTGTTCAGCCTGCTTTCTAAAAGAACCTAGGACCACCAGCCCAGGGATGGCACCACCCACCATGGGCTGAGCTCTCCCCCACTGATCACTAATTGAGAAGGTGGCTTACAGCTGGATCTCATGGAGTCATTTTCCTCAACTGAGGCTTCTTCCTCTCTGATAACTCTAGCTTGTGTCAAGTTGACACAAAACCAGCAGTACCTTCTCATTGATAGTTTTAATCCAAGCATTTAAAGAATACTCACACTGTTTGGCCACTAAGTAGTATTTACCTTTTAATTATTATGAATTCTTCAAGGTTCAAACCTGTTATTTATTCATTTCTACCAATCTTTGTTCCATTCCTATCATGCAGTGGTCTAGGGATTCTATATTAAGAGATTTTTTCATTGAGAGAAAATATAGAAATTCGTGGAGATAAGCTGAGTATAGTTCCAACATTCAGGATGTTAAGGCAGGAGATAATGCATCCCAGGAAGCTCAGAAAACATAAGGACATCCTGTCTCAAAATTAAATTAATTCTGAGAGAGATATAATAATTATGAATAAACAAAAATATCTTAGATGGCATAGCAAAAAATAAACAAATAGAGACAACCAAACAGAACGAACGAGCATAGTCACATAACAGAAGTGAGGCGGGTGGTATACCAGCTGTCCTTTCCTGCGGGATTTTAAGATTGATCTGAAGGCAAACAGGAAGGAGCTATACATTGCAAGGAGAATTCTGTGCAAATGGTGCTCATAGCTTGCCCCAAGCTTGCCATATGACCAGCATAGCATAACTATGGCTATTGTAGAGGACTGTGGTAATGAAGGGGAGACACAGGGTAGAAGTTAAAAGATTACAAGAGGTCAATTCTGTTACTCAGTAAGCACGGTTTCAAAAGCAAAACCCCAATCAAGGCAGTTTTTTTTTTTTTTTTTTTTTTATTATTATTATTTCAGCTTCTCCCGAAATACAGCATTCCACATGATGTACTGAATCCAAGGCTGAGCCCCCCAGAACATGTTCGTTTTTTTATTAGGCACCAATAGATGGCTATAAAACGTTTAGCTCTTTAAAAAGACTTTCTACAGCTCGGCAGTCTGTCTGACATGACTTTAAATGTTAATGAAATGTTTCAGACGTCCACTGTTTTTAAGGCTGTTTGGAGTTCAAGGAACTTCTTGAAGGCCAACTCAAAAAAAAAAAAAAAAAGCCAACCCCCAACCCCCTAACTTTCAGAATAACTTATACAGAGAAAAATATGTCACAGAACACCTGGTATTTGAGTTAAATTCAATCATTATTTTCTTCTGAGGAGGAAGTGGGATTGATTCTGTACTCAAGTAGTTTCTTGAAATACCTCCCTTTCCAAACAAAAACATATCCGTGGAAATAAAATTCTTTAAAGCCTGTAATTCAGAAGTGAACTTTTATGAAACACTTGGCACCGTGGTTCTGTGTGTAACTGAAGACCCTGTAACTGGAGATTTGGGTTGGCTAGCTCCTGGTGACCTGTTCCCATTGTATTTCTTAATGCTCTGTTTTTTTTTCAACTTGAGAGATGTACGTTCTGTTATTTTTGTTTTTATTTTGTGTATGTGTGTGTGTTTGTGTGTGTGCATTTGTGTGTGTGTGTTTGTGTGTGTGTATGTGTTTGTAGGTACATGTGGAAGCCAGAAGACAAATTTGGATTTTGTTTCCCAGGTACCATTCACTTTAAAAATTATTATTATTATTATTGTTGTTATTATTACATCTACTAATACTATTAACAGTAATAATATCATTATTGTTGTTGTGATGGGGCCTCTCATTAGTCTGGAGCTTACCACATTGGCAAGACTGGCTAGCCAGTGAGCAGCAAGGGTTCATATGCCTCTCCCTCCAGAATTGAGATAGTAAGTATATACCATCATATCTGGTTTTAAATCTATCTATCTATCTATCTATCTATCTATCTATCTATCTATCTATCTATCTTTATATCTATGTATCTACCTATCTATCTTTTCAGATAAATATATTTAATACATATCTATTTCTATATATTGATGCTCATGATATTTTGTCTGCATGTATGTCTATATACCATTGTGTGTACAGACCCCAAAGAGGTTAGATGGGGACATCAGATCCCTCGGGACGGGAGTTACTGATGGTGGTTAGCTACCATATGGGTACTGGAAATAAACCCTGGCCCCATGCCTTTTTTTTTAAATGTGATTTTATGGACTGAACTCAGTTCCCTGTGCTTGCAATGTAAGCACTTTGGTGACTGATCTATCTCCCTAGGCCTTTTAAAATTACTTCTCAGTGAGTTTTGGATTTCCAGTGCTGCCAACCTTCTGCAATGGCACTAGAGAAACAGCCAAGATAGGAATTACAGAAGTTAAAGCCAGGACATTAACAGAGCACAGCAGCTATAGAGTAGGAAACCCTGTCTACATTAAATATGTAATCTTCCCTTGCTCTGTGAGACACTGCACACAGATTTGCCATATTAATTTAGTTAGCTTTGGTTTTGTTTTACTATGTAGTCCCCACTGACTTTGAACTTGGTATGTAGACAAGGCTGGACTTGAACTTCTTAAGGTCTGATAGCCTCTGCCTCCTGAGTGCTGGAGCTGAAGGCAAGGGACATCAGCCTGGTGAGTTAACTTCTTTCAGTGTCTTTTCTATGTTCCTCAGTAGTAGGTCGATGAGTTACATCAGAACACTACGACAATGCTTTTGTAAACTTTTAGAAAAATAGCTTGCTACCTCAAATGACTGGAGCCTTTCCTGTGGGAGCAATATCCACAATCAGTTATAGCCTCCTGGAGACTTAACAGTCATTCCTTTTCCTGCAGGGATTTGCTGACCAAGGACCTCTATTTCCCCTTGTGGCTTGGTTGGATTTTGCTTCTATGATAAAGGTACTGAAGGCCATGTTTATTGTTCCTTGTCATTTAATGGAGGTAATAATTGCCAAGTGGCATAGACCACGATGCTCAAACTAAGCGAGGGCCTTTTCAATCACGGCCTCATGCATTTCGTTTTGAGGCCCTGCTGTAGAACACCGGGGAACACGGTGTAAATCACTTTAAGAACATAGTTCTGCATTCGAGGCATCATAGTTTACAGCTCCCAAACGATCCCCATCTATCTTCCTTCACTGCAGAGGTGTATAATTGGGCTAAAGAGAGACTTGAGTAATGTGGCTCAGAATGGCGGTTCCATCACAGAGACTTAATAGTGTAACTGCTGCGTGCTTTTTTATCCTCTGAAATGTAACAAAATAGTCGAGGAGACTCAATTCTTCAGGGTGACACTTGCTGAGAGTCTATATTTTAAAATAGAAATAGGTTTTGATAAGCAAAAAACCAGATAAATCTCTCTCAACAAAAAAGTTCCCCAAATACAATTATACAAGCTGGGACAGAAACCAATATGATACGTGTTGTAACCTGCACTACATTTGGTAGAAAATCATTTTTTAAGCCTTTATGTTTATTGTGCAATGAAGAGATGCCTTCTCAGCCTCCTAAGGGGTCCAGGAGTGATAAGCATTCCTCACACTTGGGGTTTCTGGGCAACTAGAGCCAGGAGATACACATTGTCATTTTTTTTTTTCTTATGGAGAGATTTTGGCTTTAGTCAGTGATATTTATAAATTTATGAAATGATTACTATTAAAGACTTCCATTTTCCAAGAAGTTGGTTTACAAACACACACACACACACACACACACACACACACACACACACACGCACACGCACGCGCACCATACTTAGCTGCATGTAGCAGAATTCAATCATAGATTGATGTATATGGACATATGTGACAAGTACATAAGACTGAAGGAGAACATAACTATCTCCTTGTGAGTTAGCTGGGATTAAAGTGTTGGCAGACCATTAAGAGTGACTCTTTTACCACAGCCATTTAATATTAATAATCAAGGCTACATAAAGGATACTGTGGACTCTGAAGTCTCTATCTCATCCCCCAAAGACCTTAAAACTTTAAAACAAGATGCCCAGTGATTAAGAGTCCATTCTGGTTCATTCAATTCTAGCATACATGATTTTCCTAGGCCATATTCAAGCTCCCCTATACAAAAAAATTATTAAATAATATCAATATCAGCCACCACAGGGAGTTTGTTTGTTTGTTTGTTTGCATCCAGAAGAGTTTAAGCCTTTGATATTATTGAATTCTGTCTTCTCAATAACCAGCCAAGTGCTATCCTTTTACAAAACAAAGAAGGCAAAGATGAAGAAGATAATGATTAAGACTGGAGTTAACATGGCAGAGCCAACACTATCTGAATTCTGTCAGTGTAGAATCAGACCCATGGACTGAAATAGAGGGACTCGGGAAAGTTGGGCTGTGTGAAGGAGGTGTCTGAGAAGTCTCATCAGAGCTCATCACTCAGGATGGAGATATAAAGAGTGTGATGGTGAATCCTGTCTGTTGTTGGAAATCTGGTGTCATCATCAAAAATCCCATACAACCCATCACTTATGCCACTGATATGACATAGGTGATCATCAAGGTCAGACTTATTTTTATAACAATTTGTTTTGTCTGTTATGTATAGTCTTTGCGATGATTTTATACAAGCGGGGGTGGGGGGGGAGGAGGGGTCAAGCAGTTGAAAGCTCAGCATCAGAAAAGGAGCAGCACCCAATACTAAGTTCTTCCCTGTTACAAACTTTCAGTGTAAATTAGTGAAGCAATAAAATTTAGAAATTTTGATAAATCTCAACCGTATGCATATACATAAATATATGCATATTGTGTATATGTATGTATACACATATATATGTTAGGTAAGCATCATATCTTATACCATTTAACTCCTAGGTATTTAATATTTTTATAATAAAGTCAAGCACTTCTGAATATAGAATCATCACAAGTTCCTCAAGAAAAAGCATTCATGGGTTGCTCCATGTTTAACTAGCCATATTTTTCACAGAACACCATTTTTACAGGCAAAATTGGCTATTTTATAACTGTTATGTGAAATGAGTCTACCATTTTAAGGAAGACTACTGATAATATTTGATCTTACTGATAAAATTCAAGAATATTGGAAAGTATTGTTTGGCTGCCTTGAGTATCAGAGACTCTTCAGACTCCAAGAATTTCTTGTTGAGAACAGTGTTAATGTTAAGACACAGAATGTGTTTCTAATTTTACCATTGCTGTGAAAAAAACAAAAACAAAACCAACCAACCAACCAACCAACCAACCAAACAAACAACAACAAAAACCCAAGGGCAATAAAACACCACCAGTAAGGTAAACATATAGAAGAGAGAATTTATTTCGGCTCATGGTGTCAGAAGGATGAGAAGCCATCATGACAGGAAAGCATGATAGTAAGGGGCAGGCTAAAGCAGGAAGCTGCCTGATGACATCTCAGAACATGAAATGGAGTTCAGAGAAAGCAAACTAGAAGTGAAGTGAGGCTATAACTCTCAAAGCCCATACGCAGTGATACACTTCCTACAGAAAAGCTGTATTACCTCATCAGGCAATGACACTAACCAGGGACCAAGTGTTCAAGTGCCTGAGCCTGTGGGGAATATTTCTCATTAATATCATCGTATCTAAAATATTCCATGAGGAGCCATATCAAGATAGGGCAATCTGTGTAACACAGTAAACCAAAGTTTTCCCAACAGTTGCTATATAATGTGTACATGGTCAATAATGGAGAGCTTTTAGGGCCCCATGGCAGAATTCTGACATTGGTCAAGGACAAGGAAATGGGCTTCAGGCAGGAATCTGACGTTGGACCATGACAAGGAAGTAATTTCAGGCAGGAATCTAAATCTTAGGCTGGAACAAAGAAGTAGGCTTCAGGCATGAAAATGACTTTGGGCTAGGACAGGGAAGTAGGCTCAGATAATTTGGTCATCCTGAGAAGCTCTTAGAAACAGTGATCAGGGAACTTTGTTTATTGCCTTGCTTGTTCTTCGACTATTTGTGTTTATTGTCTTGCTTGTTCCTTGACTATTTGCATCTATTGTATTGCTAGACCCTCAATCTAGAACTGACCTTAATACATGCATGTGATCAAAATGGTATAAAAGCAGATTGGGAAAAAAATAAGCCCACCTCGGCCTCAGAACTGGCTGGGGTCATGCTACAATGGTGTCTAATTGTTTGCATTTTAATCTTCATTCTTGCACTGGAGAACCTGTTGACTGACTGAGCTGGCTTGGTTAGTCTGTGGAAAATGCTGCATAGACCAGAAGCTACTAAAATAATTATAGAAAGTTTGTTAATGTGGTTTCAGATTCCACTTACTTGTTAAGTCTATGACTGTATAATGATTTGTATAATATAAACATTTTCGATGAAAATGTCCTTATATAACACCCCAAATACAAGACTACAAATATAAATTAATATTTATATTGAAATCAAGTAAATAAATAAAAAAGAAGTCCACAATCATTTGAAGAGATTCAAATATTTTTAAGCCAAGAAGTTGATAGATGTTGAATTTTCTTCATATATATGTACTGCAACCCCACATAAGATGCTATTATGTACAGGAGAAATAGATATAAAATTCCAGCTATCTCCTATTGAGTCAGAAGCCACTCAGAGTTTAAAAAAAAACTATAAAACACTGTCTTTAAAGGTTTTATGGGGAGAGTGGAATTGAAATTTTTCTGTCAATATGGCTATAAGTATAAATATGCCAATGTAGAATGCATTTATTACTGTTATTTTAAGTGACTTAATGTATAAATTTTTAAAATTAAATTTAACTCTCACACTTGTAAATACCAATGAATAGGATCTACATGAGCAATTCTTGAAATCACTAATTTTAAAGAATGTGATCATAAAGAGGACATAAAGCCAGTGCTTTCTGTAGTTTTAACTGTACCATGGATCTTTTGGTTTGAGCTTGTATTAGATAAGTACACAAAAGTATAATTTATGGTGAAAGTGTAAACTCGTGTGTAATGCTCCAGAGCTTCAGAATGAACATTCTAACTACAGAAGTTCACTGAGACATATAGACTTTGGGTCTGGCTAATCTTATGGCGTAGTATTTGTTATCTGCAAGTTCTTTATAAAAAGTTTTAATTATTAAAACATAAATTAACTTTTTCAAAAAGAATGTGAAGGGATCTGGACACCAAAACATTTAAAAAACTCCCATGGATATCTTAGGACAGACAATAGCATGTCCAACTGAGAGTAAATTTGATGGTTTCAATATGTTACTTCATGCTGCTTGCCAACTGAGTGTTGGATAGATTGGTCTTCTGCACACGTCTTCCTTTAGAGAGCAGTGGTAGGTTCAGGGAATTCCCCAGACCACACTTGGTTTTACAGTTCAAACACAGCTGCTGCTTGTCCTGGGAAGAGAAAGCAGATTAAAGTCAGCCAAGGGCTGAGAGCCGAAGTCCAAATGTATAGTTTCCAGTCCCTGCTCCCTGTGGAGGCATAGACGGTGTTAACTCCTCCTGGTCGTAATGTGTGTGTGACACACATGAAATGTTGCAGGTGAACCTCACAGAGTCTCAGTGACCAATATCCAGAGGTTCACCATTTCTTGCATTCATCCCCAGCCTTCTAGGTGCCAGGCATAAGTCTTTGGGATTAGTTCATAGCAAGTCAGAATAGAAACCATTGCTGCTCATCAGCTACTATTGCAGCCAAAGCCCTACCATATAAGTAACAATGCTGGGTTGTCTGGTGGTCGGTACCCAGACAGAGTAGTGTCACACGATTCCTGTCAATCATGTTCTGAGTGCTTAGAGATCACCTCCCAGTATTCAAGGGCAAAGATCAGGTCTTATCTAGATCAGGTTATCTTTCCACTTCAGACTCTCCTTAAGAACACTTTAAGTAGGTGCTGGCTAAGACATCCCAGGAGTATCCTCAAAGATCTGGGCCATCTACATTAAGTTGTTCTTTCTTTATTCTTCTTCTCTCTAGGAGGGAGGGCAGGTCACATTTGGGGATTAAGTCTCTCAGGGCCTTCAAAGGGAAGCAAGAGTGTGGATGTGACAGGAGATGTGCAAATGTATCTCTGGAAGCATTCCAAGAAACCTCTCATATGTCACTGAAAAGATGGACGAGCCAAGCAACAC